>JAYEPQ010000008.1:33412510-33885010 GCA_036321105.1 Dracaena cambodiana
TGTATGTTATTTGCAGATGATATTATCTTAGTTGATGAGATAAGAGTAGGGATAAATACCAAGTTAGAGTTATGGAAGTATACATTAGAATCTAGAGGTTTTAGATTAAGTAGGTCTAAAACATAGTATATGGAGTGTAAATTTAGTAAACGACGGACCATAGACTATAATGCTGTAAAACTGGATAGGCAAGAGATACGAATGAGCAGTCAGTTTAGATATTTGGGTTCTATTATTCAGAATGATGGAGAGATTGATAATGATGTTAACCATAGGATACAAACTGGCTGGTTGAAATGGAGGAGGACAACGAGAGTTTTATGCGACCGTAATATTCCGTTAAGATTGAAAGGAAAATTTTATATGGCTGCTTTTAGACCAGATTTATTATATGACACGGAATATTGGGCTATAAAAAAACGTCATTCACAGAAGATAAGTGTAACAGAGATGCGCATGTTCCGTTAGATGTGCGACAACACTACGAGAGATAAAGTGAGAAATGAAGATATTCGTGTTAAATTAGGTGTAGCTTCTATCGATGAGAAGATGTGAGAAAATCGCTTACGATGGTTTGGTTATGTGCAACGTAGGCCTACAAGTGCACCAGTTCGAAAATGGGAGTTTATCAACACAAGTTAAAAGAACGAAAGGAAGACCGAAGAAAATATGGATGGAGGTGATACGCAAAGATATGGAGTTTAGAGGTTTAAATAAGGAGATATTACTTGATAGAAATGAATGGAGAAGGAATATCAAAGTGATCGATCTGGCGTGATTCTTTTTTTGGTTCATGTAGCCTACCCCAAATACTTGGGATAAAAGGCTTAGTTGTTGTTGTAGTTGTTGTTGTAATTCTCCAATAACAATAACTGCTATAAATTTTTTTAATCCGATATATCCGCAATAGCCGCTATTTAAAATCTAGTGTTTTTATAGATATATATAAAATACACACACATTTGTATATATGTACCACATATATATGAGTTGTCTGAACATTAATTTTCTTTACTTTCTGCTCAAAACTTCAACATTCCACTTTGGTTTTTGAAAAGAAGTTTGGGATCATGATCTCCGCCTCGTAGAGTTCACCCATACCTACAATCTTATATTTTAGTTTTTATTTGGCCATCCATCGAGATGAACAAATGTTCCAGTTCACCAGAAGCCAAAGGTTTTGGATTTGAGTAAATCATAGGGTGTGGAGATCATTATCTTAATTTTTTTTAAAACAAGGGTAATGGTGAAGTCCCAAGCCAATTCTATGATAGTACTCCGGTTATTTTGTAATAGATTGTGGAGTGCCTGGTCGATATATTTTAGGAAATCATTTTCAAAGTTGTGTGAAGTAGTGGTGGTGAAGGTTTTATTTATTTTGTGTTTCTTTCCGTGGGTGGATGGGGTATGTGTGGGGTGGGTTGGTGGGGGTCATTGTGTTATGAAGCAACAGGAGCTGCCATATTGTCTCATGGACAATAAAATTTGTGAGGAAGTTTAAAATGGTTGGTGAAGGTGGGAGGAAGGGTATCCTTCTTAAGTAGGGAGCGTGAATGACAAAATTCTCGAATGAAGTGTTGGTGAAAAAGGGAGCATTTGAGATGGATGCAGTTGAAAATTTGAAGTTTTGCATAGTCCTAAAATAATACATTGTAGAAGTTTAGCATAGCCTTGGGAACAATGTGAATGAATCTTTGTAACAGTTTACCATAACTGGAGCTTTATTGAAGTTAATATCAAAAGTGATGTGGAATGTTTGGACTTGTGGATTTGTCCCATTAAGTTTATGCTGTGTGTAAAATCTAAATTACCTGTAGAGAAAATGCGCCATGCAGGTAGATCATGCAAATCATTTGATGGGCATGACAAACTTGTGTAAAACACTGGTTCTTACTGAACTTTACGTAATTGTTTTTTGAAGTAAAAAGGATATTGAAGGAATGTTTACATGGTTCAAACATATGCCTGGTCAGCTATATTATTGAAGATCTCACTAGTGAAAGAATTGTGAGAAAAGGATAAAATGTATTCAATTTTGTTGATACGAGGCTAAAATTCACTTTGCTTCTTTGGGAATGTCTCGTTGCTTTGGCAAATATCTCTTCTTGCATCTTGAAGTGTCATTTTCTTGCTTAACTCCTTCCTACTTTCAAGTTAAGATGGGTGGAGGCTAGCAGTCCCTGCTGTCTGCTTAGAAAGTGTTGTTGGAACTTTTCACTACGTAGGGTAGCATATTGTACTTCAGAACATTGTAGAGCTGCACTTTGACTTAATGTTTGTATAAATATTGCATATCAACTTTGTTAGCTATCTGTAACTTCATTTTTTAAGCTCTTTTGCCCTCATGTTGCCACGTTGATGGGAGTAATGGATTTATTTATTTATTAATTCTACTCTTTTGTTGTATTCCATGTCCTTTTTTTAATAAAATATTTAGAGCATTGTTTAACTTGTACTCTGACTTGAACAGCTTATGGAACAACTGAGGAGGCATTCATATGCGTTCACAAGAGAAGTATTCTGTCACCGTCTATCCTGCTTGTCTCTTTGCTGTAACAGGAAAACTAGTTTGAGATTCCTCGAACTGGTTCTACTCTCACACTTATGTTCTTTTTGTTTTAGAATTTTTACAAGAGGAGTATACACGATTGAAGACCAGAAGAGCAAAATGTAATTAGTTTTTTAGTCTCTACTCTTGAATTTCAATAAATTTAGTATACTCATCCTATTCTGAAGCTTTTCAGTTTTTGTTGTTGGACCCTTGCAGTATCAAATGTTCTTAAAAGACATGGAGAATTGAAGGAACACCTTTCATGGTAATGTGTTTTTGTAGTATTATTATAGCTAGTCCACAATGTAGTTCTTGCATCTTCTTTTGGAGGTATGTTATCATTGTTGTTTTCCATCTCCACAGCAAATATCACATGTAAAGAAACTGATCATCAAGTTTTGGTGTAGGCAACCAAGTATATTTATTTCATTGACCAACATGCAATGGATACAATTGCAATAGAGAATTCAAGATGTAGACATCTTTGATAGCCAAATTTCAGTAGAATAGTTCGTTACTTCTCATATTCACAATGAACTAATTCCGTATCTCTCGAAGCTGGATTAGAAGATGCAATGTAGTAAGTATCACCATCTTACATATTCCCAGAGCTTTATCATTTCCAATCTTCTCTGTTTGAGTTTGTCCAAGTTTAGATCTAGCTGGACATTGTAAGTGTGGGGTTCTTGAACATTAATATAATCTATTGGTGTCTTATGGTGTCCATCTATTATTTTTCCTCTCAAACCAATGGCCTTAAAACTTTTTATCATTCTTTTTTTTTTTGGTCATCTTCATTCCTCCCCTTTATCTACTCATCTTCAGCTCCACATGTCTAGGACCCTTTCCAATAGGTTCATCTGTTTTTAAATTCAATTGGTGAGAAGTTTAAATCTTTCCAAATACGTTATCTACTTTTTCCTCTTGGATGGCTAACGTACTTTAATTGTCTGTAGAAAACCAAAACTTTGCATACATATTCTCAAACTAGTCATTCTTGGACATGAACCACCAAGCTTGCTTCTTTAGCACTATTCTATGGGGACAGATGTTTATATGGAAACATGGGAGTTACACTAGGGTCGAATATGGAAAAGGGCTGATGCCTTTGTAAACAATCCAATTTCTCTCCTCTAACCTCACAACTACTTTTTGCCACAGATCCACATAAATTTTGTGTTTTCTTGCATCATGTGTCCAAAATGAATAGAGAAAACCATGTTATGTTGTTCTGGAGAGATTTCTTCTAGGAAACTGATTGCTTGGTTGAACCTTGATTTTGTGGCAGTACAGTAGGCACTCAAGGAAATATTACCTCTGCCATGTTTACAGCTCCATATATGGTTATGGTTTGTAGATATAGATATGAACACAGAGAGTGTCTGACATGGCAATTGCCCAAAATCCAGACACAAGGACGTAACTATATATTTCTATTTCTTCAAAATATATGTATATCTGACTTGTTTAATTCATGTATCGTGTTATTAGTTTTAACATATATGAAAAACAACGTAACTATCAGTAAAACAATTTGTATAACAATCAGCTTTTGTCAAATAGGGCATAACATACTTTGTGGTGTTCAAATTTAAATTTAATAATGGTTATGAAAATCATTATTAACTTTAGTGAGTGTCAGATATAGGTGGACTCATGTGTTACACCTAAATATATTGGACATGCCAAACTTTAGTTAGGGGAAGTGTCCTACGTATCATAAGTTTATAGAATTACCACAAGGACATGTTCAGTGGGTGCTAATTGCATTTGGTATTTTATAATTGCAAATGGAAAAGAGAGGAAGATTTCGAATTTGGTATGAGTTTCTACTTTCTAGTTCCCCTGCAAATTGGCTGTTGCAATTTAACCAATTCTAAAATTTTTACATGGGAATTAAGATTTGTCCACCAAAATTCAAAATTTCCCTTTTGTTCATTTACAAATGCAAATCTCAAATACAATTCTTACCAACTAAACACAAAATTTGTAATTTAACCATTAGTTATAGCTTGATTAATATAAACCTAATGTGAGTTTCTATTTTGACTTGCACCTGACAATGATTGAACGAGAATGACCAATCTTGAGGGTCTATAAGCCTCTCCAGAGCCAATGAGAGATGCTGCGCCAAGGAAGGAATTAAGGAGTTGAAGATGTTTCCATTACCGATAGCTGCTCCTTTTGCTCCAACACCTATTGATTTTGCATCCCCTTATATTTATATAATATTTAGTAATAAAACTAAAAAATTCTGAAAAATACATATAGATACACAACAATGAATGAAGACTTTTTATGTCAGTGCACTCATGTTTATCCACTTCATCCAGTGCAAAAGATTCTTCTTATTCTTTGGCAGGTTTCTTTCTTTTGCTACTACCATGTCTTTATCAGGATTCTTCTGGTTAAGCTTCAACGCTCGTAGAGAGGGTGTATAGGCAACTCGTAATCTTGGACCAATCGCGTGTGATTCATCCTTCCTAGCCATCTGAACCGTATTCACCTATCCATATATAGGCACCTGCGGCTGGATCTATATCTTGACAAGAATTCCTTTAAAATTGGGAACCTACGGATTTTTAAGATTTTACTACCCATATTTTCCGAAGCGATACTTCGTTCTACTTACTTTTATTTATGCTCCAAGTGCATGGGCTTGGGAGTATGTTTACATGTGAATGATGGCCATAAGTGGGCTCTTTGAAGATGGTAGGAGCATCCGTCTTCTTCAAGACAAGAACCTGACGCCAAGTATGGATCAGTTTGCAGGCTCGAGAAAGTGGTAGTTCACAAGGAACCTCAATCAACTATAGAGTGAGTGTTAAGATGCATGTAACTTGGTTAAGTTGTTTGAACTTGCCTCTTCATTTGGTATTATAATTGTTAAATTGTTGGAAGCAGCAGGTTGGCTCTTAAATCGTTTTATATTCAACTTCTAATTCATTGATTGACTGCATCTACTTAAATTACTTGGTTTCATCAACCTTCACTCTTCTGGTTGCATTTACACTCTCTAAAGGGCACATGTATGTCTGCGCCCCCACATGTAAATCGATTCTATCACCCTAAACAAATAATTTCCAGAACCCAATTTTAGCAAGTATCAACGTATTCACTGGAAATCTGTGATTTCCGAAGTTATGAAAATATCAAGATGTCTGAAAACTACATATTGAAGCTGGTCTCAATTAATTTTTCTCCATAGGCTAATATTCACTAAACTATCATGTACTTCATATTTTTCTCAAAAAACTGCCCCGAACTTTCATAATATCAAGAAGCTACCCTGAACTATCCCCATCACGCGTAAGTCTTCTAAGGCCAGTAACAACAGATGTCAAAAAGATAACTATGCCCTTACCTATGTCAGGCCTGAAAACCTGCAAAATTGAACCCTTCAAAATAGGCATTGAGATGCAAATCTTTTATAATGGTACGCAGTCAAAGGAAATGGCTAAATCATTGGAAGGAGGGGAAAGGGATATTATGAGACATCATGTATGTCACCTTTGGTTCACAATATGTGAATGACATAAATTTATATTTCTGATTTTTTTCCTAAAGCAGAACTCCATAAGCTATATATCAAATTGCTATATTTAGCTTTGAAATACAAGGCAAATTCTCATAGCTTTTTGTGTGAACATGTGCCCACAAGGCAGAAAGCTATACTGAGCATCAAAATCCATATAAAGTAAAGCAGTGACCTTCTCTGGTGACACTAAATCTGCTTAAATTAAGGCTTTAGTCCATGATTGCATCTTGCATGTGTTGTATAAATGAAATTACTAGAAAAAGCCTACTGCAAGTAATTTGCATATCAATTTGTGAAATTACTAGAAAAAGCCTACTGCAAGTAATTTGCATATCAATTTGTATTTTATGATACACGTATTGCTTTGCACTTATAATAAGAGTACAAGTGAGGTAGAGGCACTTAGATTAGAATTTAGAAGTGGGGTAGAGGCTGCATTTCACTTATCTATAATATGTGATGCTAACTAATTTCCCCCCTCCTTTGATTCGGAGAGATTTTTCTCAAAAAATTTATATGGCTGAAGGTGACAGGCAGAAGTTTGAGCTTCCCTAGATTTGTAGGTACTTTCTTGGATTAAGCAGTATGACTTGGTGATGTAGGCCTGACAATATTAGCACAAGTGAAGAAACTAATGACTGCCAACTTAAAATTATCTTATATGGCGGTGAACATAAAGGTATATGATGAGGGTATACTTTGTCACATATTATGATAAAGGAGGAGGGTTGTGGTAGGCCGGTGACAGCCAGAGTAAAACATTGTCACATATTATAATATGAGCCAAAATATGAATTTTGTTGGGCGGTGTTCCCTATTAAGCGATGCGCTACATCGGAATCTGGGTGTAGTGAAAAATGTATGAGGGTTGTTAGGTCATCGCCCAGAAGCGACGCGCCATGTCAGTGTCCGGATGTGGTGTCAAATGTAAAAGAGTTCCCACATCTTAATGAGCGGATGGGGGTAAAATAGTTAGCTCATGAACATAGGATTCGGTTGGTATCGTAGAATATAGGTTCTCTTACAGGTAGATTAACAAAATTAGCTGATACTATGATTAGAAGGAGGGTTAATATTTTGTTCGCGCAGGAGACTAAGTGGATAGGTGAGAAAGCTAAAGTCATAGAGTTTTTGAATTATAAACTTTGATATACGGGTAGAGATAGAAATCGTAATGGGGTAGGTGTAATCATAGATAAATAATTACTTGGGAATGTATTAGAGATTAGGAGAAAAGGTGATATAATTTTATTAGTTAGATTTATTTTAGATAGAGAGATTCTTAATATCATTAATGCCTATACACCACAAGTAGGACTTGATGAATCTAGTAAACATCAATTTTGGGAGGATTTAGATGAGATAATATAAGAAATACCCACTAGAGAAAAACTATTTATTGATGGTGATTTCAATGGGCATGTAGGAATTAATCGTAATGGGTTTGATAGTGTACATGAAGGATTTGGTTTTGGAGAAAGAAATAAAGTAGGTAACTCAATTTTATATTTTGCTTTGTCTTATGATTTGATTTTAATTAATACTTGATTTAAAAAGAGAGTTTTACACTTGATTAACTTTAAAAGTGGATCGAGTGTGAGCCAAATAGATTTTTTTTAAACTAGAAGGGTAGATAGAGTTAGTTATATCGATTGTAAGGTAGTGTCAAGTGGGAGTGTAGTTACCCAATATAGACTCTTAGTTTTAGATATTCAGATTAGACAGAGATTTAGAAAAATTAAGTATAAATTAGATCCTAAAATTAAATGGTGGCGATTAGAAGGAAATAATTTTTTTTTGTAAATAGAGTAGTATAAGAAGCAGATTGGAGGGACCATGATGATCCGAATGTAACATGAAATTAAATGGCTAGTTATATTAAGAGGGTAACTAAAGATATATTTGGTGAGTCGAGGGACGGTGCTCCACCGTGTAAGAATATATCATGGTGGAATGAAGAGGTAAAAAAATACTATTAAGATCAAGCGGAACCTTTATAGAGATTTGAAGAAGAGTAATAATAATGATGGAACATGTTTTGAGAGGTATAAACTAGCCAAGAAGGAGATTAAGAAAGTTATTGGGATGCAAAAACTAAATTATATAAACAAGTGTACGAGAAGTTGGATAATAAATAGGCAGAAAAGTATATATATATAATTGCTTGAATATGAGAGAGAGTCTAGAGACTTATGTACTGTAAAGTTTATTAAAGACGAGGACTAGAAGGTTCTAGTTCGAGACGAAGAGATTAAAAAAAGATGGAAAAATTATTTTGATAGATTATATAATGGTAGTTTTACTCAAGATTTGGGAGATCTTACTGTTTAGTGTGAGGATATGAATCGTAACATCATGTGCAAAATTAAAGAATCTAAAGTAAAAGAGGCTTTGATGAGCATGAAATAAAAAAATCTGTTGGTTTAGATAAGATTTCTATAGAGCTATAGAGATATTTAGGAAGGATTGGTGTTAGGTGGCTGACAGATTTTTTTAACAAGATTTGGCAAAATAAGAAAATGACAAATGATTGGAGAAAGAGTACCCTAGTAGGTTTATAAGAACAAGAGTAATATTCAGAGTTGTTCTAATTATCATGAAATAAAACTCATATGTCACACTATGAAGCTTTGGGAAAGGGTCATTGAACATAGATTGAGACAAACTATTAAAATATCGAAGAACCAGTTTGGATTTATGCCGGGGCGATCGACGATAAAAACTATTCATTTATTTCGTCAACTTATAGAACGATTCCGAGAGAGATAAAGATTTGCATATGGTATTTATTGACCTGGAGAAAGTCTATGATAAGCTACCACGAGAGGTATTTTGGTGGATGTTAATGAAGAAAAGAGTCTCCATCAAGTATATTGACATAATTATGGACATGTATGTTGGAGTAGTGACCAATATCAGAATATGTGGTGGTCTAACAAGTGATTTTTCTATCACAATTGGATTGCATCAAGGATCTGCATTGAGTCCGTTCTTATTTGTTATAGTGATGAATCAACTTACTAGAGCTATTCAGGATGAGATACTTTGGTGTATGCTATTTGCTAATGATATTGTCTTAGTTGATGAGATAAGAGCAGGGGTGAATGTCAAGTTAGAGTTATGAAGGCACATATTAGAATCTAGAGGTTTTAAATTGAGTAGGTCTAAAGCAGAGTATATGGAGTGTAAATTTAGTAAATAACAGACCGTAGACTATAATATTGTAACACTGAACGGGTAAGAGATACAAATGATTAATCAGTTTAGGTATTTGGGTTTTGTTATTCAGAATGATGGAGAGATTGATAATGATATTAATTATAGAATATAAGTTGGCTGGTTGAAATGGAGGAATGCAATGAGAGTTTTATGCAATCGTAACATTCCGTTAAGACTGAAAAGAAAATTTTATAAGACTGTTATTAGGCTAGTTTTATTTTATGGCACGGAATGTTGGGTTTTAAAGAAATGTCATTAACAGAAAATAAGTGTAATAGAAATGCGCATGCTCTACTGGATATGCGACATCACTATGAAAGATAAAGTGAGAAATGAAGATATTCATGTTAAAATAGGTGTAGCTCCCATTGATGAGAAGATACGAGAAAATCGCTTACGATAGTTGGTCATGTGCAACGTAGGCTTAAAAATGCACCAGTTCGACGATGGGAGTTTATCAACTTAGAACAAGTTAAAAGAACGAAGTGAAGACCGAAAAAAACATGAATAAAGATGATACGAAAATATATAGATTCTGGAGGTCTAAATGAGGAGATAGTACTTGATAGAAATGAATGGAGAAGGACTATCAACGTGATCGATCCAACGTAATTCTTTTTTGGTTCATATAGCCTACTCCAAGTACTTGGGATAAAAGGTTTAGTTGTTGTTAACGAGGGTATACTTTGTCGAAAAGGTTGTTACCAAAAAAACTTGTGAAATGGCAGGAAAAAAAATGATATATATTTAGGGTAGATATTTAAATTGAATCAAGGGATGCTAAATAGTCATAAGGCCATGAAAGAGAGGAGCATTATAGAGATGGTTAACCTGAATAAAAAAATGAAGTTATTTATTAGTCTCTGGCATAGCATTGTGTCTGTTATTTAAGAGAGAGCAAAGAGTAAACCAGAAATGACCTAATTAGGAGAAAAACAAAGCGAACATCTGGAACAGCTTGTTGGTAACTGTACCAGGAAAACATGAGAGATGAGAATAATGTGTAAAGGACGAACTGGTGTCCCATAAAATGTATTAGCTGTGTAAGATTATCACTGCATTTGTTTCTTCATGGTCTCTTTTTCTTTATAGGATAAGCAAATGTCAAAATTTACATTATTTTTTCCATGCTACAGAAATTAACTACAGTAATTTTATTAAATCTGGACATTAGTAGTCAAAGTTCAATAGACTAGCGATTATCTAGGAATTGTACTCTTTTTTATGTGAGGTAGTTAAGTAGATAGGGGCATTTTTCTTATGATCTGCTCACCCTATTTGTTGATCGAGCACCTAGTGAAGGATTTGAATGATTAGCCTCAATTCTAACATTGCAAGTAGTACATAATGATCATACACGGTGGGTTATTTGGTTAGTTCTGATGACAAAGGAACCAATGCAGCCTATAAACAAGTTGAACAAATTAATGACATGGCTACGTGTTGATAGCGGAGTTTCTGAATACACTGATGATATGAACTTCTGGACATCAAGGTGATCTGTGCAAATGAATATTGTCTGCTATGTATGATTATAGCATTTTTTTTATAAATGACAAATCTCTTGCTTTTGCTTCTATTTTATAGTTGATATACTGATATACAAACACAGATGCAAATAATTGTAGAGTACAAAGGTATGGGTAAGGACAAGGGCAATAGTAATTGTTGTCAGGCTTTGCTTATACCATATTAAGTTTCTGGGATTAGTTTACCAGAGCTTTATTCATCACTTGGACCTATGAGGATAATAATTGTCATTTCTTTGTTCTATCCTTTTTATGTATCCTTCTATATTCCAATGATGTAGTATTGGTATGTGTCAGTTCTTTTGTGCATGGATTTCAACTATACTTATGATCCATGAGTCCATGTCTAGTTATATAATGCAAGGCAATGTAATATGGTCTGTATTTATATGCTAATTGAGAGTTGGAATGACGAAAGAAATGGTGTAAGTCTATTTGGGGGATAATGCTACAGTTTGCTTACAGGATCGGGAGGCAAACTTCGCATCTGATGCTCTGGCCAATATGTGGACTGATATGTTAGATCCAAAGTTAGGCACAACAATATTTCCATCTACTAGAGTATTTGTCAACTGGATATCATAAGAATGACTCTGAATTATGCGTCATAAATTGGATCCTTGGTGAACTCTGTAGCATTTTCTTCCCTGCATCCCATCCATTTTTCACCTGGGACTGGTCCCGTAACAAGTTCCAACTGCCTAACTATTTTTCCGGACCCGTGGTCATAATTAATAGGAAAAAATAAACTATGTAATATTAGTATGGCCTGCAAATCAATTGTATTGAATATCAATCTTGCATGTTAAAGGCCGTAGTTTGTCACTTTACAGGTTGAGCCTTTGTTTGTCTGCACTGAGCTGGGAGAACTACATCCACTGACTGTTCATATTTTTTTTTTTCCCCTGGCTATACAGAAGAGAAGACGCTATAAAGATCCTCTCGACCTACGGCACCCGTTGCATCCTGAACAACAATCTTAGAAGTTCAGGTTTTTTTTTTTTTTTGAAAAAAAATTAAAAGCTTTTCTTACTGATTTTTTGGCCCAAAGGCTTTAAATTAGCAGCATTCTACAGGGAGTTTCTAGATGGGCACAGCATATTTCCTAGTGAGCCCACTTAAAAGATTGTTTTATTTACCACTTTGCCATTATTTTTTTTGGTCAAAAATGCCCAAGAAAATAGAATCTCTGGCCTCCTGATCCGGGCTAACCAACCCGAATCAGTTTGGTTGATTCGGGGCTGATAGCTTGGATCAACCAATAATATCCGGGCTAGCCAGCCCGGATTAAGCCTTCTCATCCGGGCTATCAGCCCCGGACAAGGAGCACAAGTCCGGGCTGGTTAGCCCGGATCAGAGAATAAGTAAAAAATATTAAACTCCCATGTCATAACATGCGCATCTGGTGTAGTGGTTATCATAGTCAGTCCCCTCCCATGATATTGACCAGAGTTCGATTCCCTGGATGTGCAATTTTTATTTCTTCTCTTTTATCACCATTGCTTGTTAATTCCTTTTCCCACTAGAGTATACTTTTTGATGCAGAAATGAAAGTAAAAATTGCTTGCTATTGTCTTTTCCCACTGAGAGTATACTTTTTGATGCAGAAATGAAAGTAAACAAAAATCTCAAACATGTATTTAAACAAAGAAGTGAATAAAAAATATATGACATATGTCCAATAAGAGCCCGAGAAGTGCCCAAATTTTGAAAGTAATTACGGATTGTCAAAGAAGTTTGCATCCAGTACTTATCTAACATGGACAAAACTTAATGATAGAAGTGTCATTGCTATCTATTTATCCCAAACCAAAGTGTCAAAATTCTCATTCATAATTCTTTGAAGATTTTTTCTCAAAATTTTATTTACCTTTAATAGAAAAGCAAAGATGAAGAAACAGTAGCTGTAATCCAAGTTCCCGAAAGAAATCAAATTTAGGTATTTGTTTCTTCAAAATGAAAGTAAGAAAGACAAATAAACATGGAAGGGAACGAAAAACATGTAATTTTCATTTCTGGATGTAATTTTCATTTATGGATATAATGGTATAAACATGCCCGCGCACAAAGCACTGCTAACAACACAGACATGGAGAAGAAAAGAAAATAAAATAAAAAAATAATAATAAAGAAGGAAAGAAGACAAACAGATATATTTGTCCTTATTTAATGGTGTATTCACTTTAAATATATCTTTAATTTACAAATTACAAATAATTCTACGAAACATGACAGATTCTAAAATTATTATCATCATTACAAGCTTCATATTTCTAGTATTTTGATCCACCAGCAACGAGATGAGACAAAGAAAATTGCAAGACGCTCGAACACCATTCGAAACCCTCTTCTCAAAGAGCTGGCAAGCTTCACTCAGCTTCCTAACCTTCAAAAACCCATCTAGCAAATTGTTATAGATCACGGTATCAGCCCGAACACCATTATACTTCATCTTTTGAAACACCCGGCTCGCTTCCTCCACCAAGTACGTCTTGGCACACCCCTAGATCAGCGTCCGGAATAGTCCTAGTGCAGCGCCCAGCATCTCCCAGCATCCAAACGCATGTATCAGCATGTTGTAACCGCGGCGATCAAACCAAAAGTTTCTCTTGGACAATTCGTCGAACAGGTCGCGGAAGTCCTCCTGCATGTCGGCTCTGCGGAGTGCGACGAGCAGGCGGGTGCTGGTGGCAGTGTCCGGGTGGTGATGCGTCGACGACTGGAGCGTTTTGATGAATATGGAGAGGGCGAGGGAGAGCTGGGACTTGTCGATGAGCGCGAGGACGACGGAGCTGTAGGTTTGGAGAGTGAGAACGACGCCAGAGTTTTGCTGCGCAATGTCGAGGGCGGCGAGGGCGTCGTCGAAGCGGGAGTGGCGAAGGAGGGAATTGAGGATGGCTGCGAATGTGGTGGGGTCGAGGGAGCAGGAGGAGATGGCGAGACAAAGGACGGGGAGGAGGTGGTCGATATAGTTGGAGCGGGCAACTGATCGGAAGAGAACGGAGGGGGCTGAGGAGGGGAGGGGAGGAGGGAGGGAGATAATGGTGAGTGACATGGAGGAAGAGGGAGAGTTTGGGGGAAGGGAAGATGGAGGGGTGGAGGAGGACGGCGGAGGGGAGAGAGGGAGAAAGAGATTTAGAGCGGAGGGCAGAGAGAGGGAGAAAGAGATTTAGAGCGGAGGGGATGGTGAGGGCAAATAGGGTATATAGGTGTGCTCACTAGTGTGCTCACTAGGAAAAACCAGGATTTTTTAAAAGGAATGGTGTGCGCACTAGGAAAAGTGGGCTCACTAGGAAAAAAACTGTGCCCATCTAGAAGTTCCCCATTCTACAGAGCCCATAGCAACCATTTGTGGAAGAAAACATATGTACATTGGAGATCTTTCCCCTCTTGAAACTTCTACCATTCCACTGCCCACCAGCCACGTGGCAACCTCCCAATCTCAAGAAAGATAAGATAACCAATCATTCTCCTCTGCAAATACGCATTCCCAAGGGAGAAGAAGGATCAACACTCAAAATATCATCTACACAGAAAGGCTCCAAAAACAACCACCAGAAGAGAAGTAGAAACTAGTAGAAGAAGAAGCAATCTCGTCTCTTCTGACCTGGCAAGAACCATGGCCATGGCCTCCACCTTTCATCACACCTTTCTCACTGGAAACCCTCTCCTTTCATTTAGCAAGCATCCGCTCGAGAAATCACCGCATCGAGGAGTCCAGCTTCTCTCCTGCCATTCATCCATGCAGAAGGACGAGGAACCAGTGCCAAACAGGTACTCACTAACCAAATTCCTACTCTGTATTACGTGCTCTCTTCTAACAGTTAGTTATGTTGGCTAACCGGTTTTGGGTATCAGGAATGCGAACGAGTCGCAGTTGGCGAAGCTAGCGCTTGTGGCGGTGGCTGCAGGAGTGCTGGCTCTCGGGTCTCCGCAGGATGCAATGGCTGCAAAGTCTGGGGGCAGAGTTGGCGGGCAGGCCTTCCGGTCTTCGGCCCCCAGGAGTTCGGGTCCAAGGATCAACAACTCTAGGTGAGATAGCCAAAAGACTAATGTTTATTTTTATGAATCAACAGCAATTATCAATATTACTTTTCCTCTGCTATTCATTATAGATCATCTTGTTCGTTGTTACATTGCTTGTCAATCTTCGGAGTGTTGGCCCCATTTCTATATCAGACTTGTATTTCTAGAAGCTAAGAGAGTATCTTGTGCAATTGTGAGAACCGGGAGCGCGATTGATGTTCTTAGTATTGTAGATGCTAAAGTATATAAAATCATATACCCCATTCGATGAAATTGTTTGGTCATAATGGTCTTACGTAATTTCGCTGCGTGAGGGATTTTCTTAAGGTTTCATCATGCGTTGATAAGTTGATTACTTTAAAACTGCAGTGCATAGATGGGAACAAACGTTTCACACAGAGTAAATATAGATGTACTTGCCATATGCTTTAAAATAGATCAATGTGAACTGAGCATAGAATCTAGGCTCTATAGGAATAATATGTTAGAATTTGAACAGATTCCATCATATCATCGCTTGCTTTGTCGAAGAACGATCAAAGTTGCTATAGAACTTACACCACAAGAAAATGTCTTTTGCCAACGGTTTCTTTATTGAAAGCAACGGTTATCAACCATCACTAAAAGTCCCTATTTCTTTTAATGCTAGTAGAATAACTACTAGTGACCCATACGATAGTGAACATTCAGAGAGCTATTGCTATTTAAAACTTCTTTTTTTTCCTCCCTTTTTATTGGTTTGAAGATAAATAGTGATGAATTGGTACTGACCATTTCGAGCAGGACCAATGTCTTCATCAACCCGCCTGTTGCCCCGCCTCTTGTCGGCGGGTATGGATATGGGGTCTACGGTGGGTGGGGCTGGTCGCCATTCACATTCTTCGCACCAGGGCCGAGTGTTGCGGTGGGCATTGGAGGCGGATTTGATTTTGTTGCTGCCATCTTAATCTTCGGAGTCATTGCAGCCGTGGTCAGGAGATTTACCGCACGCAGGGACTACGATGATGAAGATGATTTCTGATGCTATGCAATGATTCTGTAACAGAGTTCGTGTACACTAAATACAGTCCCTTCTTGTAATTTTTTTCGTGATGAGTCTACGGTATATACTGATATTATTGATAAACTCTGTAGGTATGTACTGATATTATTGATAAACTTACTGTATGTTGATGGTCGAGCGAAATGTATATAAGAGTAAATTCTCTAGAGAAGGCTTCCATCTGGTGATTATATTATTTGGGAGGAAAAAATAATAAATATATGCATGAAAATCTTCAGATATAACCCCTATTCAATCGGTATCGATTGTACAGGTAATAAGATCACATTGATTAGCTCAAAAAATAATTGTTCATATATCTAGCATGGGCCATTTCAGTTGGAAATGGGTTTCCATATCTGCAAGAAATATAGGATAGCGCTCTAGGATTGGCGTTGTGGGATTATTTGGTGGATAAGGGCTGCTGCCCCTTATATAGGGTCCTTATATAGCGTCCTTATATAGGTGTAGCTACCATCGATGAGAATATGCGAAGTGCAACGTAGGTTTATAAGTACACCAGTTTGAAAAGGGAAGTTTATCAATGTAGGACAAGTTAAAAGAACGAGAGAAAGACCGAAGAAAGTATAGATGGAGGCAATATGTAAAGATATGGAGTGTAGAGGTTTAAATAAGGAGATATTACTTGATAGAAATGAATTGAGAAGGAAAGTGATCGATCCGGCGTGATTCTTTTTTTGGTTCATGTAGCCTACTCCCAAATACTTGGGATAAAAGGCTTAGTTGTTGTTGTAAGGGCTGCTGCCCTTAGTGGCATGCGTTGGAAGGTTGCGGAGGCTCGCGAGTGCTTTAGACAGGCAGTGGAGAGAAGGAGGTGGCCGTTAGAGAAGAACTTTGGGATGCTGGTGGGGACTATGATGCGGTTGAAGGAGACAGAGAAATTGGATGAGCTGAGGAGGATGATTAAAGCTTGGAATCCCTCCGGCCAGCTCCGCTCGATCCACAAACTCTGATTCTTTCTGATGCACAGAAGCGATGGAAGGTATTTTCTCCCCTAGTTTTTTGTGTTTAGGCTACGCGAACTGTCATAACACCCGTTGCAGGTCCACTCAATCGGACCTGCACCATATAGCCATTAATCTGCACGAGCTCGAGTATGCCACCCGCTAGATACGGCCGTATCTCTGCAAGAACCTGCAAAGGTTGGCATTGACGTTAGGCCTCTTCAAGCAGAGAACGGAAGGGGTAATGCCGGTGTGTACGTAAATTATCGCATTGATCAAACTGATATAAATAATACTCACCTATTACTAGTTCCATCAAAACTCAATCAGAAGCTCAATGAGATGCCAAGGGTTAGTGCAACCTAGATTCCCTGTGTCTAGCTCGGAAACCTCAAAGACCAGAACAGGGAAAATCCCCCAACTCTAAGAAGAAATGCCCTTTGATCATATTCATAATGCGTAGCAAGTGATGAGCAACAGTCGTGAAAGTTGTCAATGGGTTCCGAGGGAAATCAAGCGTAAACTATCCTACAACAAATATATATATTGCTAATCACATCATTGCAATCATATACATGCTCCATCCTTTTTACCAAGGTTCTAATATCAGATATCGAGATCATATTGGAATATTGGATAGGTTCTTTTCATATCGCGATAGCAGATATCAGATAATTATATCGGAGATACGAGTTAATATCGGGTATTAATATCAAATATTGTATATATACGATAATATGTAAATTTGATACTTTAAAAGTGGTTTAATTTTATTATCTAACTAGTAATGACATAACATGTATATATAAAGGTGTTTAAGAACATGTTTTATATATACAAATATAACACAATAAAATAAATCTTAGAATTGGTTAAACTACAGTTAAAAATATAGATTATAGAAATAATTGAAATTCAAGCACGACAAGAATAGTAGTGGAAGCAGATTGAATATAATAATAGTAACAACAATAATGACAAAACTAACAACAGTTGAGCAAACAACATATAGAAAAAGAGGAGTAGAAGAAAAAGAGAATTTTAAAGAAGTTTTTAATTTTTGAATAGTATTGAAAGAAGCTGCCTAATATAGATCTCTAGTATTTTAAACACTTGACATGTTAGAGTCCGTCTCTCAAGTTTTTAGAACAACAATTCAAATATCTGGTTGATTTAAGCAGAAGCGAATACAAAATTTATTTCCAGATTAAAAACTCAATTTAAAAAAATAAATCATGTCGGTCGATATATCGAAATGACAACCGGTCCATATCAAGCGATATTGCAAATGTTGGCCGATATATGCATAAAACAATGTAACCCCGTTTTTTAACATATCGTTACGGCTGATCTCGGAAAAAAAAAAATTAGAGATATATGGTCATATCAGGGATATTTAGAACAATGCTTTAAATAAACGTAAACTTCACTTTCCAGGGTTGAGTGGAATATCTTGATTTAACTTCAAAGTTTATGCATTAGATCAGATAAGGTCTTCATCCTCCAATGCCTCTTCTTTTGAGATAATTCATCCGCCTATACTTCTACATTGAACGGTTAAACCTTTAGCTATAACTGATGCATTTCCTCTCTCTCTCTCTCTCTCTCTCTCTCTCTCTCTATATATATATATATATATATATATACATACTCCATTCCTTTCAAATGTTGTTACTTGATTCTAGTCTACCACTTCAATGACCAAGATACTTAATTGTTATCAGGATTCAGACACTGGACCCTGTTAAAGAAATGAACATACCTACCTTTATATTTTTATTTTTTTTTACTTATCATACGCTTTTTGAGCAATTAGTCATTTATTCTGAGATTTTCTAAAACACAGTCAACAGGTTGTTCTTAAAACCATAGGAATCTATAATCAAGAGCCACGTCTCCCAATAATCATCTCTCTCAGATAACAACTTTTGCTCAAGAGTCTAAAATCTTGGATTGATATCAGTATCATATGATCGTTTATGGAATGTCAGAATAGTCATAGTTAAAAAGGTAGGCAAAGGCTTTGCTAACTAACTTCCAGACGGAGGCACACAGAGTCCTGAGGTCCACATTTGAAGGGAATGCCGCATGCAGTAGACTTTTGTTACTCTTTTGGAACTTTTTGGCTTTGTTTGATTAGGGATTGTTTTTTGAGAAAAGAATAATTTACTGACGGTGAAGGGAGTAAATGCCATAAAGGTGTGAAATAGTACATATGGGTTATATATATATATATATATATAAGAAAACGGAAAATTTACTGACGGTAAAGAGAGTTTCTTCACTGTCGCTTAGGTTGACCAAAAAAATTATTACACGTGGCGCCACTCAAGATAACAAATAAAAGAATTTCTTTAACTGCCCTTTTGAGTGGCGTCACGTGTAATAATTTTATTAGGCCACCTAAATTGAGGTGAAGGAACTCCCTTCACCGTCTGTGAATTTCCCGTTTACTCTCTCTCTTTATATATATATATATATATATATATATATATATATATATATATATATATATATATATATATATATATATATATATAAGCATTAAAAATAAAGACAGAAAAAGGCAGCAAAAAAAAAAGGGAGTGTTTATTTCTGGAGCCAAATGCCGGCGTAATAGTTAATACATTGGATGATAGAGGGAGTATTCTGGTAGTCATTTTGGAATATCCGCTTGTTATGCTCGTTTCATATACGCCAGATTACAGCTAGAGTGATAGCGTCCCATATTTTGGAAATATTTGAGGAGACTCTTCGTTAACGCCAGTGATGCCACAGTGCTTGTAGGGACAGGGGAAAATGTTGGAGATTATATATGGTCAAATTAGGTGTGTAAATGTACATGATAGGAAAATGTGACTGGAGGTTTTAGGAGTAGAGTGGCATAAATGACAGCAGAAAGCGATGGTTACACCGTGCCGAGAGAGGATTTCGGAGGTGGGTAATCGATCATTTAATGTGAGCCTTGACCTTAAGGGGAGTTGGTGCAGACCAGATTATGGATGCTAGTATTTTTGTTGAAGATATTAGGTTGATGTGGTGGTACAGGATGCTATTGAAAATTGTCCATTATTGGTGAGGGTCCATATTATAGTTATAGGGAAAGGATGTTGTGTCAAAGTGGATGGGAGAAGTTGTAGGAGTGATGATATGATAGAGTTTGAAGGTGCAGGGGAGAGAGTAGGTGGCTGAAAGAGAGTATCCAAGTATTATTGTGAATCTGAGAAGCAATGGTGGTAGATTAGTTCGATGTGATTTGGAATCGAGAGGGGAAAGCTAAGTCCAGCGATTGATCACCAATCCAGTAATCTGTTTAGAATTTTATGTAATTTCTTGCCCCATTATAGATTGGACGAAGTTCCAATTTGAAAAAAGAGGAGCATTTGACGTGTTTGAGTAGGGATTGTAAAATGCTTATTCTATTATCACTCATTAATAGAACGTGGGGGCATTTGCTCATCTCAAAAACCTTGGGGGAAAATAAAAGGGCTTTGCCAACTTTAGGAACTAACACAGTTTTGGATGACTCTAGGAGTTGCAAGGATTTCGATAACTAGGTGTAGCATAACACTGGTTAACAATTCTTTTTATTCTTCCCTTAGATATCCAGTTTAGTTATTGATTCAAAGCATTTACATGAGAAGTTTCAGTCATAAGACTCGATCAAATGGGTGTTCAGGTGCCGTGTCTGAGTATCCGAGATGGAAAATTTTTATTAAAAAAATGGAGTTTCCTAGTAATACTGTGGTTAAGTGCTACCATAAAGCACATGGAGAGCCCAGTTTGATGAGAGAGCTCTGGAGAAAAATAAATAAAAAAAATTATGTGATCAAATGGGAAGTTTGAGTACCTTGTGAATTGAGAGCACCAGCAGTGGAGATGGAGGAGAAGATTGGTTGTTGATTGGGCTTGGGCCTTGTGTGGGGGCTCAGAGCAAGCCGATCTTGTGATTCCCTCACTCTCTTAATAAGGAGGATATAAAAAAAAAAAAAAAAGACTAATTATACTTAGACCCGGGTAGTACGAGAGTATATAAATTATCACCTCTAAAGTTTAAAAACTCCCACTTAGACTTCTGGACCACGGATCTCAATGTAATTAAAACACGATGATTTAGATAGTTCAGAGGGTTTAAATGAGAGTTTTAAATTTTAGAGATTATAAATTATATATCCTCATGCTACAGTTGTTCTGAGTGTAATTAATCCTAAAAAAAATATAAATAGAGAGTAGAAAAGAGAAACCAGGTTGATGATTCTACTCTCTCTCTCTCTCTCGATTTATGGGACAGGAGAGATTTTGGTAGGCTGGGGTGGGATGAGAGATTGTTTAGAGCTTAAATATCCAGCATATAATTTATATGCGGGAGGATATGCTGACATGCTTAGCTTTCAACCTCTCGGCTTCATGAGCATAGCTTATGCGGAAGTCTCATTTACTTCCTGATTTTTGCCTAACCCCTTAAAGATCATAGTGTATTAAACGTGCTTTGACTTGTTCATATTCATTCAATTATTTAAACAAGATTTTTGTTTATGCTTTGAGGATCAAATCCCGAAGAACTAAAATATCATCCATATTGTACTATTCTATTTGGACAATAAATAAGTTGTTCGGATTTTAAAATTCCGAAAATACAAAAAAGGAAGAATCTAACTTCTACTATTTAGTTTTTAATATCTGGACAAATTATTTTCAAATTTTTTCCAAAAAAGAGGACGGGAAATCCCATTCAGGTTACTCTCTCCATCAACATTTCCTTTTCAAATATCACCAATTTACTTTCTATGTACAAATTGCTTTCAAATTTAACCATCCCTTTCTCATTAGAACAAAAATAGGCGGATATTTGAATTTTTTTTTTAACAAAAATGTAAATACTAAATTAAGAAGTGAGGGCATACATTTCGAATCTTGCTTCATCAGAAAACATGAACAAAAAGAAAACACAAATGACAAAACCATGGCTCATTCAAATATCGATACTGAACATATCAAGATTTAAAATGTTTTTCTTATTACAATCCACAATTACAAACTAAATCTCCTGAAACTCTAAATATCTTATGATTTCTCTACACAAAAACTCGATTCTAAATTGAATTTATAGAGCCCTTGCAGTCGAGACGACATTCTCCACTGTCAAGTCGAACTCCTTGTCAATTTTGCCCGCATGAGCATTCGCTCCAAACCGGTCGATATCAATTGCCTTGCCCTTTCGCCCGACGTACTTCTCTCACCCAACATCGAACATGTCTGAGTCGGATATTTATATCTGAGCTAAAAATTTTGCAGTCAGGTATTAATATCTAATTGGAATTAAATTTGGTTGGGTGTTAATACCCGATCGTGACCGACCATCGCGCCAATAAAAAAAATTAGTAATAATCAATTGCAAACAAAAACATATAAAAAACTAAGAATAATTTTAATTTGTACCTAAAATTTGTCCTCCGATATCAATTGCATGTTGAATTTTTCCATTTACTTCATAAAACTCAAACTCTAAACCTCAATTTCACGTCACAGTGAAATCGAAAAATTTAAAAATTTTCCTAACTTTTTGAGGAACACAAATTTAAAAATTTTAGAGTGTTAGGATATATATGAATTTGTGGGAGATGTGTTTTTTTTAAAAAGATTTAAATAACTCCAAAAAAAATATATATTTTTTTTTGGGGTTTTAGAGAGTGAACGGAGGAGAAAAACGATAATAGTATTTTAAATTTTGAAGAAGTTTTAGATATCTAAGATTTAAAAGGGTAACTTAGTGAAAAAAAAGCAAACTTGTAATTATTTAGAAGTTTCAAATCTATGTGTCAAGAGTAAATTGTTGTACGTAACTTGGTCAAGAATTTAAAATAGCAAACTTATAATTACTTAAAACATGATAAATGGGCTCAGTTAGAACAATGGTGGATTTATTTAGAATTTTTCCACTTAGAAAATGGATGGATGTATTTAGAATATCCCTTGGTACCCCCAATGTGCTTAGAATAAACAATTAATATGTTATCTCATTTTGTTTGATCATAGAGCTACTGTGCCTGGCAACAAGGAGACACATGATGAAAGATAGATATTGTAGACTACCAAATGAGTGGACAGGGAAAGATGGATAACCACAAAGATTCTCAATTCTCTTGTCCCCGGGGTGAGCATCGGTTGGTTCGGTTCGGTTTTTTGAAAAAAAATCCAATCGAAAACCGAACCAAACTTATAAAACCGAAACCGAACAGACCGAAAAAAAGTGAAAACCGAAAACCGAACCGAATTTTCGGTTCGCTTCGGTTTTCGGTTTTTAGGGTTTGAAACTAATTATGTTAATTATGTGATAAAACACATGTTTTTTATAGGAAAAATAATAATTTTTTTCTATTTTTTTCTTTTTCTACTTATGAAAATAACAATCACATGTTTTTCATTAAAAATTTAAAAAAAAAACATATTGAAAATAAATCAAAGAAAAAAAATAAGCTATAATTCTAAAAGTTTGGTTTTTTCGGTCGGTTTCGGTTGGAGCTAAAGCCACCGAAACTCGACCCGAAAACCGTAAATAATTTCGGTTTTTAAACCGAACCGAACTGAAAACCGAATAAACCAAACCGATCGGTTCGGTTCGGTTTTTTTCGGTTTTATGCTTAGCCCTACCCTTTCCTCACTAGCCCTTACTCTCCAGAGGCACTATCAACACTTTGTTTGATTAGTGTAAGTTTCACTCAAAAAAAAAAAAAAAAAAATCTACTACCGATATGACCTTTATTAAAAATATACTGATAAATTTCACTCAACTTTTCTAAAAATAAACACCTCCAAATATTTCGAAGCATTGCGAGAATTTTCGACTTGCAGATATCTATGAAATAGGTCCTGATAGAAACTAAAAGCTAAATGATTATTAATATCTATTTGGTTTGAGGGAAAATGAAGGAAAAGAAAAGGGGAGAGAAAAAAAAAAAAAAAAAAATATTTTTTATTGTTTGGTTCGAGAGAAAATTTAAAAAGAAAATATTTTCTTATTAAGCAAACATCAAGAAAAATCCAATTTCCATCTTTTTTTTTTTTTTTCCCTTTTATTTTCTCTTTTTCATTTTTTCTTTCTTCCATTTTCTTTCAAACCAAACACACAGACTTAGTGTTTTTCTGCTAAGATAATGATTTATAGTGTATGTATGCATGAGTTGGGCAACTTTAGTTCCCCTTTTCTCGCCAATTATACAACTTGTATATATGCTCATCAATTGCCAAGAGGGGGAGAAAGCGATCATTAAGATCCTATGATATGTGACCCAAAAGGAAAAAGTTACATATCCCTTCTAAATTAAGCAACAGAAGCATCATATGAATAAATAAATAAATAAATGGTTAATTATTTGATCAAGATTTATTTATTGGGTGGTGACTTTTAGGTACGCTAAGTTTTTTCTAGAAGTAGCTGAATATACTATAGACAAAGAGTACTGATCAGGATCTGATTACTGACAAAATGAGGATAAACATATGTTTTGTTTAGTGGGTATGTATTTTGATTAGTGATGAAATAATTGTCTAGGGTTGTATAATATCTATATAGCCATACTAACTTTGATAGTCCAAATTTTGATTATCCAATAAAAATTTTACACCATTTTGTCCAATTTTACTTTGGATTCAAGTTCTCTTCTTGTGCAGACTACTTTAATGTAATATTTATGGGGTATTTACTAGTTTGTCCCTCAAGTCTTTATATATTATGATTTTGCCCCCAAATCTTCATATTTAGGATTTTGCCCCCCAAATCTCATAAGTTACAACAATGTAGTCTCTCTCTCTAACACAGTTAAATATTTGACCATTTTACCCCTCTTTTCCTCTTATATTTTCCTCATCTCTTCTTCTTCTCTCTTCCTCTTCTCTTCTCCTTTTCTTCATTATTTCTTCTCTCTTCTTTCTCATCTCTTCTTTCAGTATTTAACTGTGTTAAGGAAGAGAGGAGAAGAGAGGAGAAAGAAGAGAGGAGAAATAATGAAGAAAAGGAGAAGATAGGAGGAAGAGAGAAGATGAAGAGAGGAGGAAAATAGAAGAGGAAAAGAGGGATAAAATGGTCAAATATTTAACTGTGTTAGAGAGAGTGACTAAATTGTTGTAACTTATGAGATTTGAGGGACAAAATCCTAAATATGAAGATTTGGGGGGCAAAATCATAATATATAAAGATTTGAGTGACAAACCAGTAAATACCCCAATATTTATTTGTGAGATCCAAGTCCACGTATCCAATTCGATCCCAATATTATAAAGTCCGAATCCCAACTGGATCTAATTCGATCCCAATATTATAAAGTCCGAATCCCAACTGGATCTAATTCAGATACAAGATTTCAGATGGATGTGATCCAAAACCTAAAAGCCCTGCCAGATTATCAAGCTTTCAGATATTATTTACAGTCCTACTCAGCGTACATGCATGTCATGTACGGTAGAAACAGGGTTTAAGAGACTAGGGGAAATTCTATTTGAGCACACCACTTTGCTCAGTACGCCCACCTTTCTCAGTCGGGTGAATAGTCCCGAACGAACGAACGGGTGTGAAAGGAAAAAAACACAGTCACAAAAAGTAATAGCAAATTGTTATTTTCTACAACTTTACGTTGCGGTTGTAGGCTCATTGAGCAAAGTGGTGTGCTCAATTTGAATTTCCCAGAGGCCTGGATAAATTCTCTTGTAACATGGAAGGATTCGTAAACTCCTTTATACATCATGGTTGTTCCAAGTATAGGGAGATTATCTTTTGGGCGGAAATTAATTGAAGAGAATTGTTTTTATTTTAAATATTTAAGAACATTTTTTGAGAACAAGATATTTAACAACATTAATTTTGAGATTAATCTTATATGTGCTTTCATGAATCCATTATTACCAAAAAAAAAAAAAAAAAGGAAGAACATAATGTTAATTAGATCCGTTACTTCTGCTAATAGCGATCCATTTTTAGCAAAAATAAAAGAAAAGAAAGAGTATGAGTATTAGATGTGTACTCGAACTTGATAATCTTAGTAAAGCAAGTTTTTTCCTTTTAGGTAGAATATATATTTTTTCAAAAGAACAAAAATTGTGGCAAAAACCAGTGGTCTACTATTTTGCATGCACGATGTTCACAGAAAGTGTAAAGAACTGTTCTACAAAATAATACATAATTTGTTTCAAAAGACAAATGCTAAAGCTTTACATAAATTCTTGATCCAACGATCATTAACTTAACTTATCTCCTCCTTTTTATTGTTTCTTTGTTGACTCAGACTTGTCCATAGAAATGAAACTTAAGAATATGATGCAAACCTATCAAGCTCATTAGAGTTTCCAACGTCTATCTAAATAACATCGCCTATTTACTTCTCCTTGCTCTTCAATATAATAAAACATACATCGAATTCGAGTGCCATAAACATGTGCTACATATCATAAAGATACGGTTTTCTTAGGATAATAAGACAAAATATTTCTTTCCATCTCCAAACTTAAGATCGGGACCTATTTGGCAGAGGGATAAAATATTTCGTATTTGGAAAGAGAAGGTTAAGGTCGGTTTATTTCTTGGGGTTTTTACATATCTGTTCCTTAAAGCTTTAAAAATTAGAATTTGGTCTCCCAAATCTTCATATTTATAAAGGTTAATTAAAATCAGACCTCCTATAATTATAGTTTTAGGGGTGTGTAACTTAACACCTCTAAAATTTGAAACTCTCAAAAAACTCCATGTACTGTTAACACTGTTAATGAGAGTTAGTTATTATCACGCCCCTTTTATACTAAAGTGCACTCCTGATCCTCAAATTCCTATTTTACTCGCATTCCTCCCATTAACCAGCACACTCCCTCTCTCTCTCTCCCACTCTCTCAGTCACTTACGCTCTCTCTCTATCCCTCTCTCTCAATCACTCATGCTCCCTTTCTCTCAATCACTCACGCTCCCTCTCTATCCCTCTCTCTCAGTCACTCTCTCTCTCTATCTCCCTCTTCTCCTTCAGTCTAATAACACAAATAACCTTAAGGTTCGAGTATGGAACTCTATTTTTTAGGGTTTTTTGTGTTTGATTTTCTTTACTTATATTGCTCTTTGATTGTACAATATTTTTGTCCTCTAATTTCATATTTGATTGAGAATGGCATCGAGTTCATCATCTTCTTTGTCGTGTTGTCTTGTGTTACTAGCGAAATGAACCTTTTGTTGTGTGAGTGAAATAAAATTTCAGTAATATGTATGTTTAAATAATGTTAGAACAAGTATTCTCCTTTGGTTAAAAAGTTTGCAGATGTTTGTCAATACCGATGATATATTTACTATACAGATAAGCTCCCAGATAACAAACTAATACATAGCAGAGCAGCAACAGCTGAGCAGCAATACTCATAGCAATTTTTTTATCGCCACTCCTCTTAATTGCTACTAGCAGCTGCAGTAGCAGCAAGCACAGCAGCAGCAGCTTGCACTGCAGTAAGCAGACTGCAAGCTGCTGCTAACAACTAAGACGACCAGTATACATCAGTTGACAAACACACTATCAAAATACAAGTGATTCAACACAAAAAGCTTCAAAAAAAAAAAAAACCTTTAGAACTACTGAGACCAGTAAAGAGAAGAAACCTAATGCAAAAATCATTTAGGCCAGAAAATAGATTTATTTAACTCGGGAATGTTGGACTGCATGGTATATTTGCAATTTGACCATATAAAAATGATATAATGTAAAATAGAGCTTGCTTAAGGAAAAGTTTCATACATATTTTTGGTCCGAATTTTCCGTTATACCCCTGAGTTATTTTACTTTAGTCATCTCTTCCCTCATCCTCATCTCTTCCTTTTCTTATTGGGTTCCTCTCTCCATTCTCCTCATCTCTCTCTTCCCTCTTCTTATTGAGTTCCCCTAAGTAACTTTACTTTAGAGATTAACTAGGAGGGAAGAGAGAGAGAAGAAGAATGGAAAGGGGAACCTACTATGAAGAGAAAGAGAGGAGGAAAAGAGAATGGAGAATTAAAGTAAAATAACTCAGGGGTATCAAAGGAAATTCGGATAAAAAATATGGCTGGTGACTAAATTGTGGTAACTTAACAGATTTGAGAGATTAAATTATAAATATGGAGATTTGGATGACTAAATTCTAATTTTTAAAAGTTCATGGTTGACTAGAAACAGGAAAATATATTCAAAAGAACGCAAAATAAGAGAATAGCCACAAATATTAATCTGGCCTTGTCTTGCTTGCTAGCTCCGTTCATACAAGATTGTATCTGCCGGATAAGGTGTCGCATTGTATGCCTATACTGATTGAATTGTTCCCCCTTACTTCATATCAATAAATGACGAAAGAATTGGTAAGCCAAACCCTACATTCATATAGTATCATTCAAACTTTTGTATCAATATTTAAAACAGCGATAACGATAACGTAACGTTTTGTCTAGGTTATGTCGCATATAGGGTAACACATAACACATAACGTAAATTATTCAATTTTTTTATTTATTTAATTAAAAATAAATATAAAATTGTATAAAATAATTTTTATAAATTCAAAAAAAAATTAAATATCAAAAAAAGAATATAAAATTATTTTGTAATATATAATATATTCTAATTTTATATTAAGTTTTACAATAATTTTCACATTTATCTTCATAAATTATATTAAGACTCCAACTGTAATTCCAGATATCATTTAAACAAAATAACAAGATTTCAATTTTTTTTTTCAATTCCAGTTATTAGCATTGTTGTAATTTATATTATATAATGTTCAATTTATCTTATTTATAATTATTTATTTCAGTTCAGTTAAAAATTCAATAAAATCAACAAGTAAGATATTTCAGCAACCGGAGAGGAATTATAACAAGCGAATAAGGAAACAATCGCAAATTAACAAATTAGCAATTCCACAAGTAATTAAACAAGCCAACAACTAATCAATAAAATTACAACAATTCGCTAATAAACAAAATAATAATCAACAACAATATAGAAATTATTAAAAAAAATAATTGTAAATAACGTAATATAACGTAACTTACCATAACGCTACGTAATATAACATAAAATAACATATAAAAACGTATTGTTACGGCACATTGAGTTATTTTCAGTTGTTACGTAGCGTTGGGGTCCCGTTAGGTTACGTAACGCAATATAACGGGTTAACATTGCTTTGTATATTGTGTTCGGCTTGAGGTTTGATTTGACCCGTATACAAGGGGAAGGAACACTCCATTTTTATACAAGATCTATCAATATATAGACTTCCTACTTGATGTGGCACATATAGAAACTTTTTAGGAGCAAATTCAGTAAGATGGAGATATACAAAGGGTATATAGGATGCATGTGTGTTGAGGTGGAAATTATTCGATAACGAAAAGACAAGATGAAGGAGATGAAAGAAACTAGATTCACTGCTTTTATTCGAAACAAAAGTTACCTATTTCAAAAGAGTTTAATCAGTAAATATTTATAGAGCACGAGTACGTATCCCATTTGTCGTTCATACGTGGCATCACTAATCAACTTTTCGATCAAGGATCCACTCTGAACACCTTAAAAAGAAAATTCTTCTCCATCCTAATTAAAAGGATAATCTACAAAATCTCCCATCTCCTATAAGTTGGTGGCACTTGAAAGAGAGGACAGACAAGAGGTGGGGGAGATGGGGCAGATGCCTTGTGCCATTAAACTAAGCTCACCCTGTCCATGTGATCCTATTCCTGTTGATGGTGGGCTCGGCAATCTCATGAGTTGAGATGGGGGAAACTCAAAGCAGATCTAGAACTCTTTAATTGGTCCCCCCAAGAACAGCTATCTTCTTGGCATTCTCGTGTCTTGCTTTTCAAAGAAACAGATAGATTTCTATCCCACCCTCAATCCAATTTTTGCTCTCTTTTTTTTTCCCATTCCTCCGCTTCCCTTTATAGCAAATTCTAGCACGTGTGGGCGATGGTTAAAAGTTTGGAAATGCCATGCCATGCAGTAAAATTCAGTGCAATGAACCACATCTCAATGATCGGTTGTGAGCACATAAAAAAACAGACAGATTTGAGAAGTTCCATTTTTGTTGGAATTTTAGTTCTAATATACAATGTTACTATTGAGATGTATCTGGTTCAGTTTGGACAATGTCATGTGCATCCTTCTAATTAGACCTCTAACGGGGTCAGAGATACAATACAAAGGGATCATTAAAAATTTGGTATTATTTATTTATTTTATTAATATCTCAGTATCTTGGATGTCCCTGTGAGCGTAGGGGAGCTGTCTGAGAATATTTTGCTATCAAAACTTTATGCTTACCTAAATGAGTGAGATTTGTTTTCTCTATTTTTATATCATTATTTATCATATTTTATATATATACAATTGTACTTCCTCTTAAGTTCAATCCAATATACATGCGATCTCATCTTAATCTTAGGCATCACCAACTCCTAACAGCCTGGCAAGCAATCTTCTTGAATTATTCTTATTATTTATTTATTCTCCTTTCTTCGGTTTGCCTTTGTTGTTGTTCTAAGAAAGAGCTCGGGGTGGTGGTGGGTTTACTTTTTCATGTGTTTTGTTTCCCATATCCCAATCTGAAACCATAATTCAGGATCGGATTCGTCCTCTTTTTGTTTTTGGTTTGCTGTTTGTGGTAATGAGTGATGGTCCTGATGGATGAGGGAAGGGATGGGAGAGACCGAGACTCTCGATGAGCTGCAGAGTCCGAGCCAGCAGGTGAGCCACCTTGTTTAAACTATATTTCGGTTCTTGATGTTCTTTTAGAAGCTATAGTTAGAATTTTAGTGTGGTCAGGCTTAATTTTTAAACTTCAATTGGTTGTTATTGATATTATTGTTTGGGGCATTTAAATTGGGATTTAATTTTGTTATATTTACTGCAAAGGATTTTTCTGACAGTCTTTAATTGAATCTTGAGAATCTGAAACTTCAATTTTTGGAGGTGAAGATAAGCTCAAAATTCTCTATTATTATCAAATTCCCTTTTTTGAATTTAGAAACTTATTCCACTTTTTTTTTTTCCTAGTTAACTCTAGACTTTCTTGATTGAAAATTTGAAAGTGTTTCTTTATTCATGAATGCATCTTTCTGGATCGGTAGGTTAATTATTTTTCTATTATTATTATTTTTTTTTTTTTAAACTTTTTGATAAGTGTTAAAAAGTTTCTTGATATGACCTTGGATCTCGTTGCCAATCGTTCCCATATCAGAGAATGCATGAAGATTTTGCAACAATGATAGCATAGAAACTTCAAAGGGAAAACTCATGAGGATGAATATTTGAAAATGATGCTAGAGTTTATCGATATTCTATAACATTTCCAGCATTCCCTGAAACTTGGATAATTTACAGGTTTACAGAAGTAGGTTTGTATTCATCTCTTATAAAGCACTTGTGACATTTAGAATCTCCTCTGTATGAGGTAGTTACAGGCCATGTGGCCGAGAGATCTTAGAGAGATCTCCGACTGTTTGCAGGTGTTATCCACCCTATTTAATCAAAAAAACGAATTGATGAATTTTATTGTGTCTGCTACTATGAAGTCAATGTTAGAATTGCTGGTGAATTGGAGATAGTCATAATCGATAATTTTCAAATCTCCTAATGGTCAGCGACTTTTCAGTTAAAAGTTTTTCCTCTGACATTTGTTTAAGCAATACAAGTTTTGGTTTTTTTAGCACATTTTCATCTGAAAGAGTTATTCAGAATAATGGAGAGATCGATAATGATATTAACTATAGGATACAAACTGGCTGGTTGAAATGGAGGAGGGCAACGGGAGTTTTATGCGAACGTAACATTCCGTTAAGATTGAAGAGAAAATTTTATAGGACTGCTATTAGGCCAGTTTTATTATATGGCACGGAATGTTGGACTATAAAAAAACGTCATTCACAGAAAATAAGTGTAGTAGAGATACACATGCTCCGCTAGATATACGACAATATTAGGAGAGATAAAGTGAGAAATGAAAATAATCGTGCTCAAATAGGTGTAGCTCCCATCGATAAGAAGATGCGAGAAAATCGCTTACGATAGTTTGGTCATGTGCAACGTAGGCCTATAAATGCATCAGTTCGACGAGGGGAGTTTATCAATATAGGACAAGTTAAAAGAACAAGGGGAAGACCGAATAAAACATGGTTGGAGGTGATACGAAAAGATATGGATTCTAGATATTTAAATGAGGAGATATTACTTGATAGAAATGAATGGAGAAGGACTATCAAAGTGATCGATCCGGCATGATTCTTTTTTTAGTTCATGTAGCCTACCCCAAATACTTGGGATAAAAGGCTTAGTTGTTGTTGTTGTTGTTTCATTTGAAGGAGTTCAAGCAGTACATGTTCTGAGCAAAATATATGCCCTATGTTTCCTGAAGCTATGAATGAAGAGAATTAGCCGAGATATGGAGGGAACCTAGTTACATTGATCTACCGAACAAAGCATTAGGTCTACCTTCATTTATTAGGGGAAAAAAAAAACGAAAAGGGAATAAGCATCTAAGTCTATAGACAACTGCGGTCATGTGTCAAAGTCTAATAAGTTGGTTCTTGGATTCCAAAGAAGACAGCCCAATCATTCCACAGTCAATTGCTAGGGCAAATTATTAGGCGGATCACGATTAATAATGTTTGGATGATTATTTGGCTTCAATGTACTGTGTCTGTGTAATTGTCCTAATGATTCGGGCATAAGTAACTTCCAGAACTGAAGTAGAAAACGAGTAATTTGGCTTTAATTCATATTTTATTCATTTCGGAAAAATAGAAATTGCTGGATATAGCCATGTAGAACAGGAAAAGCTTTTCTATTCTTCTTTTATCGTAATCTGATTTAATCCCTTCCTATATGATTTTCTTGATTTTTCTAACCATTGATATTTATGTTTCACTGTTAACAGAATTCCTGTATGAAACATTTTTTCTACCGCAAAACGTATAATAATTTGATGCTTCCTTTTCAAACTCCACTGATCCACAAATAGCCTTCTCAATTTGGAATGAGATTAGCAAGAGCCAAATTCAGATGATGACAGGGGGAATCGATCATCTTTTTCTTCTTTCAGTTTCTTTGTCCTTCGATTGGAGGGAACGCTAACGTTAAGCTATATTGAATTGAGAAGTTTATAGGATATATTTGTCTCTTTAATATCACAACTTCATGCTATGCAACCAGCAAAAATTATTTCTACATATATGATCAGTGAAGTCAAAAATTCTATCGAGGCAAATCATTGGACCTCATGTTCTATCACTTTTGTAACAATTTCTTTTATCACAAGATCACATTATTATATATGAAATAGATGCAATTCTTTTTGGCAAATCTTAAACATATAGGAGTATCATGGTTGAGCCTGAATGCTTTATTCTAAACCTTAAATTATATAATCCGTCGGAGGATTAGCTTCAAAAACAAGAATGCTATATACCAAATGAAGCAGGACTCTGTCCTGAATAACTTGTCTTGATAAACATGGCTTTCATACAAGGAGAAATGCCAATGAGTAATGTCTCTAGTGGCACCACCCTTCTCCAATTTGTTAGTGGTTCCGAATTCAATTTCTGGTGGGGACTTAATTTGGGTAATGTGTGAATTTGACTAGCGAGGGGAAAAAAATAGAAGGAGAAATGGTGAATATTAGCTACTTTTGCTCCTAGTATTGTCTCTAACCTGCATAAATGCCCCTTGGCATTTGCTCCATATCATTTTAACTAGTTCTCCAACACTTCTGTTTTTAGTTTTAGATTTTGATCAATAGGGAAATGCAACCTTCTTTCATACACTTTGCTTATCATTTAGGTTCTATTCTTTATTTTGTTTTTCCATATCAAGAAGTTCCATCTTGTAGTTCGGACAAGAACAAGAAAGAACCCTTGTTTTGCATTGCAAATATTGATTGTTCCAACTATGTTCTGTTTCTTTCATCAAATACTATCTACTATAATCAATCTAATTCTATTATAGTATAGTAATAGTATATTTTTTGTACGACCAATCAATTACTTGAAATAAATGAAAGTATTCGAACAAAAATATGTGAACCATAAAAAGGATTTATAAATTTTAAATGTAATTAAATTGTATGAAGATAATGCTATCTTTTACTTTCAGGAATTGTAAAACAGAATCATGCACGAGACGGTGCATAATTACTTTATACTATATATTGATGTGATCTTTGAGATAAATTTTATGAGTTAAAATTTATCCTTCTTTATGTATTATTTGTTTTTCTGTTCTTTCATATGTATCACCTATTCCAAGTTCCTATAAGCTCAAACTTCTAAATCTCATCGTTCAAGCTTAGGTTATGTTTTATTATTTGCCTAACTATTTAAGCTAACCTGCATTGTATCTTAGGTTAATCTTTCCCTATTTGCTGATATGTGCAGGTGTATGCATAAAAAGCCACATTTCATGAATAGAATGTTTAATATTTTCCATCAAAGTATTCATGTTAAGGTTCATATTCTAAGCCATAGATTGATTACAAAATCTGGTATATAACCCTAAGCAGCATCAAAGGTATCAGTGTCAGTTCAATTTTTAACAGCTTAAAGGTTGAACAGGTCCTATTTATTTCTGAAAAAATAGATCCCAAGTTAATAATATTGATAGTTATCAGAAGGAGCCATTTTAGTATCAGGCTTGTTTCCTAAACGCAACATCCAACCATTAACTTTTGCAAGGTTTAGAATTGAGGTGGTAGAGTCTTCAATAAAAATTACTGGCAAGCAATTAGGATAAGGGTTCATGGTACTTTTTATGCTTACACTAACTAATTTCAGTGTTTGAAGTTTTACCATCATCTTCTTCTTTTTTTTTTTGTAGTCCTTTCCCTTATTATTTTAAGAAATATTCGAAGCATAAATACAGATTCTTAAGGTAAGAACAAATTGAGAGTGTGGGTGGATTTTCCCCCTCAAACTTTTCATACTATAAAGTAGACTCTTTATTGTGCAATGATATATATGACTTGAACTGATAACTATTATCTGTAATACTAAATAAATAAATAAATACTTACAGATGGCTTCTTACTCGTCCAGGTATGGGTTTCACGCTCCAACGCTCTTGTAATCTCTTGACCGCTTTGCTGAAGAACAACCATGATGTGGGAGCTCTAGTTTTCCCGTCTCAAGGGAACCTGATTGATCTCAACAAAAGATTGCAGAAGTTGGTCAGAACTACTGGTTTTGAGCAGGTTCAAGTATCAATGGACAGATTTCTCAAACAAAACAACAGAGAATGTGTGAGGAACACTATAATGAAGCAAGAAGAGATCTTCAAACAGCAGGTACAACTAACATAATATGCATTATGATTGAACGACTGCAGTCATTAATTATCAGTTATATGAATATCTTTGTATTCGAGGTTATTATGAAATTCTTATCCACTCATCCGATATCAAATACCTGCAGGTCCACGAGCTCCACAGGCTATATCAAGTTCAGAAAATGCTGGTGTCAGAACTGAGAACTAAGGAAGGGCAAATCCATTTGCATGCAACTACCATCATGCCAAGAACAGTCACAGATGCAAAGAACAAACGCTGGAGCAGCACAGCTACATCTGAGACCAGTCACCCCCAAATAAATTCTGAGCACAGTTCTTTACATCAACAAGGTATATTGACAGAAGAACCTAGCCATAAGGCCTTTAATCTCGAGGGGCCTGCTGAGCAGAAAGCTGCTATCTCCCATGTCCAACCTAACAAATTGTGGGCCGATGAAGGCTCTGATGTGGATCTGTCTCTAAGTATAGGCTGCAGCTCAAGAAAGAAGAAACCACAGGATTGGCTTCATTCTGAACCAACAAGTGGAATGAGGAAACTTCTTTTGTCTAATGCAGGATCTAGACAAGAAAGAGGTGAGGAATGCAGTAAAAAAGAGAGGTTACAGAGACCCGTGGCTCTTCCAAGCTATGAGTTTGAACAGAACGTGAGTTTGATTCTTTTGACAAATCATGCAGGCTATGAAGGTCTAACTAACTGCAACAAACCCTGATTCATATTTGTCTATAGTATTCATACGCATTGGAACAAAAGATCTGACTGAGATCAGACATTCAGAGTCCCAGGACTGAGAGTTCTACCAGTGACTTCATGGTTTGAGAATAGAACGAAACCTGGCCACAGTCTAACTCATCGAGTTATTTATAAGCTAGCTTCTTCTGCATTGCTTTCTTTTTGAGAACATGCGCATTTCCTGCATAGCTTTCTTGATTTAAGTTGCTCACAGGAGGGAGGATCATGATCAATAACAAGATGACTACTGTCAGTTAGCTCCTTGTCTGACATCATAGTATGTAAATTAAACCATCGTAATTTTCTTGTTGATATAAATACTTTTCTTTTCTTTTCTTTTTCCTTCTTCTGAGTTGTAAGTTGATGTTTCTGATTAAGCATTTGTCTACCAGAGGGGAAGCAGTAGTGTCAGTTCACCGACTCAAATTGTATGCTCTAATTTGAATTATCTTTCACCACATAAATCAGTAAAAATGTGGAATATGGATATATATTGTAGTAGGAAAATAAATGTCTGATCTTATTCACTGATTTTATGTACGAGGAGAGAAGCAAGCGACAATATAGAGAAAATTACAGATAACAAATTGAGGTAAGCCTGTACGGCAAGGTTTCCCAAATTTGACTTGGCTTATATTCAAGAGTAAAATATTGTGTACATTTTCGAGCATCTCAGTTTAAACCAATTATTTTTCCCTTGAAATTATTTTGATTTAGAGTTTTTTCATATTTCTGTTAGATTAGAAAACTATCCTATATTTTGGTTTAGTTTAGATTTAGTCCTACATAACCTGTTGGATTGTTTATATGGTATTGAGACACCTATAAATATATGTATCTTTTGATTCATAATAATAGACTGATTGGTTCTGATTATTTCATAACATGGTATTAGAGCCACGTTACGAAATAAATCTCAGTCGCCAATCTTAACCATCATAATCGATGGTCGACTCTGACTTCAATTCTGACGCTAACTCCGATTCCGACTTCGACACCGCAATCTTATGACCAATTCGATAGCGACTTCAACTCCAACTTCGACTCTCCAATCATGTTACCAATTTGATGCCGCCTTCGACTCCAATTCCGATTCCAACTCCGCAATCGCATTACAAATTTGATTCCGTGTCTGATTCAGTTTCTGTTTCTTCTCTACTTCATGACTGAAAGGACTCTGGCTAGTTCCTCCTCGACTGCAAAAGTGTAATCTGGCTTTGATGCAACCTTTTGCTTATTTCTTTATCTACTATTGTTTATAAGAAAGAAATTTATCTGTTACCTATTAATACTTCTATGAAAAAAGTTTATCAGCTGCCTACTATGGATTCTATGAAAGAAGTTTATTTACTGCCTACTACTGCAAGAAAGAAGTTTATCTGTTGTCTATCACTACTTCTAAGAAAGAAGTTTAGCCGCTGCTCGAATACGGGTGTGCTCTGATGATTCAAGTGATTTATTTATTGCTATTACTATTGATACTACCGTGTACTACTGCTACTGTTGCTTTTGCTCTCCAATTAATCTGTACTATTGATGAGATAAATAGTATTTTCTAATCTGTTTAATAAGTTGGGTATAATTAATATTTATGCTCTAATTTGAGAGAGAGTATTAGATTAGAAAATTATTTTGTATTTGGATTTAGTTCCACATTACCTATTGGATTATTTATATGGTATTGAGACACCTATAAATATATATATATATATATATATATATATATATATATATATATATATATATATATATATATATATTTCTTGACTTATAATAAATAGATTGATTGGTTCTGATTATTTCATAACAATTTATGAACAATTGTTTCTCACAAGGTTTAATCAATTGTCCAATCCATAATTAGATCTTTTATATAGCTTGTTTTTTTTTAGCACGAACAGTGGTTATATTCTTCAATATAGCTTGTCGAGTCTCTCATATCATGGTTACAATCTGATAACAACCTTTCCTCTTCATTTCAGTTCAAGAACAATAATTAAAGATTTTCATAAAAATAAAAGCATTTAATCTGTGTTGCAAAAATTAGTTTTAAAAAAAATAATGAATATACAAGGTAGGCAAAGAAAGTACCGTTCTTTACCAAAGTATTGTCAGTTTCAATCTCCATATATTTCTCCCCAGTATCTTGTTCATCTTCTTGATCATTGCCAGAGCTGAAGTCGATAATAATTACTATCCCCAAATCTGTCATGATGTCCAATGTTCAATTGAATCGAAGTCCAAAGCGAACCGTTCATCAGCAAATCTAAACTGCATGTTCATTAGATCTCCTTAACCAGCAACTGAAGATAACAGAACCCTCTCTTGTTTGAGTTCAGTGCCTGCACCAAGAAGAGTTTAAGCTGCCCATCAGTTGAAAGACGACCGAATCTGTTTTCGAGGTCAGACTAGCTGCAGTTGATGATGATGAGTACCCATTCAACGACAATAGAACGAGCTTTCTCAAAGAAATCCATGTCCTTCACCAAAAATCACCACAAGAGCACTCCCCATCTGTAAAATGGTGGAACCTCATGTTGTCCCTCACAACAATCTTCCTATGGACAACCTTCGAAGCCATCTTTAACATTATATGGCAATCTTCGCACATCCTTAAATTCTTCATTATCCGGATAGTGCCACCAGCTTCTGTTGTCAACACTCCAAATGCCAATGCCAGCTTCTCGCTGTGCCCCTTCAGAATCCGCTCCTTCTCATCATCGTTCACATCGTAAACCACTGAGTTCAAGACAGGCTCGTACCCCTCTTCTCTCAACCTCCTCATGATCTCCTCCAACGTCTCCTTAATCTCCCTTGACCTTGGGTGTAGATTATCGCCAGCAAAGAACTCGTGGATTCTTCCATCTTTTGCCTCCAACCAGCTCGTCGAAGGGGTCTTCCTCAATCCTCTCTCCCTCATCAGTTTCCTAACATTTGAAACCTCATCCCACTTCCCTGCGGATGCATAGATGTTTGAAAGCAGGACGTAGTTTCCTATACCATTAGGTTCGAGCTCAAACAGATGGTTGGCAGCAATTCGGGCAATTTCAGTGTGTCCATGTATCCGGCAAGCACCAAGCAAGGCCCCCCAAACTCCGGGAAAGGATTCCACAGACACTGACTGCGCAAAGTCGAGTGCTTCTTCCATGAGTCCAGTTCTACCTAACAAGTCAACCATACATACGTAATGATCGTTGGAGGGAGCAATCCCGTACTCATCCTTCATCTGGGAAAAATAATATCTGCCTTCTTCAACCTTTCCAGCATGGCTACAGGCAGTGAGAAGGCCAATGAAGGTCACCCAATTTGGTTCAATTAACGTCTTACCAACCATTTCTTCAAACAGAGCTATCACTTCGCTAGCCCGTCCATGGGCGGCCAGGCCAGTGATCATCGCACTGTAAGAATAAACATTCCGTTCACGCATTGATTCAAACACCCTGAGGGCCTCTTCAATAAGCCCACACTTGGCATACATATCAATCATCGCTGTCCCAGCAACAACACTATTCCACCCAATCCCAACTCTCTCCGCAACATCCCGAATCCAACCAGCCCACTTAGCACCACCCAACTGCGCAACAGCTGATATTGCACCCACTAGAGAAACCTCATCGATCCCAACTCCAGCCGCCATCATCCTCTCGAACGTGTCCAGCGCCTCCTTAGGCTTCGCATTCTGTGCATACCCAGTAATCATTGCAGTCCACGCGATCTCATCCTTCTCCTCAAAGCTCCCAAACAGAACCTCGGCCGAACCCATATCACCGCTCTTCGCATAAGCAACGATCAGCGAAGTCCAAGAAATAACGTCTCTAATCGGCATTTCATCAAACACCTGCCGTGCAAAAACCAACAGCTCACATCTTACATAGAAATCCATGAGCGAGTTCTGCACGTGCAAGTCACCATCGAACCCGCCACTAAATATAACCTGAGCATGGACTTGCGACCCAGAACGAAGAGCCCGTGACGACTTGAGCAGAGCAGAGAAAGTGAAGGAAAGGGGAGGGCAGCGCCGGCCGCGCATCGAGTTGTAGACTTGGAATGGGTTCGGCGAGGCGCGGACGAGGGAGGTCCAGAGGAAAGGGTTGGGGGATGGGACTTGGGAGAAGACGAGGTGGTGGTAGGAGGAGAAAGGGACTCTGAGGTCGAAGAGGCGGCGGAGGAGTTTGGTGACGAGGAAGTTGCTCTGGTGGAGGCCGAGGCGCAGGAGGAGGGCGTGGGCTTGCTTGATTTGAGGGAGGGCGGCGGCGGCCGAGATCACCGAGAAGAGGTGGTGCTCCAGGCTGTGGCTGCGGTGGAGAGAGGAGACCAGTGACATTGCGGCTGTTTTTGGTTTGAAAGAAAATGTAAGAAATAAAAAGAAGGGGTATTTACTGATTTGTCCCTCTTTTCTTTATATATTATGATTTTGTCCCCCAAATCTTCATATTTAGGATTTTGCCTCCAAATCTCATAAGTTACAACAATTTAGTCCCCCTCTCTAACTTTCCCTAACACAGTTAAATATTTGACTATTTTACTCATCTTTTCCTCCTCTCTTGTTCTTCTCTCTTCTTCTGCTCTCTTTCTCCTCACTTCTCATTTTCTTCATTATTTCTCATTTCTTCCTCCTCTCTTAAGTTACAAAAGGAGAAGAGAGGAGGAAAAGAGAAGGAGAAGAGAGAAGGAAGAGAGGAGAAATAATGAAGAAAAGGAGAAGAGAGGAGGAAGAGAGAAGAAGAAGAGACGAGGAAGAGAGAAGAAGAAGAGAGGAGGAAAATAGAAGAGGAAAAGAAGGGTAAAATGGTCAAATATTCAACTGTGTTAGGGAAAGTTAGAGAGGGGGACTAAATTGTTGTAACTTATGAGATTTGGGAGACAAAATCCTAAATATGAAGATTTGTGGGACAAAATCATAATATATAAAGATTTGAGGGACAAACCAGTAAATATACCTAAAAATTAATAAAAGAAAAAGAAATGAAAAATATTTTTCCTTTAGGGTATTTACTGGTCACTCAAATCTTTATATATTATGATTTAGTCCTCTAAATCTTCATATTTAAGATTTAGTTTCTCAAATCTCCTAAATTACTACAATTTAGTCCACTTCCCAAATCCGCCAAATTTTTGACCTGATATTACCATTTTACCCCTCCTTATTCATTCTTTCTCTTTCTCCTCTCTTCTCCTCCTCTCTTCCTCATCTCTTTTCATTTTTTTTATTATTTATCCTCTCTTCTCCTTCTCTCTTCCTCCTCTCTTCTCCCAATGAAGAAAAGAGGAGGAAGAGAGAAGGAAGAGAGAAAGAGAAGAGAGAAGGAATAATGAAGAAAAGGAGAAGAGAAGAGGAGGAAGAGAGGAGGAAGAGAAAGAATGAATAAGGAGGGGTAAAATGGTAATATCAGGTTAAAAATTTGAGGGATTTGAGGAAAGGGACTAAATTATAATAACTTATGAGATTTGGGGGACTAAATCCTAAATATGAAGATATGGGGGACTAAAGCATAATATATAAAGATGTGAGGGACAAACCAATAAATACCCCTTCTTTTTTTTTTTTCCTTTCGTTTTCTCTCAAATCAGGGGGACTATGTAATTTGGGAAGCAGATTTGTGGGAAGATCTAAATAAACACAAATAATTCAATCCTTATTGGAATCTGCACGTGAATAGACTAGAATAGACAGGTCCAGAAGTCAATTTCTATCCATTCTATTTAAAGTTTTAAATTAAAATTGAAAATTTTATTTTTTTTAATTTAAAATTTTGAATAGGACTCCACTAAAGATTTTTGTTCCATAATATCTTAATATTCAAACAACGTCTAAACATAAGATTCTTAACAACAATATTTAAAAAGAAGATTGTGTTAATATTTCGTAACTTAATAAGAAGCCTTTTTTCAATAGTAAAGATAAAGATAAAACCATTGAGAATCATTTTTCATTCAAAACTATTATCATATTTAATAATATTTGCATAATATTAAGATATATCCAAACTCATTTTCCATTTTGCTAAATATAGATATTAAATTTAGTAACCGAGCAATATTTATATTCAAATTCTTATAAAGAAGAAAAAAAAACACAAATAAATATAACAATACTAATATCCACTCCTCATTTGCTCCGCTTATACTCTAAAGCTTTCGGAAGCAAAGATTTTCTTAAGTTCTTTTGTTCTGGTTTTTTCAACTTACAAAGAAGGAGAGGAAAAGTAATAGCCCAAGGGTGTGTTTGACTAATTGGAAGTAGTAGAAGTAGAGAAGAAATTAAGAAGTAACTTTCAAAATGGAAGTAGAAGAAGAAACTTTTTTTTTTGTTTGTTTGCTAATATTTTGAAGAAGTAAATGCATTAGGAAGTAAAGAAATTATTATTAAATTAATTAAATAAAATTAGATTTATAATATGTTATTAGGTTTTTTATGTATAAAATATAACTTTGAATGATAATGATGGCAAATAAATAAAAAAGTAATTTTATACCTTAATCGTCTACTTCCTAAAACTCTTCTAAGTAAAAAAGTGTGAGGAAGAAAAAAATTAAAAGTAAGGTGTTACATAAACGTCATATCACCAAATAAGAAGTAACTTTCTATTTACTTTTTCGTCAAGTAAACTTACTTTCACGACTTCTATTTTATTTCCATACAAACAAACACACCCTAAATTGGGTTGTTGAAAACCGAGTTGTAAAATTAAAAATTTTCAGGAGTGCCCTTGCCCACATTCATCCACCAATGGTTATCTAGGAAAAACTTTATGCAAGTTAACAAAATTTTGTATTTTCCTCTATCTCCGTTTTATTTAAAATTTATCATTATGTTATTTTTGAAATATACGATCAATTTCGTAGCGGAAGAGAATGTGTATTACTCAAGTGTTTTGCTTGTATATGCCTCGTGCGTGAACCAAAGACTAACCAGACATGCTTCAAATAAACCAACAAGCTAGGGTTTTCTCCATTTGCAAAGTCCTGAATCAGGTTGGATTAATGTCCAAAAGAGCATGAAACATCTCGGTATATAACCTCTCAACCACCTTGACAATTGAATATAATTAAGTGTGATTATGATAATACTGTTAGGCGAAAGGATGAGCCAAATTTTGACCTAAACAATGAAAAAGCTGACGTAGAAGATGCATGCATCAACCTAACGCCCGCTGGAGTTGAAATCTATAGGAAAGAGCAAAATGCTATTTGCTTTATAAGATAGGGTTTTTACAAATCTGTCCCTTAAATTTAAAAATTAGAATTTAGTCCCCCAAAGCTTCATATTTATAATTTAGTCCTCAAATTCTTTAAGTTACCACAATTTAGTCTCAGACATATTTTTGGCCCGAATTTCCCATTATACCCTTAATTTACTTCACTTTAGTCTCTCTTTCTCTTTTTATTGGGTTCCCGCTCCATTCTTCTCATATCTCTCTTTCCTCCCAATTAATTTCTAAAGTGAAGTAACTCAGGAGAATCCAATAATAAGAGAAAAGAAAGAGAGAGAAGAAAAAAGGAGAGGGGAATCCAAGAGAGGAGAAAAAGGGAAGAGAGGACTAAAGTGAAGTAACTCAGGGGTATAACGGAAAATTCGGACAAAAAATATGACTGTGAGACTAAATTATAGTAATTTAAAGGATTTGGGGATTAAATTATAGTAATTTAAAAGATTTGGGAGACTAAACTCTAATTTTTAAAGTTGTGAGGGACAAATTTGTAAAAACCCTTATAAGATAATAAAGAAAACTTACTTCTAAAGAATACTCACAGGTGTCGGTCCGAGAAGGAGAGACTAGCGGTCACTTTTGACCGGCTGTAAATCTGTTAAAGGTTTTCTAGGTGGGCTCGAATCATGCCACTCCAACTTGTCTGTTGTACATTTAAGAGAAGAGATAGTATCCTTTTAAAAATAGAAGAGAGTCGCTTCTGGCGGCGGTTTGCAGTCTCTGCAGTCGGCTAACGTATATGCCCGCCAGAATGCCTCCTTGGTTTATACGAAGTAAAGCGATACATACCATAAACAAAAGGATAGAAGCGCCCACCCTACAGGAGGCTTGACAACATGTTGTTTTTTAGTTGCAAACTACAGCTTTTTTTCTTACTAGTTCAAATAACATTTGTGCTTGTATTTGATTCATAGTTTGTTGAATCAGCTTTTTCTCCAAACTAGTCTCCCTCATAAAAGAGAGCCAAAAACTTAAAAGTCATGAGGGATTAAGTGCAACTGCTTAGCACAGAACATTTATCCTGTGATTAAGGATCGATGTGTTTGGATATTGTAAGTAACATATCGAGTATTAGCAAGAACTATAAAAAAAATTACAAAGTGGGTAGGAAGTTAATCTAATTCGAAAGTTAAAATCTATAATCCATCATATGTTAGTCTATACTCAGATATAAATTTCTAATAATATAAATTTCTAATAATTTCTCCCTTCATTAGGAGTACTGTAATTATTTTACGGGAAATTATAGGCCCTCGACCACTAAATATCTATAGACGATCTCGACTTTCGGTCTAACCAAACAACTATCTCTGCACCATAACTACTGAACATGTATGTGCCGACTCTTGAAAAACCAAACCTAAAATTACTCTTGACACTTTGGGCTTCATACCAGTTATACTCCTCCTTAGGCCACAATCTGGACTTTGATGCAAGAGATATATCAATATAAGTCTGAAGTGTCAAGAGTAACTTTAGGTCTGATTTTCCACGAACCACCATGTGGATGTTTAATACCCATAGTATAGATATGGTTGTTGGTTTAGACTAAAAGTTGAGATCGTCTATGGATATTTGGTGCACAGAGCACATAATTTTTCGTAGATGATTGCGGTATCCTCGTAATAAAGAGAGAGATTGTTAGGAGTTCCTACGTAAGTATAGTCCCAAATTGGATAGAACAAGAAAAGTTAATGGATATAAATAAAAAGTTAGGGTTCCTAACTATAAAACTAAAATTTTGAATTAAATTAGTTCTCAGTTTTATGTTTAAAGCATATCATGGCTCTTGCCTTTATTCCTTTTTATCTCCCCCATCTTTCTTTCACTTACTTTATGATCACTAAATGCGTCTTAAATTGAATTCTTTAGCCAATAAAATATGACTCATAAGTAATGCATTATGAGTGAACAATCGGTCATAACCGTCAGATAATAGAGATCACCAATTTCAACTAAAGGGAGGAGGCAAGGCTCCAATCGTCATGCTCAACAAAATCCGAACAAACTCTGACCGACTCTAAATTGATCGGATGCGAGGCTCCGATTGCCATGCTCGATAAAATCCGACCAATTTCCGACTGACTTTAGATCGATCGGATGCGGTTGGAATCCGATGGAGTCGGTCAGAGTTTTCGTGAGCAAAAATCGAGAGTTCTTCTGCAGAAAGAGGGAGAGAGAGAGAGAGAGAGAGAGAGAGAGAGAGGTAGGGGGAGGGATAGCGAGAGAAGAGGAGCAACTTGATCGTGCCACCTTGCTCGTTTCTCGACAAGGTCCCATCGATGGGGTGAATCAAGCTATCGAGAAGAAGGGGAGCAGGGGAAGGGGGGGAGAGAGAGAGAGAGAAAGAAGGGGAGAAAGATCTTACTGGAGGAACCGACAAACAGCTCACTAGACGGAATCCAACCAACTCCGGTAACATTCCGTCCAACTCTGGACAATTTTTTTCTCTACGTATGGTTCTAACTGTACAACTTCCTGTACTCCGATCGAATCTGGACGGAGTGATCAAAGCGGAGGTAAGTGTTAATCCCTAAATAGCGTACTACTTTTATAGTCTAGAGAATGACAAAATGGTGAGCCTCATTCTTTTTTACTTTGTAATTGATGACTTGCAAATATGGCCATTGCACCGTTCTATAGTAGTACCAAAATACTATACTAAGGGACTTTTGGTTGAGTTTTGGAGCTGGAAAACGAAAATAGAAATTCAATTATATTTCCTATTACAACGTTTATTTTGCTGTAATTTTGCAAGCAAAACTGCAAAATGCAGAATTTGTTACAAAACTTCAGCAAAATGCTACAATATTTGCTGCACCAAATCGATCACAGCAAATGATGCATTTTGTGGTTTTTGCTTCAAAATTGTATCATAACAAATGCCTGCTCAAGGAGATGGAAATGGATTTCCTTTTCTGTTTCCTAATTTTAAAACTCAACCAAATGAACTCTAGTAGTACAATTAACATGATTCCAAAACAAAAGTAGAATTATAGGAAGATTCGTCTTCTTTAAACTTGAAACAGTTTAAATCCGACAATCTTGGAGGCTCAGATACCCTTGTAGAAACAAGAGAGAAAAAAAAAAGTCATGGTTTGGTATAATGATGGAGAATTCTATTTAAGCACACCAATTTTCTCACTACACCCACCCACTAAAGTTGTAAAAATTTACAGGTTTGCTAATATTTTTTGTTACGATTTTTTTTTTAGGGTTAATTACAGTCAGACCCTCTGTAATATTGGGGTTGTGTAACTTAACACTCCTGAACTTTGAAACTCTCAAAAAATCCCATGGGCATCCGTTAACAGTTAGAAATTAGGCAGGTAAAGAAATTTCTTATTCAGTTACGTGCCTACTTAAAAAAGAATAAACCTCAATTCCCTAACGGTGTGAACTGGACCTGAGTTAGGAGGGCACGTGATGTGCACATATTATAAAAAGTCAAAAATACCCTCAGGAAAGATGAGAAGTAGCAGCACCTGCTGCTCTTAGTTGCTGCTAGCAACAGCTGCAGCAGCAAGTAGAGCTGTTGCTACTGCTGCTAATAGCAACTAAGAGAGATTAAGAGAGTTAAGGAATTAGAGATAAAATGCAAGAAAAATTATACTCAAATCTTAAACTTAATAGAGTTTCATACACAAAAAACCCAAAAAAATAGAAGGGGGTGGAGTTAAGAGAGGAAGTGGGTGCGTGAGTGACTGAGAGTAAGTGTGCTTATCGGGCCGTGCCCAGCACACCCCGAGCACGGCCCGTGCCCGGCACGGGCGTGCCGTGCTGGCGGCACGGCACGTTTGCCCGGGCTTAGGCCAGGGCTCGGCCCTCCGGCATGGCACGGCGGGCCCGTGCCGGCCCATGTTAATTAAAAAACAGAAAAAAAAATTTAAAGAGGGTACTTATCTTCATTTAACTAGATTTAATAAGAAGTAATAACAATAAAAAAAATATTATATTATATTTAATCTCATTACATTCATATAATTGCTCTATAAATCTCTTTAGAACTTATACAAAGCCCGAAGAGAGGGGAGAGGACCCTACCCGTCACCCTCAACTTGTTCTTAGTATCTTTTATAAGAGATTTATGAATTAAAAATTACAATTTTTTTTTTTGAAAATACATGTAAATCCTTACAAATTTAAATACTTTTAATCATACTTCATTTTCTTCTGGTAAGCCTAAGGTCTCTAGTACAACTTTATTAGTCAAGTCTTGTTCCCTATCTTCTGCGTCGTACCAATTCTTCAAGTAGACATACATCTCCAATGTGTCCGACGCCATTGAGGTTCTCAACTCCGTGAGCACTCTACCACATGCGCTAAAAGCAGACTCCGATGCTACAATAGACACCAGAAGAGTTAGTAGATCACGGGTCATGTTGGAAAGCACGAGATATGTTTTTTCCTGTGATTTCCACCATGCCAAAATATCAAAGAATTCATAATTTTCAGGGGATGCGTTATCTTCATAGTTAGCTCTCTCTAAATAATAATGTAATTCATTAAAATATGTACTAGTTTGTCATGCCTTTTTTCGGTGAAATACAGATGATATTATTAGATTACGAATTTCCCTAGTAGATGGTTCTTTTATAGTTTGTACTGGCACACCATACATATCTTCATATATTTTACACATAATATCTAAACATGTTTTAATATCATTAACTAAATCCCTCACATTATTTTCATAAGACATATTTGTATAAAATAAATCTATTAATATTTCAAGTCTATCTAATTTGCAACGGGGATCCACGACAGTTGCAAAATATAATAAGTATGGAAAATCTTTAAAATATTTATTAAATTTAATTTTCATAGGTTGAACAATAATTTCAAGTATATGGTGATTTCTACATTAATTAAAAACCGAACTAATTTTGGTTAGATAATATAATGCAATGTGTGTAGTTGGGTAATAAGTTCCTGACAGTGTTCTAGTTGCATTTTCAAATTTGCCTAAAAAGTTAGAAATACAATTCAACTGATGACATTCATTATTATCTAAACTATACATTGGTGACTCCATTTCATTAAAAGTATTTATTACAGTTTTATACTGAATAGTTATGTTTAATATTTTATATGTAGAATTCCATCTTGTTCTAACATCTATAGGTACAATTCTAGGTGATATTTTTAAATTTTTACATATTTGTTTAAATGCTTGTCTTCTTGGCCCATTATCTTTAATAAAAAGTAATGTATACCTAAGTTTCATTAGTGAATCATTTACTATTTTTAATCAATCTTGAACGCATAAGTTTAGTATATGGCAAATACACCTAACGTGGAATAATTTTCCATCTAGAATTGGTTTTGTTATATTTTTAAGAATTCTAATTGCCGCCGTATTTTCAGAAGTATTATCCAAGGAAATGGTAAATATTTTTTTTTCTATTCCAATAGTTAAAAAAACACTTAGAAGGGATTGTGATAAATTATGAGTATTGTGAGGAAATTCAAATACCCTAAACCCTATTATTCTTTTTTGTATGCACCAATCTTGATCTATATAGTGTGCCGTTACGCATAAATAATTAGTCATATTTTTAGCTTCCCAACAGTCTGCAGTTATAGCAACTCTAAAAATTAAAGAAGTAAAAATAGCTATTAAAGTGTCTCTCTACTCTGTCGGATGTAAATGTTGAATGTGGGACTTTTTTATATTCGTCAGTAAATGTTGATTTACAAAATCTTTCAAATTTGTGATTTTTCGAAAAATTAAAAGGTTGTTCGTCATGTATTATAAATCTTACTAAATTTTCTCTTGTTTTAATTGGATCATATTTACGTATACCTAACGATCCACCAAATGTGCTTATTTGTGTTTGATGTGGTATATATGGTGGGTGAGTTTTTTCTAGGTGTCTTTTAAGATGACCCGTTCCGCTACCTAAACGAAACGAATAAATTTTTTGACAATATTTACACTTAGTTTTCTTAACACTATTTTCTATTATATATTTTTTCAAAATATTTCCATATGTCCGATCTAGTAGCCCTAGTAGATGTGGTAGTTTGTGTTTCGGGTATTATTGTATCAGTTAGTTCTTCCTCAGATACAGAAAATTTTACTTGAGGAGATTGTTCTAATGGTTGACATAGATTTTGATATTCTTCATCAGTTAAAAAGAGAGAAAAAGAACCCGTTGCATGAGAGCAAGAAGCGTCAGACGAGTGTGGATCCATTTTAATAAAATCCCAAAAAAAACAAATTAAAATTCTCAAAAAAACCGAACAAAAAACTTTAAATTATAAATACCTGTTAACCGGTGAACTATTTGAGAGAGAGAGTGAAATATCTAGCTAGAGAGATGAAGCTAGAAACCGAAAAAACGAAGAAAACCATGCTTCAATGAGAAAACTTGCTTGGATCTTATTTGGGAGATTTGCTTGCTTCAGACTTCTTGATCACTTGATTGAAACTTACTACTTACTTGAGACTTCTTGATAATTAAAGATTTTAGAAAATTTTTGAGAATGGATTTGGTTGTATAAGAATGATAAATGGTAATAGAGAAGATAATGAGGTATTTATAGAGAAAGAAAGATTTTAATTTGCAAAAAAAAATTACAAATCCCCAACGGCTATTTTGACCGTTGGGAAAAAAAATCTATAATTTAAAATTGCAAGAAATTCCCGACGGCTATAAAAATAGTCGATGGGGGGCTCTTTGCAAAAAAAATTTGCAAAAACCCTCCAAATTAAGCCCAACGGCTATTTAAAAAAAAAAAAAACCCGTGCCAGACCGTGCCTGGCACGTGCCAGGCACGGCCCGGCACGGGAAGGCCGCGCCGTGCCACCGGCACGTGCCCGGCCGGGCGTGCCCAACGGGCCGCCTGGCCCAGTAACCAACTCTAACTGAGAGAAAGAGGGAGAGAGAGAGGGGCAGTGTGCTGGTTAAAAAAAGTGGTAAGGGTAAAATAGGTATTAGAGTTAAGAAGTGCATTTTAGTATAAAAGAGGAGTGATAATAACTAACTCCTCACTAATTGTGTTAAAAGTTCTAGGATTTTTTGAGAGTTTCAAAATTTAGAGATGTTAAATTATGCACATCCAATACTACAGAGGGTCTGACTGTAAATAACCCTTTTTTTTTTATTCTGGTTGGGAATTAATCCCCGACCGATGCTAAATCCGTTTGGAATTACTAATCTCCAATTAAGAAATGTGGCTTCTTAAGCAAAGTGGCATGCCTGGATGGAATTTTCCGTATAATGATTCCAATACTTGGGTCAAGCATTCTCCTTTTTTTTTTTCCGCCTTCCTTCTCTTTTCCTTCTCCTTCTATTCTTCTAAAATGCAAAATCAAATCTCTCTTTCAAAGCAAAAGACAACTTTGTGAAGAATATAATCATCAATTAAGAGTTTTGCTCTCAAAGTCTCCCATTTCTTACCTAAGCAAGTCCATTCTCCTTTTAACAACTCATACGACTGATTCTAACTGAAATAATTAAACTGGGCAAACAAGGGGGATGTAAATAATTAATATATCATCTCTCATTAGGTCACATCCATCTCCACAAAAAATTTGGCACTAGGCTTAAATCATAAACTCATGTCTACTGCATCATACCTTGAGACAAATCAACATTTTTTTTTTCTCAACCTAATCCATTAAATTATTGCATGTAATTAAGCATGTTATATAACAATAAACATGCCTTGATTAATTAATTAATACCTCTAATACAATGTATTGTTCCATGAGTTTGATCTTATCTATGTTTATGTGACCAAATGATGTGATGTAAATCTATGATATATTTTTGGAGGAATTAATCTAGGAATTGTTATATATTGATAATTTAATCCAATATGTGGTCATTAACATATAATACATTGGAGAAATAAACATTTCACTTTTTGATATGCTATTAGAAATAAATAACAATGGATCCTGGTTAAGAATTAGAATGAACAAGTTAAATAGTCAGCCCTTGATTTTTTCTATTCAAAATTTTGAATTAAAAAATAAAATTTTAATTTTAATTTAAAATTTTGAATAAAATAGTCCAAAAGCTAACTTTTAAAGGTGCTCACTCTCATCCTGTCCGGATAAAATCTCCAAGTGAATTTATTAATGTTGGTTTATATGCCCTTTTGTAGAGACAAAATAAAATGCGTTTATGGAGTTGCCAAGGATATCTCCTCCAACTAACATCTCTCTCAAAAATCTCTCTCCCACTAAAAATTACGGTTAAATAAATTCTACGAGGATTCACTCCAAAAATATGATAACGTCTTCTTCTCAGAAAGAGAAATATTTTTTGTATTTTTGAAAGAAAATTTATTTGGAGGAAAATTAGGCATTAATTCACTAGGGATTGAGAGCGTAGTGTCGTGGTAAGGTAGATTGATTTATTCGTCATCAATCTCTCGATCTGCTAAGCATTTCGGATGTTCGTCGTCGGTGACACATTCGAGAGATTCAATCGTCTACGAGATACGCTTCCGCTAATTTTATATTCAACATTGTAGACATTAGTATCGGTATATCAGTATATGAAGGCGAGATCCCACAATTAAAATATCCTGAAGACGAGATATTGGACCATTTGCTTGGCTCTACATTGAGCTGGCTGCGCAAGGTGAACATTACATTCACAAGAACAAAAACAAACTAATTAATAAAACAAAATTGCATCTTGTTAGCTTCTGGGTGACCTGCCATTCAAATGAACAACAAGTCAAAAATGTTTATTTTTTAACTCGTGAGTTAACATCATGAATGTTATTAAAATTTGCAGCTTGTTACCATCTGAGATCTCTAAGCTAATTGCATTCCACAATGAAACCTGGGAGACTAATAAAAGAGAGGAAAGATGCAAATGGCTCAATGAAGGAGATGCTAATGCTGCATACTTATACAAGATAGAAAATCGACCGTCTCCGGAAGATGGTATCATTATGGGGATCGATGCAATCTATACCCATATCTTTAATTATTTCAAGAGCATTGTTAGAGTTATTGCAGGAACTATCACATATTTGAATAGCAATTATAAAATAATAAAAAAACAATAGAGCACAAGAACACAAAAGTTTAAGTGGCTCGTCCACTACTTCTATGGCTACCAGATGATTTCTTTACTATTTAATAATAGAATATATATAACTGGTTGCAATTCAAGTACCATGTAAGCAAAAAAAGTTCCGCAGCTTCGCCCTCGAACAGGGGGAAATTCTAAATACGCATGATATTTTACTAGTGAACATCCTTATATAGTAAAGTGATTTACAACATAGGGGAAAATGGTGATTGCAAAGTATGGTGCGTATTTAGAATTTACCGAGCAAGGGCTGCCAACTTTCATGTGCAACGTAAAAAGTTAAAAAAACAAAACAAAACAAAAACAAAAGAAAGCAAAAGTAAACCAAAAAAAACAAAAAAATTAGAAAAGAAAGGGAAAAGAGAAAGAAAGAAGGGGGAAAAAATTTAAAATTTGGATTTAGGTGAGAAAGGAGGGGAATTTGGTTAGGACTTGATTTTTAAATCTCGATTCATCCCCTCACTTTCTAATGATATTTAATTAAGGGATTTATTTTTTTATGTAAATTGTCATGTACCACTCTTAAATTTACCCTTTACATTTAACTCCTCCCCCATTCTTCATATATATACATATATACTTCCTATTTTGTTTTCTTTATTTGAAATCATCATTCATTGCCATAATTAAATGTTCCAAATAGAAACTAAAATGAAAAAAAAATTAAAGTTTTTAAATGGTTAACGATTTATCATTAATAGTTTTATGTATTTAATACTTAATAAAAATAAGATGGTTAACAATATAAAATGATTAATAAAAATAAGATTTTGTATTAAATTAAATTTACGGGTGTTATAGTACTTAAGTGCGTATTAGTTCATGAAAAGTGGAAAATAGAAAGTGGACTGATAGAGTCCAATAATTTTCTAATAGAAAATGATCCTTATTTCTAACTTTTCATTGGTTATTTTATAAAAAGTGATTCATGGAAGGTAGAGAAAAACTATCATAAACTAGTCGGGTCCTCTCCCGCTCAAAAGTAATACTCTTTCTCTACTTTTAATCGGATTCAGTATAAAAAATAAAAATAAAAAAAATCCATCCCTCAAGTTTCCCACGCCACTTAAAAAATTGAATAACTTTGCATAATTGGTGCTTAAACTACTTTTAAAGATGCTCTCAATGATCCGATCAGCTCCTAAGAAGGGTACCTAAAAATTAGGAGATGCATTTAAAATTTTTCGAATTGAAATGAAATTACATTTGCAAGCGGTCCCAGATGGCTTTTCCTTATACAAGTTGCAAGAAAGTGTTGTAATTTTACGGCCAATAATTACTGTATTTTTTAAGCATTTGTTACAATTTAAAGCTTACCAAATAATTAAAAAACTTTGTTTCGCAGTTTACAATCTATCAAAAAAAAAAAAAAGGATATTTACTGGTTTGTCCCTCAAATCTTTATATATTATGATTTTGCCTCCCAAATCTTCATATTTAGAATTTTGCCCCCCAAATCTCATAAGTTACAATAATTTTGCCCTCCTCTCTAACTTTTCCTAACACAATTAAATATTTGACCATTTTACCCATTTTTTCCTCTTTTATTTTCCTCCTCTCTTCTTCTTCTCTCTTCCTCATCTCTTCTCCTTTCTTCATTATTTCTCCTCTCTTCTTTCTTCTCTCTTCCTTCTCTCTTCCCTAACACAGTTAAATACTGAAAGAAGAGAGGAGAAAGAAGAGAGGAGAAATAATGAAGAAAAGGAGAAGAGAGGAGGAAGAGAGAAGAAGAAGAGAGGAGAAAAATAGAAGAGGAAAAGAGGAGTAAAATGGTCAAATATTTAACTGTGTTAGAGAGAGGGGCAAAATTGTTGTAACTTATAAGATTTGGAGGGCAAAATTCTAAATATGAAGATTTGGGGGGCAAAATCATAATATATAAAGATTTGAGGGACAAACCAGTAAATACCCAAAAAAAAAAATGCAAAAAATGTCCAAGTGACGTTAAGAATCGGAATATTTTATGTAATAGCCAAAGAGACAAATGGGAAGAGAGGCTGCGGCCCTCGTTCTCTCTCTCTCTCCCTCTGGTCTTTTTTTTCTTCCGCAATTTAATAATTTAAAAAACTCTCTAGTGGCAGCGTGAAAATTATGGGGAAATTTCGAATCGACGGCCTGTTTCGATGCAATTTCGTACGTCACCTCCGCAGAGTGGGCCAGCAGGCCCCCAGAGGAGACCACGAGGCAAACTTCTGTGGGCCCACCAAAACATCCGTCGTTTTGTTAAAGTCCAAGTAGATGAGGGCTCAAAGCTAGAGCATATAAATTTGGGCCCAAGAGGGCTTGAGAGAGGGAAGAGCTCTCGTTTCATCTCTCTATTGACTTCGATTGGTTCCTCTGCAAATTCTTTTGAATTGCTAGAGCTGTGAAGAAGATGGCAGAGGGTGGTGGGCTAAGCCTGCAGGAGATCAAGAATGAGAATGTGGATCTTGTGAGTAATACTACTTCTATTTGGATTTTAACATATATTTTCTATTAAGTCGAGTTAGGTGTTGTCTTTTTATTTTATATGAACTTTAGGAACCCATATCCCTTCTTCATCTGCTATCTAGTATCATAATTTTATTTTTTTAATTATATGTTCTTTTATCTTTCAATATTTATAAACAAGCTAGGATTCCATTAACCATCTTTATAGAACAGTAGGAATGAAATATTTCTCAGCGTGGGATATATTAGTAGATAAATTTATTTACACGTAAGTAAGTAAATGAGTACTCATTCAAATATATAATTTTTAGAGCCACCTTGTCTTTTTGAATTACAAGATAGGAGTTTCCAAAAGCGCACACCAATTTTCCTAATGAGCCCACGTTATAGTGTAATTTTGGTTCGAATTTTCAACCTAAATGCTTATTAAGTAGGCTCGGTAGGAAAAATGATGTGCTCCTTTGGAAACTGCATAACCAAAATTACACTATTGAGTGGGCTCACCAAGAAAAATGGTGTGCTCATTTGGAAACTCCCTACAAGATAGAAACTGGATATATTCAAAATGATACGAAATATTTGTTGTTTTGCATTTATCTCCTTCAATTTGTCCACCTCGAAAAGGATGGAAAACAATTTTTTAGAGAAAAAAAAATTCTGATAGTAGTCCTGCCCTCAGCCAATATATAAAAATAATAATATCACTAATATTTTATTTTTAAACTTTGTTTTTCGTTAGGAGGAACAGCCACAAGTTGTCAATTGGTGCAAATTGTCTTCTCATTTTAAATTACATAAACACAACAAGTACTTACATGAATATGAAATTTTAGTATCAGAGATTTCTTGTATTAGTTTATTTGAAATAGATTTCTAAACATATAGTCTGTCTTTTCAAATTTGATATTAGCTTCTCATTAACATAGTGTTATTCTCCATTCGGCGCAAGAGAGTAATTTGCACTCGCACATTAAAAAGTGTCAGCCATTTACACCGGAAAATTCTCATTTGTTAGGGTCTTGTATGAAAAATCTTTAAAAAACCGAATAAATTGTGAATATATTTTTTGGTTTTTAGGTTACTGGTCACCAACAAAATATTAATTCCTAATAAATTGTTATTCATATGTTACTCATTAACAATGTCAGGATAATTTATTATGTGCTCTCCAAGTTAAAAGTCATTTGTAAAATAAATTTACAAAATAAATAAATGATCTTTATTTGTCAAATATTTAATGCCCATTAACTATACATACATTTTTCATCTTAGCGAATGACTTTTAATTTAAAAAACTCATATTAAGTGATTCTAAATTCTTAATATTGTCAAGATTGTCATCCAAATAACAATTTGTTAGAAATTAATATCTAAATATTTAGTTTGTTAGGGACCCAATATTAATTTTCCAAATAAATAACAATATTACAATCATTTATTATGATACTTATTCGTCAAATATTTAATGACTTTTCATTTTAATTGTACATTTTTCATCTTTGAAATGACTTTTAATTAAAGAGTCTCATATTAATAAATTCAAATTCTTAACATTGTTAGAGAATAATATTTAAATATCTTGATAGGAATTAATATCTTGATAGTTAATTTGTTAGGAAATATCTTGATAGTTAATTTGTTAGGGATCAATGACTTAAAGGGAGAATTCTATTTGAGCATACTATTTTGCTTAGTGAGCCCATCCTTTTCAGTCATGACTCCGAGATTAGTTCCGAATGGTTTAACATCTTTCGGAGATCAGTCCTGGCCAGTGGAAAAAAAACATGGCTACAGAGAGAGTAATGGAAAACTTTAATGCCTTACAATGTTTTGGGAGATGGGCTCACTGATGAAGTCGTGTGCTCTAATAGAAATTCTCACAAGGAAAATCTTCAGGAACTTGTTCCAAATAAAACCCTAGTACGAAAGTTGCCCCCAAAAAGTTGGAGTTCTGCAAATAGAAGATGAACACTAACTGATTGCGGATTTGGTTTTGATTCTGTGTTTGTTGTTTTTAGGAGCGAATTCCAGTGGAGGAAGTGTTTGCGCAGCTCAAATGCACGAGAGAAGGTCTCTCTTCAGAGGAGGGAGCCAGCAGGCTTCAGATCTTTGGACCCAACAAGCTCGAAGAGAAAAAGGTGTCTTTTTTAGTTAAAACTCTATTTCTATCTTATAATTTTGCTTCTATTTGTTGTTAGTTAATGGTTATTTTGGTAACAGGAAAGCAAAATCCTGAAATTTCTCGGGTTTATGTGGAACCCCCTCTCATGGGTCATGGAGATGGCAGCTATCATGGCCATTGCGTTGGCCAATGGCGGAGGCAAGCCCCCAGATTGGGAGGACTTTGTGGGTATTATCGTTCTTCTTGTAATCAACTCAACAATCTCATTCATTGAAGAGAACAATGCTGGCAATGCCGCTGCTGCTCTCATGGCTGGTCTTGCCCCCAAAACTAAGGTATATTCGTAATTGCATTTACGCCCCCCCTTTCAAATTTTCGATAATTATAATTGCATGTGCAGGTTGTGAATCTGAAAGAGATGTCCATTACTTGCTCGAAATGTGTTGTTTATGGTAGCTTTTTGAAATGTGCCACTTTTTATTATACATTGCAAATGTAGTCAAATATATGGTGCTTAATTACACCCCAATTCTAACCCTAGTGCACTATTGTTGTCCCAATCGAGCTTTCCCAGAAAAGGTTTTGTAATTGGAGTCATGCTTTCTTGTTCAATCATGAAGAAAGTACATATCGAAGTCCTGATTTTGCTTTCTTGATAGCCAACTTGAACTTCTGTGGGATACCATAAGTCCAAACAAATGCAAATTTGTTGTTATATAAATTTATCATCATCACATTTTGTAATCATAATAGAGTCACTATGGAGTGCATCTCCATAATGAAAAAGAACCACTTCTAACGTCATGTATGCTCTATAAGACACGGGAAAGAAGGAAGTCAGGAACTTATAACCTTGTAGCTAGCCAGTAGGAAGCCACATAATTGGTAGTTGAATTTTTACTCTTAAACTCCTGTCTACCCCCTACGAAGTTTTAAATGACCTAAGTTGCTCATCAATAGGTAAAGGGCACATTAGAATGAGTATATACAAAACAAGGGTTCAAATTATATATATATATATATATATATATATATATATATATATATATATATATATATATATATATATATATATATATATATATAGTACACTCCGGCCGTTAGGGCTTATGCCTCACAGTTCCTCCTCCTAAAGCAAAAATACTCTAATCTTTAGATGGTTTCCCACTCTAATTCTTCTTATGATTTACTTTCAAAGGTGCTTAGAGACGGTCAATGGAGTGAGCAAGATGCAGCAATCTTGGTCCCTGGAGACATCGTCAGCATCAAATTGGGAGACATCATCCCTGCTGATGCCCGTCTTCTTGAAGGAGATCCTTTAAAGATTGATCAGTCTGCACTCACGGGAGAGTCCCTTCCCGTGACCAAACACCCAGGCGACGAGGTGTTCTCGGGCTCCACCTGCAAGCAGGGAGAGATTGAAGCTGTAGTCATTGCCACTGGAGTCCACACTTTCTTTGGAAAGGCAGCACACTTGGTGGATAGCACCAACCAGGTTGGCCACTTCCAGAAGGTCCTCACGGCAATTGGCAACTTCTGTATCTGCTCCATTGCAGTTGGAATGGTGATCGAGATCATAGTCATGTACCCAATCCAAAAGAGAAAGTATAGGGATGGAATTGACAACCTGTTGGTCCTCTTGATTGGAGGAATACCCATTGCGATGCCAACTGTTCTTTCTGTTACAATGGCCATTGGGTCTCACCGTCTCTCGCAGCAAGGCGCCATTACCAAGAGAATGACTGCAATTGAGGAGATGGCAGGCATGGATGTGCTCTGCAGTGACAAAACAGGGACCTTGACCCTTAACAAACTAGGCATTGACAAAAATCTTGTTGAGGTATTTGCAAATGGTGTGGAAAAGGATCATGTGATCCTTTTGGCAGCAAGAGCTTCAAGGACTGAGAACCAGGATGCTATTGATGCTGCAATGGTTGGGATGCTTGCCGACCCTAAAGAGGTATTGATTCAGAAAATGGCTTCAAAAGTTTTAATTCTATGAATCCCGAGCCATTTTAATGATTAATTTTGATTTCTTTGCAAACTCCGCAGGCAAGAGCTGGTATCAGGGAAGTGCACTTCCTTCCCTTCAACCCTGTGGACAAGAGAACTGCCCTAACTTACATCGATGACAACAGTCACTGGCATCGTGTTAGTAAAGGTGCTCCTGAACAGGTAAAGCCTTAGTAGAGTAACTTTCAATTTTTGCTTGTCTAACTAATGTAATATAGTTGCAATGTCGGTTCAAGAAACTAGTGTTCTTACTTATTTTGTTGGGCCACTTGAGTCAGATAGTAAGCCTCTGCAACTGCAAGGAAGATGTTCGGAAAAAAGTTCACTCCGTGATCAACAAGTTTGCCGAGCGTGGTCTTCGATCTTTGGCTGTTGCAAGACAGGTTGGTGAATTGTAATTTAAGTATCTTTCTGTTGAGGATTTAGTAGATTTTTCCATTACCTGATATCATCGGTGTCTCCTGTGTTTCAGGAAGTTCCTGAGAGGAGCAAAGAGAGTGCTGGAGGGCCATGGCAATTTGTGGGGCTGTTGCCTCTGTTTGATCCTCCAAGACATGACAGTGCTGAAACCATCCGCCAGGCTCTCAACCTCGGCGTAAATGTGAAGATGATTACAGGTAAATATCTATTTTGTTCTTAAAAATCGTGGCTATGTAGTATTTTTTTTTTTTTTTTAATTGATAGAGTGGATAATTTCCTGTAAATTACATTCTTTTGTCGTAAACTTGTGACTTACCCCATCATAGCCTACACACTGTGCAAATTCCTCTTGCTCTATGGTTAATATTTCAGTATTGGATTTATCACTTACTTATCTGTATAAACTTCAGGGGATCAACTTGCTATTGCTAAGGAGACTGGCCGAAGGCTTGGAATGGGAACCAACATGTATCCTTCCTCTTCATTGCTTGGCCAGAACAAGGACTCATCAGTAGATGCCCTTCCCGTGGATGAATTGATTGAGTCGGCAGATGGGTTTGCTGGAGTTTTTCCAGGTGGGAGGGACTTGTGTTTACATATAAGTGACTAATCATTCGTATATACATTCATGGTGATATTGACACGCTTTTTCTTTGAAATAGAACATAAATATGAAATTGTAAAGAAGCTACAAGAGAGGAAGCACATATGTGGAATGACGGGTGATGGTGTGAATGATGCCCCAGCTTTGAAGAAGGCTGATATTGGAATTGCAGTAGCTGATGCTACTGATGCCGCTAGAAGTGCTTCTGATATTGTCCTTACTGAACCTGGACTTAGTGTCATCATAAGTGCTGTTCTTACTAGTAGAACCATTTTCCAGAGGATGAAGAATTACACTGTGAGTTCTATTCATCATTGTTGTAATTTCTCAAATATCCAAGTCGTTCCAATAAATCTGTGACTAATTTCTACTATTTTGGTTCGCTTCTCTACAGATTTATGCAGTCTCCATTACAATCCGTATTGTGGTAAGTACTAAACACAAATAATAGCTTCCCCAGTTTATGGTCTGTTAGTTCCGTTGTGATTCTTAGTCATTTTCATCTGGCAAATATTTGCAGCTCGGTTTTATGCTCATTGCGCTGATATGGAAGTTCGACTTCTCACCTTTCATGGTTTTGATTATTGCCATCCTTAATGATGGTAAGCCCACAGAAATCTATGTATATATTTAGTTTTTTCAACCTCTCACCTTTTGTGGTTTTGATTATTGCCATCGAAGATGGTAAGCTTAGAGAAACCTATATATGTAGTCTTACATTTTGTCATCCCTCTCTGTATGATAATTTCAGGTACAATTATGACGATCTCAAAAGATAGAGTGAAGCCATCTCCCATGCCAGACAGTTGGAAGCTCAAAGAAATCTTCGCTACTGGCATAGTTCTTGGCGGTTATCTGGCACTGATGTCAGTCTTTTTCTTCTGGATCATGAAAGATTCAGACTTTTTCTCGGTAAGCATTCTGTTTTCTTCTCTTCCAAATCGAGGAATTCTTAAATAAATGAAAAGATACTGTAAGAGATGGTAATATCGCAAGCACAATAGCAAGAAGAATAGCACTGGGAATTGGGATAGATCCCCATGACATTGTATTTGAACGTATGCTTATATACTAATTTAACAAATCATATCAAGACCTTGTTGCGATTTAAGGTGAACCAAATAACCTTTCGTATAGAACATCTTTCACCTCAAACCTTAAACTAAGTAAATTTGTGTGCTATGGTGCAGGACAAATTTGGTGTCCGATCAATAAGGCACAGTCAACATGAAATGATGGCTGCTTTATACCTGCAAGTGAGTATCGTCAGCCAGGCCCTCATCTTCGTCACAAGGTCTCGCAGCTGGTTCTTTGTTGAACGCCCAGGACTTCTCTTAGTCAGTGCTTTTATCGTCGCTCAGCTCGTAAGTTCCCCATTCCCATATATTTACCACTCCTTATTTTGTGCCCTATGTCCATGCTAGAATCTAATTGTTTGTCCTTGAACTTGATAACGTTGTATTTCTGCAGATTGCAACTCTAGTAGCAGTCTATGCTGACTGGGGCTTTGCAAAAATCAAAGGAATCGGGTGGGGCTGGGCTGGAGTTATCTGGCTCTTCAGCATCGTCTCCTTTGTCCCTCTCGACTTCTTGAAGTTTTTCATTCGCTACGTCCTAAGAGGAAAAGCATGGGATAACCTCCTAGAGGGGAGGGTAAGTTTGAAGAACTCAGACCATCTGTTATCGCCTCTCTCGATAATTTGTACTGCAAACACTAATTTGCTTGCATCTTTGATTGTAGATTGCCTTCACGACAAAGAAGGACTACGGCAGAGAAGAAAGGGAAGCCCAGTGGGCAACCGCACAGAGAACGCTTCATGGCCTTCAGCCTCGTGAAACAGCCAACGTCTTCTCTGACAAGAGCAGCTACCGCGAACTGTCAGAGATTGCAGAACAAGCCATGCGACGAGCTGAAGTTGCAAGGTTAGTTACCTCGTAAAACTGATGGAATCGTAGTACTCTGATGTTTTAATTCCTCATTGACGAATAATATGTCGACTAATTCCAGGCTACGGGAGCTAACGACATTGAAGGGTCATGTGGAATCAGTGGTGAAGATGAAGGGTATTGACATTGATACTATCCAGCAGAATTATACAGTTTAACCACAAATCAAAGCAACTGAAGCAGGACCGAGATTTTTTTGTATTTTATAGCCATATAGTGTAGTGATGGTGTATGTTTTTGGTAAAATCCTTTTTATTGAATAATACTCCATACTTGTAAGAGTTGTGTAAGCAACATCCTTTGATTCAATGCGATAAAATTGAGCATCTGTTCTCTTGTTCTGGCTAAGAACCTGAACCAACATTAGTTTCTTAACTGCCTCTTTGCAAAATTTGGACATCTTGAAATGGTCAACTTTGCTCCGCCACCAGCACCAGATACAACACAAGATACAACAACAACAAAAACAACTAAGCCTTTTATCCCAAGTATTTGGAGTAGGCTACATGAACCAAAAAAAGAATCACGTCAGATCGATCACTTTGATATTCCTTCTTCATTCATTTCTATCAAGTAATATCTTCTAATATAAATCTCTAGACTCCATATCTTTGCGTATCACCTCCATTCATGTTTTATTCGGTCTTCCCTTCGTTTTTTTAACTTGTCCTATATTGATAAACTCACATTTTCGAACTAGTGCACTTATAGGCCTACGTTGCACATGACCAAACCATCGTAAGCGATTTTCTCGCTTCTTCTCATCAATGAGAGCTACAACTATATTAGTACGAATATCTTCATTTCTCACTTTATCTCTCCTAATATTGCCGCACATCCAACAGAGCATGCGCATATCTGCTACACTTATCTTCTGTGAATGACGTTTCTTTATAGCCCAACATTCCGTACTATATAATAAAACTGGCCTAATAGCAGTCCTATAAAATTTTCCTTTCAATCTTAACGAAATGTTACGGTCGTATATGTTGGTATATTTAAGGTATAATGTAAAGTGGAGGTTACTAATTCTGTGGTTGCAGATTGAAGCATACAGAATTGTTTTAGATTAACACAAGATGACAAATTTGTAGTTACACTGAATTGCTACTGTTGTCTTACAGGAAATTAATTCTGTAATTAGGTTTATGTCTATATATTTCCAGTTTTGAAGTAGAAGAAGACTGTTTAAAGAAAAACCATCAAACTGTTCTTCTTTATTTAGTATACTATCCTAATCAGAAAAACAAGAAACTGGATTATGAAAAACCTGGTTCGGAAGCTTGCAGGAAGACTGGAAGAAGACTGAAAGAAGATTGGATGAAAATCGAGGCTAGTGTTAGACACTATCTCCTTAAAATCGATTCGTCCTCCACTGTTTGCTTCTGGATTTCTTGGACGTCGATCTCCCAGGATACAACGATCGATCTGCAGAAGGAAGGAAGCCGCAATCCCTCTGCTCTGGCGAATCTGATAAAGGTTCTCTCTGGTTTATGTTATGCAGGACTGGACTTATTGATGAACAGAGATCTTCTGTAGACAGAAATTCTTGAACTTCTGTCTGCAGAAGAAGAAATGGAAGAGAAAAGAAAAACGTGTAGTTTGAAACACTGACCCAGACCCTATTTATAGGTTTTCAATAGTCGCAACGGTTGAGATTTCAACAGTCGCAACAGTTGGCCGTTTCAACAGTTGTGACCGTTTAACGGCAACCGTTGACGGCGGCCGGTGACTGTTGGACCGCCGACTGTTGGACTTTAATGACTCTGGACTGGTGGGGCGGGTGCAGGTCGAATTCATTCAGTTCTGAACCCAATAGAGGCAACCCGAATCCAATAGCACAAAAAATCAAAGGCTCCTCAGCTCCTCGCGACGTTGCGTACGACTCTGGACTGGTGGGGCGGGTGCAGGTCGAATTCATTCAGTTCTGAACCCAATAGAGGCAACCCGAATCCAATAGCACCAAAAATCAAAGGCTCCTCAGCTCCTCGCGACGTTGCGTACTCTAAAGCGCCCAATGCGCCCTAAACGCCCATTCGCCCTCGCACACGCACGTGCGCGTGCGCGTGCGGGCGGTGCGTAGCACCACCCGTGGTACTCAAGGTTTTCCTCTTCTTACATAAGCAAAGTAAAGGAGCAAACTACCATATTTAAACCCACTTCCTTACATTCCTCTATCCCATGTGGGACTATCTTTTCATCTTCCCTTTTTGTTCTTTTGCTATGTACTCAACTTTTGAAGCCAATTTCAGATCACTTAATTCATTTAATTTGAACTAGTGAATTGGCTTAACTAAAGGTTCAAATTAGTGAATGAATTCAACAATCCCCCACATGAATGAAATGGCTTAGACTCTAATGCAAATAACCAGAGAGTGTAATAGAAAGTTACCGCATCAGGAGATGTGGCTTTTGGCTTTGAACCTTCCCTAGTGAAATATTATCGAATTTACTTGCTAACCAGTGAACACGATGTTTTTGAACTGTTCAGCTTTTGATGTAAACTAAGACAATAATATTCACACGACTTCTTTCAACTTTATCAGATTCTATGTTGTGTCCATTTTGGCCTTGGACAACCTGGTAATTCTGTGAGTGCTCTTAGAGAACTTAGCCTTTCTCATTCTCATAGAAGCGGTCACTTCTCACTCACATAGGTGATCTCTTATCAAGAGTATCCTGCCATACTCCACTTAGATTTCTAAGATATAAAGATCATTAAAAGCTTAGCTTATCCTAACACGTTGCAGATAATCACTATTTTACCATAGAAATGAGATAGGAAATTTTTTTTTTTTTCTCAGTGATTCTTTCGAGTCCCCCCACAATTCGGTTGTCCCTTTGAACCTAGATCTTGGGATCTCCAGTCAGCTAGGTTGGGTTGCCATTATGGAGTTACTCTTTAGTAGGCTGTAATCCCATTCCCCTCGACAACTTATATACTTGATCTCTAGTCAAGTCTTTTGTTAATGGATCTGCAATATTATCTTTTGATTTTATATAATCAAGAAATATTATTCCGTTTATAAGCAGCTGTCTTACAGTTTCATGCCTACGACGTATATGTCGTGACTTTCCATTATATAATACATTTTGTGCCCTTCCAATTGCTGATTGATTATCGCAATGGATGCATATTGCTGACACAGATTTAGACCACATTGGAATATCTTCTAAAAAGTTTCGAAGCCATTCTGCTTCTTCTCCAGCTTTATCTAAACCTATAAACTCAGATTCCATAGTGGATCTGGCTATACATGTTTGTTTAGAAGATTTCCAAGAGATGGCTGCACCTCCAATAGTAAAGATATATCCACTTGTGGATTTGATATCTTTTGAATCGGTAATCCAGTTAGCATCAGTGTATCCTTCTATCACTGCTGGATATCTAGTATAGTACAACCCATAGTTAGTAGTGTACCTCAAATATTTGAGTACTCTAACTATTGCTTTCCAGTGGTTCTCCCCTGGATTACTTGTAAACCTACTCAGTTTGCTTACTGAGTATGCAATATCAGGTCTTGTGCAGTTTATTAAATATATAAGACTGCCAATGATCTGAGAATATTCTAACTGTGATATACTAGCACCTATATTCTTTGTAAGATGTAGACTCATATCTACAGGTGTCTTAGCTATATCAGTATTTCCCTTGTCAAATTTTCCGAGTATCTTCTCGATATAATGTGACTGGGATAAGGTATATCCATCAGATGTCTTGGAGATTTTAACACCAAGAATAATATCTGCAATATCTAAGTCTTTCATATCAAATTTCCGTATTAACATGATTTTTACTTCCTTAATTAGAGCCACCGCGCTACCGGTGATAATCATGTCATCCACATATAAACATACAATGACATAGTTGTGCATATCCCCTTTTACATATACACATTTATCGCATTCATTATAGCGAAATCCATTTGACAACATAACTTGGTCAAACTTCTCATGCCATTGTTTAGGTGCTTGTTTAAGTCCATAAAGAGACTTAACAAGTTTACACACCTTCTTTTCTTTACCTGGAACTACAAACCCTTCAGGTTGTTCCATGTAGATTTCTTCATCTAATTCACCATTTAAAAATACTGTTTTTACATCCATTTGATGAAGCTCAAGATTATATAATGCAGCAAAAGCAATTATTAATCTTATGGATGTTATTCTTGTTACAGGTGAATATGTATCAAAATAGTCAATACCTTCCTTTTGTCTATAGCCTTTTATTACAAGTCTAGCTTTGTATTTATCTATAGACCCATCAGGTTTTATTTTTCTTTTAAAGATCCATTTATATCCTAATGGTTTACTTCCTGGAGAAAGATCCACAAGTTCCCAGGTGTGATTTTGAATAATTGATTCAATTTCACTATTTACAGGTTCTTTCCAAAAAGGAACTTCAGGAGTAAACATAGCCTCTTTATAAGTTTGAGGTTCTTTTTCTAATAGATATGTTAGAAAATCCGGACCAAACGATTTATTAATCCTGGCCCTTTTGCTCCGTCTACATTCATCCTCATTGGTTTTATCTCCAGAATCAGACTCTGTTTCTCTTATTATATCATCACAAGTCCTTTTAAAGGAACTTGGATTATATTCTTTACTAGGAAACATATTTTCAAAAAATACTGCATTCTTAGATTCAATAATAGAGTATTTATGTATTTCTGGATGATCAGAGTTAAAAACAAAGAAACGATAAGCACTGCTATTATGTGCATATCCAATGAATATACAATCAATAGTTTTAGGTCCAATTTTAGTCATTTTCGGAGTAGGAATTGCAACCTTAGCTAGACACCCCCACACTCTTAAGAATTTATAACTAGGTGCTCGACCTGTCCATAATTCATAAGGTGTTTTCTCAAGTTTCTTTTGGGGTATTTTGTTGAGAATATAATTGGCAGAAAGCAGAGCTTCCCCCCACATGTTCTGGGGTAAACCAGAACTTATTAACATGGTATTCATCATTTCTTTTAAAGTTCTGTTCTTACGCTCAGCAATTCCATTTTGCTGTGGAGTGTAAGGAGCAGTTGTTTGATGTATAATACCATGTTCTGCACAAATTTGTGCAAATGGTGACTCATATTCACCACCTCTATCACTTCTTAGCATTTTTATCTTTTTGCTAAGTTGATTCTCAACTTCATTTTTGTATTGTATAAACATTTCAATTGCCTCATCTTTTGTTCTAAGTAGATATACATAACAATATCTAGTACAATCATCTATAAACGTAATAAAATACTTCTTTCCACCTCTAGTTTGAACAGATTTTAAATCACATACATCTGTATGAATTAATCCTAAAGATTCAGTACTACGTTCTATAGAATGAAATGGAAGCTTAGTCATTTTTGATTCAACACATATTTCACATTTATTTTCAAAGTTTATATTGAAATTAGGCAACATATTTAAATTTATTAATTTTTGTAAAGTATAATAATTAGCATGTCCTAATCTACCATGCCAAATAAAAGGTGACTCAGTCATATAAGCAGAAGAATCAATTTTATTGATAACCTTAGGGGCAATGGTCATTACATTTATTTTAAACAGACCATTGGTCATATACCCCTTGCCTACATATACACCATTCTTTGTGAGTACAAATTTATCAGATTCAAATACAAGCCTAAAGCCTTTCTTACTCAAGACTGAACCAGAGACCAGATTCTTGCGGACATCTGGTACATGAAGTACATCAGTAAGAGTAAGTTCTTTCCCCGAAGTCATTTTTAGTACAATATTGCCTCGTCCTTCAACCTTGGAGGTTGCAGAGTTACCCATGTAGAGTAGTTCTCCTTCCACAGAATCATATGTGGAGAACATCCACTTGTTGGCGCAAATGTGGCGAGTGGCTCCAGTGTCCACCCACCATTCTTTAGAGTTGCCACCAACTAGGTTAACCTCTGAGACAACAAATGTACAATTTACATCTATATTTGCACAAAGATTTTCTTCTTCGGCCAAATGTGCATTAGGATGCTTCTTCTTCTTCTTCGAAGAATCTGGTGCCTTTCGCACACGGCAGTCCTTTGCACGATGTCCAGGCTTGTCACAGTTGTAGCACTTGCCATTGAATCTCTTCGAGTTACCACTCTTAGAGTCTTCACCATTGTGCTTTCTCTTCCTGTCATTAGACTTATTGGAATTTTCCATAACATTAGCTTTAGAAATATTGTATGGATTTCCAATTTTCTTTTCAGAAAGGCGGTTATCTTTTTCAATCCTCAATCGTACAATTAGATCTTCAAGTGTCATTTCTTTTCGTTTATACTTTAGGTAATATCTAAATTCTTTCCAAAATGGTGGCAATTTTTCAATTATTGCAGCCACTTGAAAAGATTCACTAATAGTCATACCTTCAGCATGAATTTCATGAATGATCACTTGAAGATCTTGTACTTGGTTGATTATATTTTTAGAATCAACCATTTTATAATCCAGAAACTTACCGACTACATATTTCTTAGAGCCGGCATCTTCTGTATTATATTTCTTGTCTAAGGACTCCCAGAGTTCCTTAGCAGTAGCAACTGAACTATATACATTATACAGTATATTATCCAAACCATTGAGGATATAGTTCTTACTCAAGAAGTCCGCATGTTTCCATGCTTCAACCGCCTTCACTGATTGTTGATCATCTTCAACAAGAGTAGGCACAGTCTCCTTCAAGTACTTGGCCAGATTCATTGTAGTGAGATAGAACAACATTTTCTGTTGCCATCTATTAAAATCTGAGCCACTGAACTTCTCTGGTTTCTCGTACTGGCTTGAAGGCACAGTTGGAGTAACCATGACAGGAGTTATCACAGTGGACATATCAGATGTAGTGGCCATCTACAAATATTAAAATTTATCTATCTTAATGTCTTGTAATAAAATTTTAACTTTCTAATAAAACTAAAAAACAATTCAACACTCCAAATCACAAAACAGAAATTAACTATTCTTTTTCCAGAAGCAATTAAGATTACTAGTCTCCAAATCACCAAATAGAAATTTTCCAGAAGCAATCTAGATTACTAGTGATTGATGACAGTATTTTAATCTAAAATGAAATATCAGTTTAAAGATTAAATACTATTATAACAGAGTTCTAATTTGATAACAGTACTCTAATTGATGGTACTTTGACAGAATTCAAAAAACCAGTTTTAAGAATGTAGGTTCTAAACAAAAATGTTTAAACTGTATTCTTAAAAATTAATTTAAAACAAGTATGAAAATCGATTTTAAGAATTTAGATTCAAACTAAAATGTTTAAACTGTATTCTTAAAAAGTTAATCTAAAACATGCAATAATCGATTTTAAGAATGTTGGTATATTTAAGGTATAATGTAAAGTGGAGGTTACTAATTCTGTGGTTGCAGATTGAAGCATACAGAATTGTTTTAGATTAACACAAGATGACAGATTTGTAGTTACACTGAATTGCTACTGTTGTCTTACAGGAAATTAATTCTGTAATTAGGTTTATGTCTATATATTTCCAGTTTTGAAGTAGAAGAAGACTGTTTAAAGAAAAACCATCAAACTGTTCTTCTTTATTTAGTATACTATCCTAATCAGAAAAACAAGAAACTGGATTATGAAAAACCTGGTTCGGAAGCTTGTAGGAAGACTGGAAGAAGACTGGAAGAAGATTGGATGAAGATCGAGGCTAGTGTTAGACACTATCTCCTTAAAATCGATTCGTCCTCCACTGTTTGCTTCTGGATTTCTTGGACGTCGATCTCCCAGGATACAACGATCGATCTGCAGAAGGAAGGAAGCCGCAATCCCTCTGCTCTGGCGAATCTGATAAAGATTCTCTCTGGTTTATGTTATGCAGGACTGGACTTATTGATGAACAGAGATCTTCTGTAGACAGAAATTCTTGAACTTCTGTCTGCAGAAGAAGAAATGGAAGAGAAAAGAAAAACGTGTAGTTTGAAACACTGACCCAGACCCTATTTATAGGTTTTCAATAGTCGCAACGGTTGAGATTTCAACAGTCGCAACAGTTGGCCGTTTCAACAGTTGTGCCCGTTTAACGGCAACCGTTGACGGCGGCCGGTGACTGTTGGACCACCGACCGAAGTGCAAAGTGCGCCTCTAAAGCGCCCAATGCGCCCTAAACGCCTATTCACCCTCGCACACGCGCGTGCGCGTGCGGTGCGTAGCACCACCCGTAGTGCTCAAGGTTTTCCTCTTCTTACATAAGCAAAGTAAAGGAGCAAGCTACCATATTTAAACCCACTTCCTTACATTCATCTATCCCATGTGGGACTATCTTTTCATCTTCCATTTTTGTTCTTTTGCTATCTACTCAACTTTTGAAGTCAATTTCACATCACTTAATTCATTTAATTTGAACTAGTGAATTGGCTTAACTAAAGGTTCAAATTAGTGAATGAATTCAACATCATAAAACTCCCGTTGGCCTCCTCTATTTCAACTAGCCAGTTTGTATTCTATGATATCATTTGTATCTCTTAGCTATCCAGATACAACACAAGATAGGAAGGAAAAAATTTTTTGTCAGTTCCCAGTTATTCTCACCTCAAGAGATCTCCCCATAATGGTGAGCTCGATGATGATGAGAATGGCGAGCTTCTCCGCCTTCCTGCTGGCGTCCTCGCTCTTGCTGGCTGCAGTTCCTGCAGCAGCCGGAGAAGAGGTTCCAGATGCAGAAATGATTTGCCACCGGCTAAAGGAACACCTTGGCCCTGAGAAGCCATTGCCAGGAATGGCTCTGTATCAGCTCTCTGTCCCTCATTTTCGCGACAGAGATCGCCCTGGAGTTCTTATCCCTGAAAGTCATTTGAAAAGCTTAAAAGGAAATTCCAAATGAGCACACCACTTGACTCAGTGAGTACCATTTTGCCATTTTTTTTTTCTTTTTACCTTGTTTTTAACTCTGGTCGACATCAAACTGTATTAAAATCGTTCAGGACTAATTTCCGAGGACTAATCCCTGATTCAAAATTGTATGCTCACTAAGTCAAGTGTTGTTCTCATTTAGAGTTTCCCTAGAAGAAGCATCAAGAGTAAGCTCAAAGGAGAAGCATAAGAGAGAGCCTAGAGAGGTGATGTAGAAGCAATAATTGGATGACTTACAATTACCAGAGTTTTATCTTCTTTGGATCTCATCGTTGGTGCCAATTTTTTTTGTTTGATCATACGTAATCTATGTAAATTTGTATGTGATGGTACCAGATGATTTTAACAAGATTGTTCTACAATGATCTCTTTCATGGAGTCAGAAGAGATGGTGGAATTTTAAATTCTTCTATAATTTCTCGTAAGGTTTGAAATCTCAAAATCAGTGATATGGAATGCTTCACATATCGATATTCAGATATCAAATTAGCAATACCGAACACATGATATGAGAAATATGAAAAAGAAATATCATAGACAATTTAAATCTATAAATAGACTTTACCGTTTCGTTACAATGATACTATCACGATTAAAGTGACGTGTCAAAGCGGAACGGGCAATCTACCCTCTTTAACCATTTGAATTTTATGTTCTTGAATAGGAATGAGAATTATGAATGTACAAGGATCAATTATTGGTCCGTATTATTTAAAATTGGAGTTCTTTCACATATATACCTTAAATCTTTAAAAATTTGAATTTACTCGCCCAAATCTTTATATTTATAATTTAATCTCCCAAATCCATTAAATTACCTCACTTTAGTCCTCCAGCTATATTTTTTGCCCGAATTTTCCATTATACCCCTGAGTTACTTCACTTTAGTCATTCCTTTTCTTTTCCTCCTTTCTTCTTCTTCTTATCGGATTTCCCTCTCTATTTTTTCCCTCTATCTCTTCCCTCCCAATTAATCTCTAAAATAAAGCAACTCAAAGGAATCCACTAAGAAGAGGAAAGAAAAAAAGAAGAAGAATAGAGATGAGAATCCATTAAGAAGAGGAAGAGAAGAAGAAGGAAGGGAGGACTAAAATGAAGTAACTCAGAGATAAACAGAAAATTCGGATCAAAAATATGGTATGGCTAGGGACTAAAGTGAGGTAACTTAAAGGATTTTGGGACTAAATTATAAATATGAAAATTTGGGGGACTAAATTCAAATTTTTAAAGATTTAAGGGATAGATATGTAAAAACCCCTTAAAATTTTGAACTAATAAAATAAAATTTTTATTTTTAGTTTAAAATTTTGAATAGGACAGACTAAGAATTGGTTCTTGTACTTATCAATTTTTATCACTACTGTTTAAGACACCATTGGAGAGCAAAGCAAAAAAGACTTGAACTGAAGCCTAACGAGGGTATAGATGAGGAAGTTATTCTTCGTACGAAGCGATGGAAAGGGAACCAAACCTCTGACATTTTCATATGATGATTCTATTGCTTAGCTCGGAATAACCTCATTAGCTCATATGTCTGATGTACCCCCTTTACCCACCGCAGGCCTTGTGCTGTCACTCGCCACCAAAGGCCCACAGCCCGTGATTGTCCCCGCCAGGAGCCTTTCAAGGCCTAACACATGAAATTGGGGGGAAATTCTATTTGCACCCTGCTATTTACTCTTGACGCCCTGGTTACTTTTTGCACCAGGTTTCCGTTTTGAAACATGAGTAATTTACTCTCTGCGCACAATTTATTTTTCAATTTTGCCCTTCACTCCCTTTAACCTTCGTTCTTCAGATTTTTTTCCCCAATTAAACTGAAAACCCCGATCTTCTTTGAATCCCCCACCACCGGAGTCGTCCCGACCGTCGCCACCTCTCGATCGATTCCACTGGTCTCCAATCTTCCTTCCCGACCCATCACCGAGTCGTCCCCACCATCGCCGCCTCCCGATCAACTCCACTCGTCTCCAATCCGTTGCCGGCCCGACTCCACTCGTCTCGAGGCTTTTTTAGCTCATGATGAGGGAAATTAGGCTAGTTCCCTGATTTTATTTGTGATAGCAGTTTTTTAGAGCTTTTTTTTTTTTTGGGTGAAATGTAGTGTCTTTTGCGATAGATTGACTTTTGGAATCCAAGGGCATTTTAAACATGGCATTCGTTCGAAAATTGTCTGTCTAATTAATGTTTTTTTGTAGATTTAAATTAAGTTGTCTAGTTGTCTGCTAAGTTCATGGATTGCCTTCTCCTAATTGATTTTTAATTGGCTTCAAATTCCAACTAACTTGTACGTTTTATATAGCTTTCGTCAATTCAACCATATTTATATGTTCTTGCGTTGTCTCTAAGACAGAGTACTTTTTTTTTTTCTCTCTAAATTAAGGTGTCAGTGTCAGCTTGTTGAAGGATGACCTCCTTTAGGGAAGTAAGAAGGAACCATAGATGGACTTGTGCCTTAATCTGTCCTGAGGAAGCATAGATGGAAACATAGATTGAAATAATAAAGAAGCATCTGGGCACTGATTTCGTCCTTGAAATGCATCCATTGTTGGGTTATTTATGACAACCGACCAGCCTTTGCTGTGTTCTCCTTCCTCTGCTTCACAATTGCCAGCCAACTTAAATTTTGGGTCCTCTCGTGGCCATTGTCACCCTGCTTCCTTTTCTTCTCCAGCCTTTGAAGAAAACCCTAGTTTTTGCCTCGATATTGAAGAAGACAAAGAAGCTGACACTCTTGAGAAGAAGGGTTACTCTAAGAGACGTCTATATAACTCTGATTTTTCGTCAACCACTGACTGTTTTCTGTCAGAAGAGTCACAGTTTTTGGAGAGCATCCCAGTGGAATGCCCTGCTCCAAAAGGAGGATTTCCGGTGTTGTGTGGTAACATGGAGCTACAGGGCTTTCCACCCTCATCTGAGATTTCTGTGGCAAATACCAGGCAACAAAAAGTAAACAAATCACAGAGGTTTCGTCCTAAGAGCACACAGTTTGATGATTTCTCATCCAGTGACACTGCAAGACTGATATATATTAATGATCCGAGGAAGACAAATGACAAGTATGAGTTTACAGGGAATAGGATCCGAACAAGCAAATATACTATAATTACATTCTTGCAGAAGAACCTATTTATCCAGTTCCACCGATTTGCTTACTTATACTTCCTGGCAATTGCTGGTCTGAATCAGCTTCCTCCTTTAGCAGTCTGGGAGAACAGTCTCTCTCTTCCCCCTACTCTTTGTGCTGATTGTCACTGCGATTAAAGATGGCTATGAAGATTGGCGTAGGCACAGATCTGACAGAAAGTCACGGAACTCCAATTCCTAATTTCACTTGAGACAGTAAAATCGAAAAATTAAAAAATTCTTTGAATCTTTTTAGAAATTGAAATTAGGGTTTTAGAGAGAAAATAGAGAAAGAACACAATAACGAACACGATGAGTCGTATTGGGATTTATAAGGGTAACTTAGTCCAAAAAAATAAGGACAAACTTGTAATTATTTATAAATTTTAAAACCGTGCGTCAAGAGTAATTTTCAGTGTGCAAATAGAATTTCCCGAAATTGGGTCATCAGATAGCATACTTTATTGCCAAACAACTCTAACCATTGTCAAAGTTATTACATCCATGCCCCTAGCCCACCCATTCGTACCTAGCCTGAGCGCCCTTGGCCCACCAGCTTGTCCGCGTCCGGAACGGTGGTCAAACATCTCATCATGTTCCCTTGTGCCGAAGCCCACGACAAGCTCCGACCGGCAACACGCCGACAGTCGGTCATGGCCTGGTTCACTGAATCACTGATGGTATGCCTGAAACTAGGAGTACCTGTTTGGTGCCAGGGCCCATGATGGCTCGTCCTAAACTTTTAATAGTCAGGGGCATTGTATAATGGAGGAGTAACTGTTAGTGAGGCCCCTAAGATTCTCCAGATAACTGAAAGGGGGCCACACTTTCAAAGCCAAAGGGCTCAAACTCACTTATCAATTCGTCAACTCTCCTCTCATTCGGCATGCCAAAGCTTCAAAGATACAGAGGAGTGAGGCAAAGGCATTGGGATTCATGGGTCTCCCAGATTCGCCACCCTTTGCGGTAATCTTCGGAATACTATCTATTTATTCTGTCGCACAAGTAATTAGGGATGGAAATGGATGGGTTCGAGGGTCCGCTCTGTCATATTCAAAATTTTAAAAAGGAAAAATAATTTTTTATTTTAATTCAAGATTTTAAATAATACAGGCTAAAGTATAAAGATCCGTCTATTATCATCCTACAAGTGATGTATCCTTAATGTTGTTATATTGCTGCAGGAAGACTAGGATTTGGCTGGGGACAGTTGAGAGTGGGGAGGCTGCAGCGAGAGCCTACGATGAGGCAGCACGCCTAATGTGCGGCCCGAACGCAGAGACCAACTTCCCTATCGACCCTGACTGTCCAATCCCTCCCCTGCAGGCCCCGTCTTCGAGCTTCATAGCGAAGCTTGAGAGGTGTTGTGTGGTTTCGGGGGAGGAGGTGAAGCCGGGGAAGGTGAAGGAGAAGTACTACATGCAAGATGATGATGAGTGCATTGAAGAGACGATTAAAGAGCTTATATACTATGGTTCTATAGAGTTCTTCTTTGTCTTCTTCTTCAAGCTCTTATTCTTCTTCATGTTCATCTATGGCTTGGTAACAGTATCAGTGAGGGTGAGGATCAGAGTGTTGGTGTACATAGGAGAGCTTTTGCAATCCGACCCTCTGTGTTGGCGTATGATTTAGATATAATTAGGGATGATAACAGACAAGTCTAAAGACCAATTTTTAACTCTTCGTATTCAAAATCTTAAATTAAAATCAATGTTGAAAATAATGTGTTATGAAACCCGTTATGTTGCGTTACGTAACTTAACGGAATCCTAGTATTACGTAACAATTGGAAATAACTCAATGCACCGTAACAATATGTTTTTAATATTATTTTACATTATATTACGTAACGTTACGTTAAATTACGTTATGTTCGTTATTTACAATTATCTTTTCAGTAATTTTTATATTGTTGTTGATTATTATTTTGATTATTAGTGAATTGTTGTAATTTTATTACTTAATTAGTTGTTGGCTTGTTTGATTGCTTATGGAATTGCTAGTTTGTTAACTTGTGATTGTTTCCTTATTCGCTTGTAATTCCTCTCCAGTTGCTGAAATATCTTACTGGTTGATTTTATTGAATTTTTAACTGAACTGAAATCAACAATTATAAATAAGATAAATTGAATATTACAAAATATAATTATAACTATGATAAAAACTGAAATTGAAATATTATTTTCTTGTTTAAATGATGACTAGAATTACGGTTGCAAATTTAATATAATTTATGAGGATAAATGTAAAAAATATTGTAAACTTAATATAAAATTAAAATAGGTTATGATTATAAAATGATTTTATATTCTTTTTTATATTTTTAAATTTATTTTTTAATTTATAAAAAATATTTTATATAGTTTATATTTATTTTTAGGATAAATTACACTCAGAGCTCCTTTAGTATGGGGAGTGTATAACTTATTACCCCTAAACTTTAAAACTCTCACTTAGACCCCCTGAACTGCAAAAAAAATCGACAAGGAAGTTCAGGCCGAGATATTTTTTTCGCGATCCAGAGGGTCTAATTGAGAGTTTTAAATTTTAGGGATGATAAGTTATACACCCTCCATACTAAAGGGGATCTGAGTGTAATTAACCCTTATTTTTATTAAATAAATAGGAAATTACATAACCTACGCATCTTTACATTAAATACGACATAACCTAACAGAGACAAAACGCTACGTTGCCATTATCGCTATTTTAAATATTGATTAAAAAAAAATTCTAATTTATTTTTTTAATAGAACCGACCAAGAATCGGTTAAAAAATGATTCTTGGACTGGGCATTTTCTTCTCTAGATGCGGTCAGAGATTTTCCCATGAGTTTGAATAGGAAAACTAGAGTCCTAGACTATCATTTGCCACCTTCACCTTATTGCTTGTTTTCCTTTTTTTTCTATATTAAAAATTCCTGTTTAAAATATTTTCATCTCTGATTAGATGAAAGGAAACCAGATCGTACCCCTTCTTGGTTTACATTAAAAATTTCCGCTTCTCACCGTGCATGTCATGGTTTTTTCTTTTGGTCGTATGCAGTGGTTTGCTTTCAACCAACATCCCACTTCCAGAATCCTGCGAGTATCTGCAACCATATTAGATTGCCCCACTGTTTCAGTGAGAAGGAAGAAAAAGAAACTTGTATCGAACTCAACCAAACAAGCAACTTGTTTGAGTTCAGAGACAGAAATCAAATGAGCAAAACCTAAATCATTCAGCAACTAGGCGGTGGAGAAAAAAAGGCCTAGAAGCTAAAAGACCAACTCTACAGTTCATGAATACCAGGAACACGCCCTTAAGGACCCAAACAGAAAGCATGGAAGAAGATGAAGATACAGTTGAAAATTTCTGTGAGCTGGTATTCTCAGTCCAGAGCATATGATAAGATATCGCTAACTAAAGTTCCTTTGCTTGATTCCATACCTAGGTCCATAAAGAAAATTATGAACACACTGGAAAAGGAAGACTCACCTGGCTGAAGCCTCACTCATTGCTGCGGTGCACTCACGAAGCCTGTGGATGCTTTGCAGATGGCGCCGCAGGTTGCAATTTGCAACTTTCTCACTATGTTCGGATTGAGAGTTGCAACTGGTAACTACAGTTGCAAAAAATTTAAATTTCACTATCTTATTTTCAAGCACTATGAGAAATATCGTACTCAACAATGGTTGCAACTGCAATCTCGCAACTAAACGGTGAAGAGTTCCCACCCTACAGCAACTGCAGTTGCAAACATCTCCACTTGCAAGTTGCCAAACAGCACCTCCATGGCAAATCTTCAGTCATGACCTAGACATGGGAAATTCTGGAATCAAACTAGCACACACTAAATTTCATGGAAAGCATATGTTAAGAATAATAATCTGGGGGCACATGTTCAGTTAAAATGAGCGTTGTGCTTTGGCAGAACAATAACATTTAATGAACTTACAAACACTATGGCACACATCTGTAAGTACTTTTATCAATAGATGTGTTACAATCAGAAAACTGTAACTGCAGTTATATATTACATCTTCTGAAGATATTATAATATAGTATCTAGTAGAATAGTGGCAACAATACCTAAATCTCAATCACTTGTTTTTCTACCTAACACAAACTAAAAAGATTTGTTATACAACACGCGTAAACCCAGACAAACACCATTCGTCAATCAGTGGAAGAAGCTAACCTACAATATCTTTTTTAGGTACACCATTCGTCAATCTGTGGAAGAAGCTAACCTACAATATCCTGCCTTCTCCATTTCATTCTAGTTTACAATTATTACTTCCTATAATAATGCAGTCCAAGCCATCTCACCTCTTTCTTCCCCTGCGTGACTTGACAACCACTTTCCTCCCACGGCGACGGGTTGTGGTCACCTGAAGCTCAGTGAGCATCCTTTCAAAAGACTCCATCCTTGTGCTATTCTCTGGTATGATTGTATCAATATCTTTGCCTAGAGTTACATTATCTTGGTTTGTATTAGCTCCTGCAGATGAACTGAACAATAACATCCAACTGTTAGATTAAAATGAAGATTTTTGTAATGACGAAAAAACTGAAAACACACTCCAATAATATAGATACCTATCTGCAGATAAGTTATTGATTGATCCATTTGCATTCTTGGGCATATATGAGTTCCCGTATTGTGCCCTAGGATCTGAAAAACATGGATTAGCAAGAAGCTAGTATAAGTTGACATGAAGACTAGTGCAGATGTCAGATGCACAACTTTTCACAAGGAGGAATTACATTATATTGTATGGTTAGATTATGTGTCTCTGATTCAGCTTTCTAGATCTTAGCCTGATCCTTTTAAGCTGAGACTATATTAGCAACGAGACTCAAACTGAAGTTAAAAAGTCCTAGCAGAGGGGCAAGCAGCCGTTTAAGATTTGTCACCAACTGAGAATCTCAACAAGAGCTGTTAAATACAGCTGGAGGGGTAAATGAAAACCTTGACAATCTGGAATATAATTCTGCTTTTATTTTATTTTTTTTATGTATACAATGTGCAGAATGCAGAATGCAGTGGGATAAAAGTACCAGAGCCATATATTACAACATTACATAATAAGGGTAAGCTGACGAGTGAGATCTCTGCCCCTTAGTCTCTTTTCTCTAATATTAAGAAGCAAAATTAATTAATTAGAGATGTATCATACCAGAGATGTATCAACTTGAATGCACAGTAGATAAATTCACACTCTGGATCAGGTTTTAAATATCGGTTTATATATATTGCAAATATCATATCAGATTTTGAGATAGCTGGCATACGATATACCACAAAATATCAGTCCGATGCTGTCTATATTTCCAATATCGCCGAACATGATATGCCGAACATGATATACCTGATATTACTAACTCTGATACTTAGATCATTGGTTGATTTTGATACTGACTTTGATATTCCAAACCACTATTGATGTATCCTATAGGTTATGGCTTATTTCATACATAACCAAATCTTGAGATGTAAAAGTTTAATGCACATTAGATGCAGCTTACAGTTCCTTTTGAATTGCAGAAGCATTTACATAATTTGTCCAGTTTACTAATAAAGATAAAAGAGAGTTAATAGTTTATGTAACCAGTTTTGCTCAAAGGCACACCGGTGCACACCTTATGCGCTTTAGGAACCACGGTACTGCCCTATATGTATTGCGGGGCACAATGAATAAGCTCCACATGTCTTATTTTTCATTTCCACTGCTGATGTGTTCTATTCTTCCTCCTCTTCCCCTACCCTACTGCTACTAGTTCCTCCACTTCACCTAATCTGCTACTACTAGTTCCTCCTCTTCTACTACACTGTTTCTTAGGTTATTCTATGTAATATTTTGAATTTTCCTTTTTCCCCTTCATTCTTCTTTTTCCCCATATTAGCCTACTCATCATCTGTTCTTCCTTCTCTGCCATATCTTTTTGCAATCCTCACCATTGAATTCTTCTTTTTGCTTCTCTGCGGCATTGCAGCTTCATCTTCTGTCCATTCCTTTTTTTCTGTATTCCTCCTAGCATCTTCTTCTCTACTTTCTCCCACTGCTACTTTGTATCTCTACACTACAGTTCTATTCTCCAGAATAGTTCAGCCACTATCATAAAGCCAGAGCAAAGCCAGTGTTAGAAAAAGCAGATTTTCAACCCATAAAGAGCTGGAGTCTTCAGTCCAATATTAATTATTCACCATGTAACAAAGGTAATGAATGATTGCAATCCAATTGATTTAATACAAATGTAGCCTTAACCATCATTATGCACAAATCATTTTTTTTTCAAAAACAAGATTGCACCTCAGTTCAGAGTGAGGCACATGCCTCACCTTATGCTTCAGGCACATTAAGCGCCTGCCAGTGCACCTTATGTTTTAAAAGCACTGCAGTTACCATTTACTATTGAATATCAATACATAACTTCAAATACCTATTCAATCATCTAAATTTTTGTGATATTAAAATGTCTAATTCATGGATAAACAAAAAACATAAACACAAAAAATGTATCTATATTATTTATTATCAGGGTAAATCCCTCAAAAGGTACCCAAATTTGTCAGCTTTTGACAAAAGGTATATTTTCTTCTTTTTACCTGGAAGTAAGCAGACCCTTCAAAATAGATCACAGCTTGTCATGCACGTCACATACACCTCCCCCCTCCCCCAAAAATAAAAGAGAAAAAACACCCCCACCCCCGTGGATATGATGATCACAAAATCCAAATAGATGATAGACTGCATATGCAGCTCCAACGCTGGGCATGCAACACATTCTGAATTATGACCAGTTCTCGGTATAACAAAATTACGAAAGAAAAGAAAAATATCAAACAAGACCAGACTCTAGTTGCCACCATTGAGTACCTCTCTACCCCCTCACCATCCTCCCTCATCTAATCTGCCACTGGCAACTCACTACTTTCAGCAAACCATGTGATTACCTCCTTTTTTGGCGGCATTGCCCATATTATACACCCAACCCTGCCGAGCCTGGCCAATTCCGACATTATCTGATTTCTCCAGAAATTGACTTTAAAAAATTTAAAGATAACAACCAGAAGAAAATGTAACTTAATGGCTCCAATTGACCTCAAGGATTGTAACTTTTAGGATAAGGATTATTGAAATCATTTATTCTAAATAAAACTAACAAGCTGATGGAATGGCTCCAATATTTAGCTCAAGGATTGCAAGATCCAGGATAAGGATTATTTACAGCATTTAACCAGAATAAAAAACCAACAAGTGAATTCAATTTGTATCAGAATCAAGTAACAAGTTCAAACAGAACACAGACACAGTTCTACTACAGCTTCGGAATACGAAAACGAGTGAAACATACTCCACTATGAAGCATGTAATTGCAACTTTGTTTGACAAATGAGCATTCTGCATGTAAATTGTGTGTTACTATGCAAGTATATAAAACAACAGTTGAGGTGCAAAGTCATTCGATTGAAGCTAATACAGAAACTGATGCCTGCATTAAAGACTTCTCACCGAAGTCCACAATCGTATTTGCATTTCACGTTGAAAAACATGAGCTAAAAGTCCATATCTTATTTAATACCAACTAAATCTCACAACTGGATCATATCAACTCCATTAATAGACTAGGGTGATTATATGAAGGCTGGCCACTTATAGGGCCAGATCCACGTGTAGCTGAGAGTGGGTGTCTGTCTACACTCTATTTTACAAAATTATCAAAGCACAGGCACAGTAATAAAGCATTTATCTAATGTTTCTCTTGTTTAAGTGTGCTTTTCAGTGAAACTAGCCATGTTTAACATGTAGCTCATGCAGTAAGATTTAAGATTTAGTTAGTCGAAGTCCAAGGTTAAACTATTGGCTATGTCTTTTTTTCTTTTCCTTTTTATTGCGGAAAATAGTCCCCCCATTATTCCCACAGTTTAAATGCATGCCAATTGTTTGCAGGGTTCAGAAAGTGTGAAAAGTACTTTTCTATTGTACCCACACTGAAAGATATTCTTGCATCCGCCACTAACCTCTTGAAAGAATCAAACAGGCATATGCATACCTTGATTATCTCCGGATGAGAACCATGAAATGCCAACACCTTCATATAAGTGAAAACACTCATGCACCAACGGCTTATTTTAGAAAAATAAAAGCAAGTATTTTTTTTTGCTTAGCATTTTAGCATATATTTGATAAGTTTCATCATACAAGAAAATTGATGGAATAACAATTACAGTAAGTAAGATCACATGAGCATTTGGTGTATAGAAGACTATACATACCAGGAATACAGTTTATTTCTGCAATGCTGGGAACAAGATTTAATTGTGAAGAATCATCAGGAAGTCCCATCTCTTCAAGACCAATACTTGTTTGTATGTTGGAAGTTGGGACATCATTGAGATTGCCATCAACAGCATCACTGAGTTGAAAAAAAGGGAGAATATAGATGAGAATACATCCAGACAAATAATATCCAAATGAGCTTGTACAGTGCCTACATAATGACCTGACAATATTTCACCCAAATGAAGAAACAGAAATATGGGCTAGTACAACAGAGTTGCCAACAAAAATTATTACAACAAAACTTAGAAATATGATTTAATCTGGTTTCTTCCTGTTCTCTTAATGTATAATTTCAGGAATAAGAATATTAATCCATTTCCCTTGTAAACATACATCAGATAATGAACATAATATAATTTCTATCCCATAGACATAGATTGGCCTCCTGAACAAAGTTGTAAAATATCCGTCTCAAAAAGTTCCAGCACTCAGCCAATATTTAACACTCCGGATCAACGACAATGTCCATCCAGAGAAAAAAAAAATGAGTGGCAGATCTAGAAAACTCACCCTAGAGGCCAGTGCAGAAGAATTGAAACTATTAGCTGCCAAATCAAATATAGACATCTTTAAATAGCCCACAATATGCAGATAAAATGACAAAAGATTGCCAAATCAAAAACAGGAAATCTCTAAATAGCCCATGATATGCGGATAAAGAGAGTATAGATAACAGCCATTTCCATTTTGATGGGATCTGTTTGAAGATAAACAGCAGCCATTAGTGTTTCTAACCCACAAAGCTGTGTCAAAGTCAATGATCAAGCACTAAAACTGCATTCATACAAATCATAATTGGAAATTATTTCTTTAACTTACGATTGAAAATTATTTTTTAGAATTTTAAAACATGCATATAGCACCTTCCTCCAAGGAAAAACTGTTAATATAGATACCAGCCATTAAGAAAATTATGTTCAGTTAAAAATCAATGACAAAATTGTCCTATTCTCTCCCCTCTGCATGCTTAACGCAGGACGAAAGCGATTTAGGGTTTGTGGTGGAGAAATTGGGAAAAAACTTAGGGTTTTAGGGATAAATTAGGATTTGGACCTCACGCTCAGGCGAATCACACGCCCACTCTCTCACGAATCACTCAAGAAAAGATTTGATAAAACAAATCACATGCTCTCAAAAAAAATTATATTTCACTCTTCATCCCAAATTAGGATTTTACAGACCATATATATAGAAAATTCTAAAGCAACAAAATAATAACAAATCTAATCAAATTTCTAATCAAATATAACTAAAACTAATCAGATCTCTAATTATATCTCTATCAATGCTCCTCAAATCAATCACAACCAAATACCTGTTCGTGGCAAAAATCTTGCTTCCTTCCATTTAATAACTTGATTACAATGAAAGAGAATAATAGAAAAACAAATGAGAGGATTTATAAATTATCGCTCTCTTTTTACAATATTTGTGGATTCTAGTATGGCGATGGATTCTATCAAGTAGTACATTTTGACGATCCGATGTGAAAATCTTCTTCTTGATGAAGATGATGACCAGCCATAGGTATTCTCTCTCTGGTCTTGATGGATTCAAGGCTCTCGTGCATAATTTGAACTCCAAAAGATAAAAGATCGATCTAAAAAAGATTGAAGATGGATCCCTAATGTCTCCTCAAAGAGAGTATTTATAGACTTTGGTTAGTTATAAGAGTTTTCATAGGAATACAAATGAAGGTTCCCATAAAAAATAAGAATAGAAAGTTTTTGTATTCATCAAGAATTCTAATCAAATATCTTAGTCTTAATTAAAATCTCTTGAATTTGGATTCTAATTGGACTCAATTCGGGTATTGGATAAGTCCAAATCTCAATCACAGTCAATTTAGGATTCTGATTAGACTCAACTCGGGTATTAGATAATCCAAAATCTCAATCTCAATCAATTTAGAATTCTGAGAATCTGCTCACGCAGAGTTAAATAATCTGGACGCGGAGCTAAGGCTTTAGCTTCGCGTTTTACCTCTTTACGTGAAGCTAGGCTTCTGCCACGCAAAGCTAACGAATAGCTTCGCGTTCTGCGATCTATTTTCCTTCTTTTTATTTGAAAATTTTCACCACCAACAGAATCCCCTCCAAAGTTTTCAAAATGGCTTATGACGTAGTAAATTTTAAAATACTTTGGATCTTCAAATTGTTGATCAGGTTAAAATCAAGAAATTCGGCAGAGGTGCCTAATCGCACATGCCTGGAATTTTGATGAAGGCGGTTCAAGACTCTCACGCGTAATTTGAACTACACCCGTCAAAAAACTGTTTATTTCAGTATGATAATGGTTCAAACCTTACTGTCAGAAGTAAAAGCTTAACATAACAGAGTTTATCATATCGAAATAACAAGGATAATAATAATTCAAATCTTACTGTCAGAGATAAGAACTTAACATGACAAATTTATAAGATGGTAATAATTCAAATCTTACTGTCAGAACTAAAATCTTAACATGATAGGTCCACGGGATTTTTAGCAAACCCCAGCTATAAACGGATTTGGTGAACCTTTACCAATCGCCGTTTGTATTGGGCTAGCCATATTATTCCCTTCAGCATGATGAATTGTTGAGAAATTGATTTCCTCTCCCCCTTGCCTTTAACAGTATTGGGTAGTTGATTTCATACTTTTACCCCAGTAAGATAAGATTGGCGAGAAACTTAATCTCCTCTTCTCGCCGCTTTAACAGCATTGGGCAAAAAAAAAAATTTATTTATAGCACTCAATTAGTCATTCTAATGGCTAGAAAGAGTAGCAGGACCAACATGATGCTTATCACCATCAATATTTTCAACACCCCCAGCCCAATCCGGCTGCTAACCAATGAGGACCACTCGGTCGCAGCTGTGGTTTGGGGCGTACCTAAGAGGCCAGCTTGCAAGTGCGGGTTGCCCGTGCTTGGTGTCGATATTAGCTTCCCTACTGGTACAGGGGTCGTTCTAGCAGGAAACTCATTGGTTCCTACCACCAAAATTGTCATATTTGCAGAAACTTTCTGTTCTTTAAACTGGAGGACACCGGCTTCTATCAATGCCTGGATTCGGCTCTTAAGAGGATAACAATTCTTAGTAGGATACCCGATATTCTGATGGTACAGGCAATAGTTAGGATCGTTAGTTTTCCCAGCATATTCCAGTTTTCGACTCTCCGGAAGTTTCAACATGCCCTTTCTGAGGAGATGGAATAGAGTACATGTCTACTCCGTCTTGAATGTATAATTTTTTTCTTGTCGGAGCCTATTCTGACCTACACCTCTCAGATTTTGAGGTCTTGGTTTTGCCGGACTTGTCGACTTTGAAGTGGCGTCTGACATCATCACAGCCTTCACTTTATTCTTGGGATTCTGTGAATATGACCTGTTATTCGTAGAGTTTCTTGTACCACGAGATTTCTCAATCCGGCGGATTATATTTTCTGCTTGCTCTCCTTACTTTAGCAGTCTTTTCAGATTTTGAACTCTACAGCTTCCATTCTTATCAGCACGTCGATCTTGAAGTTATACTTGCAGTTTTCCACTAGAGTTTCCTAGATCATACCGTGTCGACAATGCACGGATTTTTTCCTGAAGCGCTCAATGAAGTTTTTAAGCGCTTCTTATTCTCCTTGGTTCGTCGCAGGGAGGGATAAACCGATATTTCGGTATCATCCTCAAAGAAACGTACCAGGAACTGTTTCTCGATATCGTACCAAGTATTAATGGTCCCCAGGGGCAACTACATGAACCATGTAAAAGCAGGCTCACAAATACTTTTGGTCATTATGGGATTATTTTCCATTAGATGACCCGTCTGTGATAAGAAGTAATATATGTGCTGGTTTGGGGACACCTTCCCGTCATATGACTCCAATTTGAAGGGTTTGTATTTTTCTGGATAAGGGGCGAAGTCCCACTCAAGCGGATACGATGTTAAAACCCCCGATTCCTTTAGCTGCTTCTTCACTAATTCATCTAGTTGACTTTGTAGCTTCTTCATATTTTCTTCATGAGGATCATAGATGGAAAATTTATTGTCTTCCTCATGAACTGAGTAAGCTCTTTTTTCACTATTATCTTCATTTATCTTGGGTGGTTCCTCATTCGTTTTGGATGGTGGTCTCGAAGAAGAAGTGTTAGTCTTATCATCGACTATTTTTTGAGTATTCTCGACCACTTTTAAAAGTATTAATTTGAGGTCTTCAATGGTCGACATCATCGGACCTATCCACCGCATTCGACGCTGATTTTTGTGGCCGGAAGATGCACAAGATTGTGGGGAAGGTATAACTGAATTGTCGCTGTCATTATCATAAGAACCTTTTACAAGTTTCTTATAATTTTGAAAAACGACCATGCCTGATTTAAGCCGGATAAAATGATGAGATTTCTCATCGTCTGCATTTGACCCATACTCTTTCTCCATGATCTTTTTGCATTTAGCGACTATGTTTGAGCTCATCGCCTTCAATTCTTTTTCCTTAACTCTGTACTTCAAATTATTCTCTCCTTTTTGGAGTATTCTATTCAGACTAAGTTATTATGTTAAATACAGACACTTTCTTCTTGGTACAACAGCAATTATCCAATACAGCAGACACGACTGTTATGAGCTGCTCACAATGGCATGTTGAGTGTGGCTGAGCTTAAGTCATGCTCCTTTTACCTGTCAAGTAATCTCTGAGATCGAAAACTTTAGATGAAGAATTTTGGGCGTGGGGCCCACTTGTTTGTCGGGAGAGTCCGGGAGCTTGCTGAAGCTTCTTAGAAGTGGTGGTGTTGAATTTGTGCTCTACACCCCGATTATCAGCCTTACTTTGTATTTTGGCTGGTTCACGCGAAATTGGTGGTTAGTTTCACGTTTTGAACTATTTAAGCGAGGTCGGACGTTAACTTCGCATTTTGGATCATTTACGCGAGGCTGGGCAATAACTTCGCGTTTTACGATAACCTCGCATATTATACTGGCTTGGTGTTTCTGCAGAAGTTTAATTTATGATATCTTAGCCTCACGTGAAAAGAAATTTTCGCATGCTGGCTTATTCTTACGATTTACGCAAGTTTTATCTTCGCGTTTAACGCGATTTTTGCAATTAACACAAGTTTTATTAGTTTCGCGATTTACGCTAAGCTCAGTATTTTGCTCAAGTTTGATAGCCTCGTATGGAGGATCTCTATCACACGTTGCTTATTCTTGCGATTAACGCAAGTTTGAGAATTATCCTCGCGTTTTTCGCGAGTTTCAATTTTTCCGGTCTCATGTCTAGAATCTATAGCCTCGCGTGGAGAAACTCCATCACACGTTGACTTATAGTTAGTTTCGTGTTTAACGCGATTTTTACTGGACTCGCGATTAATGCAAGCCAGTTCGTGAGGTAAAGAATTACCCTCGCATTCTGCTTTTGTTTCAGCCTCGCGTTTTACGCGGGCTTTGTGAGCTCTTCATCTTGCTCAACAATTTCGATTGCGGATTTGCATTCTGATAAAACCAGTTTCTTGGCCTTCTTCGGAAGCAAGAACAGCATCTCCCTTTAGGGTTTTCTGCCCAAACAACGGCTCTATGGCTGCGGATTCAAAGGATCCCCAATTAACGGTAGATTACTTTCTACTTGATTTACGGGTATTCGAGATCATGCGACGATAGCACCATATTTCGGTCAGATTACCTGATCCAGAGGAGAGAAAATCTTCGCATTTTTGCTAGTCGATTTCAACGACGAGCACGTCCATGACCGATCCAATTTTGTTCTCATCGAATTGCGCCACGATCTCTTATTCAGTAAAAGAAATATCTCTCACTGTGGTTGCAAGTTTGTTCATCGCAAAAATCTTACTTCCTTCCATTTAATAACTTAATTACAATGAAAGAGAATAATAGAAAAACAAACAAGAGATTTATAGATTATCGCTCTCTTTTACAATATTTGTGGGTTCTAGTGTGCCGATGGGTTCCATCAAGTAGTATCTTTTGACGATCCGATGTGGAAATCTTCTTCTTGATGAAGATGATGGCCGGCCCTAGGTCTTCTCTCTCTGGCCTTGATGGATTTAAGGCTCTCACGCATAACTTGAACTCCAAAACGATCCAAAAGATAAAGATCGATCTCAAAAAGATTGAAGATAGATCTCTAATGTCTCCTCAAAGAGAGTATTTATAGACTTTAGTTAGTTACGAGAGTTTCCATAAAAATAGGAATGAAGGTTTCCATAGAAATAGAAATAGAAAGTTTTTGTATTCATCAAGAATTCTAATCAAATATCTTAGTCTTGATTAAAATCTCTTGAATTTGGATTCTGATTGGACTCAATTCTTGCATTGGATAAGCCCAAATTTCAATCACAATCAATTTAGAATTCTGATTGGACGCAATTTAGGTATTAGATAATTCCAAATCTCAATCTCAATCAATTTAAGATTATGAGAATCTGCTCACGCAGAGTTAAATAATTTGGACGCGGAACTAAGGCTTTAGCTTCGCGTTTTACCTCTTCAGGCGAAGCTAGGCTTCTGCGGCGCGAAGCTAACGGATAGCTTCGCGTTCTGCGAGCTATTTTCCTTCCTTTTATTTGGAAATTTTTACCACCAACAATACCCAGCGAAGCGGGAAAAAACAAATCTTTTCTAGAGAAAATTCAAAGAGATGGCTGGGTTCCAGCAACCACCCTCAAATCTTCACCCGCCCTCTGTTGAGCATGTAATCACTTGTCATTTAACCCTCTCTATTTTTACAGTTTACACTTGGATTCTAAAGTCTCTATGCTTCAATTTTATGACTTCCAGAAATATTCAATGTGTTCGGGAGCTTTTTTAGGGTTTGTTGGATCTTAGAGGTTTCTTGCAGTATGACTCTGGAGGTTGGTTCCCTTTTCTGTTTCACAGGCACAGATGAGGTGGCAACTCAAGCAAGATGGAATTACTGACTAACTCAAGACTAAGCAGCAGTCACCGAGTATAGCAGAGCACTAGAAGAAAGAGCCAACCATCACTGTCACACTGTACTTTGATCTGCTGCATTTGATTCCCTGCATGCAGATCAATGTGCCACACTAGCACTAGTACTATACGGGTAGCCTTTCGCTGAATTTATCCCCATTCCTTCATGTATAAACCTCTTCCAAGGGCATACAGCATTATTTATTTACCTTTTTCAAATCATATAAAATATCAATACGTTAAGTGTCAGACATGGGAAGTGATGGACGAATTTATTGGAAAAGTAATGATGAATGATGGGTTTCTCAGGATAATATGATTAAAAGTTGATAATAGGTTCACATTGTCATATCAGAATGTAGAGAGTGCTCTAGAAACCATAATTTACCTTGGTACAGCTGATTTGATGGTCTTTGTGGGCATAACTTTTACTGCAGATGAGGAGTTACCTGGATTAGAAGAAGAAATAAATTCAGATAAAACATATGACATCAGATGAAAAATTAGAGTACCTGAAGAAAATATATGAGCACACTCTGGAATTAAAATACTACCATCATGTTCTGCTAATCGGGAAGCTGAAGCCACGGTATCAAGAGGACCAGAAACATTAGCCACTTCTTCTATGGTCTGCGAAGGCTGTTTTGCATCATTTATAGACACAGATTTAAATAACTACTTTTCTTCTTTTCCGACCTTATTATTTTAGAGGATATTAAACACTGAAAAGACACCTGAAACGGAACAAACTGCGATGAAACTAAGTGCGGAAGGACACAGTTCAATTACCTGAATTTCCTCCAAAGTTTCCGGAAGATTAACATTTTGCAACAAAATTACATGGCTAGAATGGGTCTTTTCTTGCTCTGAAACAGTGTTCGAGGAATTGATATTGTCTGTTTCCAGTATATGGTTTGCATCACCATCTTTTACATCAGGCAATCTAAAGGTTCCATCAATGCAAGTATCTTCACAAGTCAACACTGCCATAGTTTGGAGGATGTCACATAATTGTTTCAAGGATAAAAACTTAATGCAGGAAGAGTGAATTCCCTGACCTCTTTTAACAGCCTCTGCTGAACTTTTAGAACTCTCACGCTCAGAGGCTCCTGCAGATGATTCAATTTGTCCACACTCATCCATCTCTAACTTATCATTTGTGGGCTTCAGACGGACGTGGCGGGTGTCATCAAGAGTGTCCGAAGATCCAAAGTGAAAGCGATCCCTTTTTAAACTCTGCATAGTATTCAACAAGAAAAAAGCACAAGACCACAAGACATCAGCATCTTACCAGTCCTGATGCATGCATACCCCAGTAGCGCTGCAAACAAAGTTTGCAGAGAACTATGACAAACATTCTAGGAAAAAAAAAACGCTATTCTAAAAGGTGTTAAATTATGAATCTAAAAAAAAGAGAACCTCATTACTGGTATTCTCAAGGAGGCTACATAAGCTTATAGATGAAGCTAAAGAACATGACACCCATAGAAACTACAGATGATATTTAGGATTGAATGCAATTGTTACTCGAGACATGCACCAATCAAGTATTTTAGTGAGTTGTAGTGCAGCAAAGCAAAGGGGTCTGCATTATACGTATTGCATACATGTTATGGTAGGAACTGTTAGAGTTCCAACCAATTTTCGAGGAGGAAAAAGAAATACATTTCACCCAGAAATTCTTGCCATGCCATCTTCCAGGACTGAAATAATGCAAAATAAATAGCAATTAAAAACCAGTGAGTGTCATGCCTGTTTTTGCAGTAAGACTAAAACCATGCATCTTTTGTTTTTTAATAAAAGTCAGTCTTCGCAAAACCCCTTCCATAAATATTTTCCTGTCGGAGTTAGGCTTTGAATTTATGACCTCTTTGTCATAAGCTATGATATGTAGAGCACTTCTGCCAGCCAAACAAATGTTGTGTCCAGTTGTGTTGGACACGACACCTATACCCATGTTTGACACTTACAAATGTTAAAACCTCTAATTACATAAAATTATCACAAGATAGAGTATGTAATGCCACCCTACTACAAGAACTAAATATTTATGAATTATTTTATTATTCTAGGTTCTTTCATATGTGAATAATAACCTAACACATTATGTCTATGTCGAAGGACAACACCCGTGTCCATATCCATGGATTATAGGTCATAAGTCATGCCTTACCAACTACACACGTATATTGGCATCAAGATAAAGGACAATATATGTGACATTTTGGCCTGAGGAGGAACATGATGATCATCAATATGCTGATAACCAGACACATCCTCTAGGCAGATGGACAAAAGAGAGAATAACATCACTAACAAAGGGGTTAGCCTGCACTTTTTGTATGTTAGTTCCAATTTGCAAGGCTCCTTCACTGTAATTGGAAATAAGAAGTTTGATATCTACAAATCCCTCATCTCCTCTTTGGTTAGTTCCTGCACTTGAAGTTTAGGAATGTGCTGCAACACTCTCCTCAATATCAGGTTTTCTCAACTTCGCTTGTGCAGTGCAGTGATTCACATTATATCATTTGTCATGTTATTCAGCCAAATTAGGTCCATTGCTTCAGTGAATCGGAGAATCCTCATCAATCTAATTTACTATAATTACAGGGTTAAATATAGGATATGGTCAAGAAAGATATTGCTGCCTACACTTTAAAATGATATTAACACCAGAATTAAGTCTGACAAACTATAAAACCATAGACTTCAAATTTTATTTCAAGCCACTGTTGCTTTATACCAAATAAATTTGTCTACACAAGCAGCTAAGGAAAATTGAATTTTTCCCTACAACAACAACAACAACAACAACTAAGCCTTTTATCCCAAGTACCTGGGGTAGGCTACATGAACCAAAAAAAGAATCACGCCAGATAGATTTATATAAATAAGTACCTTGGATGAATTCAAATAACTGTCAGCAGTTCCATAGGAGGCTTCATCCTTGTAACGACGCATTGCACTAGGTGGGGGGGTCTTATACCCAACGCCGCTGAAAGATGGAGATCTCCATGGAGGCAAGGATTTCATGTATGATTTTGCCATATCCACAGGTGAGCTTGCTTCGCTTTCCAAACCCTGAGATAAGAGGAAAAACAAATTTAAAATAATTTACATGGATAATTACAACATATGTAGAACAAAAAATTTAAACTTAAGCTTGAAAAAGACAATGAAGAACCCACGATGCGCAGAAAATTAAAAGTGTAGTTTACTATTAGTGGCATGCTAGATCTTGGAAGATGATGCTCAGTGCATTCAAGGATCAAGGGCATGCACCTGAATATTGTGCCCCATGTTGTGAGGGCACGCGGACAGAGAACACAAGGGGGTGAGGAGGGGGAGAGGGTTGAACTGCAGGCTTCTATTCAATTTTTAGAGTCATTGTCTTATAATACATCCATGATGTGATAATTACAGTAGTTGACTTTTTGCAAGTGGAAAAAACACCGTAAAGCAGTGCAATTAGCAAATTTAAAAGCATACAAACAGTTGAAGAACTCATTGACTCTTCTTATGAATATCAAATAAGAAGAGCATGTAAGCACAAATGTATGTATATACGTGTGCTTAATATTGTGAGTTTGCAACATATACAAATCAGTAATCATTCACAGCTATTAAACAAATAGTCCTCATACACGATGCAAAAATAATGAAGAAGTATATCCACTATCTATGATTTAGTCAATAAGAGCATAAGAAACATTATTCAAGAATCCAACTAAACTTATGTCCTTAACCTTGCAAGCAATATGGAAAAAATTCCAAGTATCTGATAGTATCAGATACCTCCTTGATGCATAAGCTAGTTGTCCCTTTTAGAATATACACAGACGAAAATAGTTATTTACATGAATTTTCCAAGTTTTGGAGTATCATATGTCCACTTGCTATTTAATAAAGAGACTATTTTGTTAGATATCAGTGCATCAAATATTACAAATAAAGAATACTAGTTATTTTGCACGTAAATTGATAAAGTTAAAATTACAGTTATGATTTTTAGAATTGGGAAAATAAAGAATAAAGATGTTTGAAATGAATTATGGAAGATAATCTAAATTGTCATCGCCACGGTTCATATATATTTTTATTATTTTACCAAAAAATCCCTTACATATTTATTTATAACAAGGTAGGGAATACACATCGTACATGCGCAGCTTGCAACAAATAAACTAAACTCTCGATCTCCCAAAGTAAATGAGCATGCTTGGTGTTGAGGATCTTGCTCCATAACCTTCTTAGTAACAAAAATGACAATCCACTTCAATTTGCTTCATTCGCTCGTGAAATATAAGAATTTTGGAAATGTGAATGGCAGCCTGATTATTGCAACATAGTCGCATAGGAAAAGTTCAGGCAAAACATACTCACTAATGAGATCTCGTATCCAAACAAGCTTAGTATTAGTCACTGCTCAATACTCCCGACTCTGTGTCTGACCAAGATATCACACTGTTTTTTTATCCTTCCAAGAGACCCGAATTCCTCCAATAAAAATACAAGATCTTGTTGATCTTCTATCAATAAGTGATCATGCCTAATCTGCATTCAAGAATTCAGCCACAGTGGCCAAAATCCAAATACAAATGAGCTTTTCCTAGAGTAATCCTCAAGCATACGTGTCTGAAATTCAGCATTGCAATGGCTTGTCATTGGAGCAGATAAAAATTGACTCATATTACTCAATGAGTATGTTATGTATGGCCGAATTACAATTACAAAGTCTAGCTTTTCCTATGTCACCCTGGATTCTCAAAAGTTCTCAATGACCTGGCAACAACTTGGAATTTGAATCCATTGGCTTATCCATTGCTTGACACCCTAGGCATGATGGCCACTGAAAGCATATCAAGCACATATTTCCTATGAGAAAGAGAGATACCGTTCTTGAACCAAGACTCTTCAATACCCAAAAAACAGCGCAGAAGCCCAAGGTCCTTGGTTTGAAATTTCTAATGCAAATAAAACTTAATATCTTTGATCATCAACGCCCAATTCCCTCTTTTTACCTTTTTTTGCATGCCTCTTCACTAAACAACCAATAACATCCTCTTTCCCTGGTGTACACAGAAAAAGATGGGGTGATCCTTATGAACTCGACTATGTCTATACTCTTGCACAACCTAGCAATCTTCCAAATCCCTAAGATACTGTTTAGCTAATGGAACGTTAGGGTTACACACTTTGTGTTGGAATAATTTGCAATAGACAAGTAGTTGGGCAAACTCTGAATTCTGATCGAGAGGAAGAATGGACGTAGGGTTTTTCTAGACTACTATAAAAATCTCGAGTATTTTGTTGAGTGCTTTTGATTGACGTTGTATTTTGTTTTCCACTGCATATAACTGTCAGTTTAATTACTAAGTTATAATTGGTAGCAACAATATTCACCCCCCCCCCCCCCCCCCCCCCCCCCCCCCTCCTCCTCCTAGGCTTGCTTATCTCTGTCATACCGATCCATACAAAACCTTGTCTACAAGGCCCGAAAATAAAATGTGAACAAAAGAAATGAAAATGAAAATGAAAGAGAAAATAATAGCAAATCGGCACTTATGAATTGACTGGTCAGAAATTTGCATCCAGGAGTTTGATACTACCATGTATGTTGACACGATACCTAAATATGGTTAAGTACTTCTTCATGCAAGTCTAAAGCCAAAAAAAAAAAAAAGTAAATTTGAGTTAAGAAAGCAGCACTGACATATTGGAGCATATCAGTGTTCAAAGTGCAAGGTCCACATTCAGAGTCATATTTCGGTTTTGATGCCAACTTTTTATCCTGTAGCCATTTTTTTGCTTCCGATACAGCTTTGTTGCAGATATCAGGTGTACATGCTTCAAAGATAGATGATCCAGGAGAAAAGGCATCTGTTTTACTGGACGAATAAGGAACTCTTTCAGCCAGAGTCCTTTTATGACTAAAGGATAGTAAAACTCCAGATAGAGTACTACTGCCCATGGTCCTGCTTCGAAGCTCCTCCATTTCATTCACACGAACTTTGGGGGATGGGAAGTCAACAACTCGTGCTTGAATCAGTTTTGTTAATTTGTCACATTCATCCCTGGTAGCAAATAAAAGCAGGAAAAAGTTCAGATATACTGATTTTTGACAATTAACTAACCAGTCAAACAAACCTCTATGAATGTACTAGTAAAAGTTGAAATTACATGATTTTCAGACTTGGATTTAAAAAAAGAGAAATTTGATACCACTTTAGTCATATACTTCTAATCCACCTTAACAAACCTTAGGATCCAGTATGTGTAAAAATACGAGCTAATGCAAGAAAATTAACGGAAAAGCAAAAAAAGATGCAGTGAGCACAACAGAACTGAGAATATACAACAAACTAGCAAAGTTACTCTGAGAAAAACAAGTGTTTAGGCATATTGAGAACTGTATATGCGGATGAAATCACTTAATCAAACATTAAAGGCCTAGTTAAGTGAAACCAAAGTTTTGGAGAGTTTCAATTTGAAACTCTATTTTTAAAATTATACCTTATTTGGGTACGTGAAGTTTCTAAACTTTGGTTTTGTAGAGTTTAACTCTCCAAAACTCCAAAATAAAAATCCACTCAGAGTAGATTTTTTCCAGTCTTGCAAAGTTCTGCAATGAGATAAGATGAAACTTCATTTTAAAACAACGACAACAACAACAACTAAGCCTTTTATCCCAAGTACTTGGGGTAGGCTACATGAACCAAAAGAGAATCACGCCGGATCGATCACGTTGATAATCCTTCTCCATTCATTCCTATCAAGTAATATCTCCTTACTTAAATCTCTAGAATCCATATCTTTTCGTATCACTTCCATCCATATTTTCTTCGGTCTTCCCTTCGCTCTTTTTACTTGTCCTACATTAATAAGCTCCTCTCGTCGAACTGGTGTATTTATAGGTCTACGTTACACATGACCAAACCATCGTAAGCGATTTTCTCGCATTTTCTCATCGATTGGGGCTATACCTATTTTAGAACGAATAACTTCATTTCTCACTTTATCTCTCCTAATATTGCTGCATATCCAGCGAAGCATGCGCATCTCTATTACACTTATCTTCTGTGAATGACGTTTCTTTCTTTATAACCCAGCATTTCGTGCCATATAATAAAACTGGCATAATAATATTACTATAAAATTTTCCCTTCAACCTTAATGGAATGTTACGGTTGCATAAAACTTCATTTTAAAACCTTATACCAAAACTAAATCCAACTTAAGTGAAATTCTAACTTTCAAATATTGGAGTTTATATGTATACAAACTCTAGTTTAGTAGCACTTAAGTGCAATTAGATCTATGTTGAAACTTGGCTAGGCCAAACTGACAGCACGTAGAAACAAGCTTCGATTGCAACTTGATTTTCCAAGAAATTCTGCTCACCTATTCTTTCTTTCTAGTATTTGGATTCAGTTGAAGAACAAATTTTAGAATCTTAATGAAAAAATTCAAAGAAATTTTAACTCTCGAATAAATTTGGTGAAGTTATTTAAGCAAAATTGAGATAGCAAGATATCTGAATAAATAGGATTCTGAAGGTAAACAACAAATCAAATGTCTAAAAATTCATGAATCCTCCTCACTGGGAGACATAGTACACAAATTTAAAGGATCTATAAAAAAAAAAAAAAAAGACTATTTAAGCATTGGTTCCTTTATGATTTGAGAAAGTATCTGGTGAGAGTAACTTTCTCGAAGTACAAAATGAGTATGAAAAGAGTACGAAAATGGATGATTAACATTTAGATAGTATTCTGGTTCACAAAGCCAGTGCAAGTAGTCACATCTCAGAATTCACATTCTGTGTCATCATCATCAGGAGAATAGTATCTTCTACATTTCTCATTGTATGAAGTAATAATCAAGTCTAGCAAATTATTATCTTAAATTATAATCAAGTGCAACTGTAGATTTCAAAATTTGGAATCCAGGAGTAGAAGGAATTGGTATGCAGAAAAAGGGTACTTTGACATGTTACAAATGAGCTAATCTATGCTGCACCTAAGGGGGGTTTCTCTCTCCCCCCACTAGTCAACTTTTAGGAGGATGTGGAGCCAAATCCTTTGCATTCAAATTCTACGTAATCCATTCATATGTAAGATTCGTTCATTAAACCGATTTACATCATTCAGAGTGCATCATTTCACTTAGATTTATTGTTTGATCCAAGCATTTGAGCATGATCTACCCTAAAAACCTAACACGCCAATGTCTTTTAAATTTAATCAACTGAAACAAAATAATATTTGCAAGTACACAGTATTCTTAGTTAGAATACTTGACACATCAGTTTCGGCAGATTTTTGAACCTACACATACATGCATGGAAAGAGAGATCATAAATAGCTCTTTTTCATAGAAACTGCAAAGGTAATACGATATATTTGTAAGGCCAGTGAACGCAACTACAGCATTTCATTTGACAAAGTATTCAACAAAAGTAAGCATTTAAATGTTAAAATATTAAGCTTTGAAACTATTTCTGGATCAAACTCGCACAAGTTTAGAACAAAATGAATATAGGAAAAGGTAAAAAAATAAAACTACCTTGAAAAACTCTCTTGCATGAGCAGCTCTTCAATAACAAGTTTTGCTTCACTTTTTGGGACTATCGCCAGCTGTCCATCCGTGCACTTGTTGACTAGCCCCACTATTTTTCCTCCCTGACAACAGATAGAAGAAATACCAATCATAAATTTGTAAATAATAAGGCAAAATACCTATACCAATATTCCTTCAAATAAACATGTCAAAAGCAGCGCAGCTTGCAAACGACTCATTTGTGTATTGTTTCATCAGTAGGTGGAGAGAAAATGTATATCCATCCTCCGCCAGAGAAAAGTCAAAATTGTCCCTTACAAAAAGATAGCCCTTCTAAAATCAAAAAGTGGCTCTTTCGACATCGGAACATATGAAACAATAATATGAGTATACGAAAATTAATTTTGCTAAGAAGGAAACAAACAAAAGAGGAAAAAAAAAGTTACCTGATTTAAAGGCCGAAGCTCATCTGCATCTATTCAAACATAGAAAAAGAAAAGAACCAGTCACAATATGGGCTAACAATCTAATAACCAAGGAAACTACTTAATTTAATCCATAGGAATTTTATAATACATATAAAATGGAAAACCAACCAGTCACGCATTGCTCAGGCTTAAAATCTTATGAAGATTATAACAAAGATAAAGGATAAATCCAAATTAATTACAAATATCCAATTTGCTCCTACATTTGTCAAGCATGTAGAGTAATCACTTGATTCAGTCATTAGTCCAACCATCTTCAAGTCAACAAAACCATTGTTAATAGTACAGACAAAATAATAAAAGGGAAGTTTTTCTTCACTGGTACCAACATCAAATGTCTTTTTTTACCATAAGAGAAAAGAGCTAGAACAAGCCAACTACAACACCTGATCCCATGTGAAAGCACGTTCACCTATCAGTAACACCTTTTGCTCTCAAGAGGAAGGTTCTAGATTCGATAACCACAAACAGCTTTAAGAATATTTAACTTAGGTAACAAATCAAAATATTGCCTAATTCTCCTAAAAAAAACATTTGTCCCCACAGAAGTATGAGCAAAGATAATACATAGGTTATGACTGAAGAATGAAATGGTGTACCAAGAAACTCTAGCATTACACAAACTCAAAGTAGTAGCATGACTCTACATATGTCACGCATGAAATCCCCCCCAAAAACAAGTAACATAGCACATCTTAAATCAAGGTGTGTACGAAAACATAATTGGTTGTCATAATTGAAATCTACGGCACGAGCAAAATAAATGCATTACTATAAAGTAATTTGGCAAGGAGATCTACACTTTGCAAGTAGAGGAGTAACAAATCATTGGTCCACTGCACATAAAAATATATCCCATGACCTCAACCATGATGATACCAATGAACAAAAATTTTATGTCTTACAACTAACATTTGCAGCAATATGTGCTAACACCACCACAACACACAAGAAATAGGCCCCACCCATAACCAAATAGCCCCAATTGGTAAGTAGTCTTGCAAATCAAATGGTCGACCCATTCAACTGGATAATATACCAGTTTGTGCTATGGCACATGTTGGAATTTCCAAGCACAATTTAGATTTGTTAGATCAGGTTGGGCCTCAATTAAACCTAAATGTACCCACATCAATATTATTGAGCTTGGTATAAATCCTTTGACAAATAACTTGTTTCCTATTTATTTTGCTACATGCTCAAATTAAATAACAGGCTTTACTCTGTAAAGGTGTGCCATAAATGATGTGTCTTCCCGTCCAACCCTCCAAAAAAAAAAAAATACTGCAGTAGCTACCTATTTCTCCACTTGCACACAACTTCGTCCACTTACTACCACAACAAGGAGATGAATTTATTATTCTGTTTTGATTGCCGCCATGAACTCAATCATCATGCTTCCTGTCTTTTCTCTTTCCAAATCTTAAATAAGGCTGCAACCATGTCAGTCCCCACCAGCTGAGGGGAACGTCAAGACCAGCCTATACTTAGGAGAAGGTTGAGAGTCTTAAGACAAGATGCCAACTCAACGAAGCCCTAATCCAGCTTGAGCGATCCAGCATGTTGGCTAGAATGAGCTTAGAACGGGTAATCACAGGGTGACTCCAACCAGGAGCCAGTGCTCGTTTACCTACAATAGATTTGATAACGTACTCAAATCACCATGTAGTTTATTATTATACTCAATTGTTAGATGAGTTCCTTAAGCATATTTTCCCATTTGATAACTCTCAAAACCAATATTAGCAAGCTTTAAAAGCCAACAAGGACTAGATTATAGAATTGATGATCAATCTTCTGTTGCTCAATGGACAAATGGTTATTTAAAGTAAATAGTCAGGAAAATTTAAACAGTCTATAACTAGAGGCAAAGAAACCAATTTGTATAAAGCCTAACACATGAGAACAATGTTGGGAATCTTTTTGCCATATGCTTTTCATTTTTTTTTTTTTCTCTTCCTTTTCTTCCCTTTTATGAAAGATTAAAAAGTGGCAGGTGTGCTGAAAATCTTATGGGCTGTGAAAGAAAAATTGCAATAACTAAGAGATCGCTTGCTAGTTGGGTGATTTTTGCCCATAGCCCTTGCAAGGCTATTGTTGAAATATTTTTTTTTAAAAACCCAGACAATGTTTCCATGAGAATTGTTTTCATGGAAGAATTTATTCGAACCTTGGTGATGGTAGACTTACTTTGCAGAAAGAACTTTCCAGTTACCCTTAAGCAACAATGGATAATGCACATTAGGAAGGATAAGATCAGCTAAGATAGGTGCAAAAATGTTTGGTTGATAATAATATTCAATACAATAAATTGACTAATTGAGAGACTCTCACCAAATCTAATAACTTCCCACCTACTTAATTTCGAATTTGAATTCCTAGGCCTAAAGCCTGTCAGCATACAGGCCAAATGGCTTCTGGGCAAGGAAACGAGGGCAGCAATCATTTCAAATTGGAGGCAAGAAATGTTGGTAGTTTGGTGAAGTTTTTAAAAGGGCTGAATAAATAAGGCATTGGAGAGCTTTTCATGAACTCTTTATGAATAAATGGTGCATTCTTAGAGTGATTCAAGTAACATTGTAGTTGGTTAACAATTCTATATCTGTCCACCATTCCCAATCAATCTTTTTTATACCTTCAAACTTTCACTTAGGACATGTTCGTTAGGTCACATATGCAAATACAAATTGAAATTGCAAGAGAAAATTAAAGGAATTTTTAAATTTTGTAGGGAACTTCAATCCCCATGCAAATTAGTAGTTGTAACTTGTAAATGAACCAATTTTGAAACTTAGCATGGGGAATTGAAGTCATGTCCAAAATCTAAAATCCCCTCCAGATTTTCGCTTACATTTACAAATTACATATATATTTAATGAAACAAACAAGGCCTTAATTTAATTGTTGCTAGCAGCCTTCCCCTCTTCATTTTCCATTTTAAATTTCATCAACAATCATGTAAAAACATCCCTGAAGTTGACCTCATAGTCATAAGTACTAGAAACCTCAATCAATCCTAACCTTTATAACATTCAATTCGAGAAAGGTTAGTTTTAGCATCCAAAAGTCCCATGTCAAAAATATAGTGATAGGATTTTATATCTAGTTACCTTTTCTCAAATTCTAAGACAAATAACAGATATTCCTTACCAAAATTGACTTACGGCAACCTACAGTTCCCAAGAGCAAACAAGTCTACTTAGTTACTGCAAACCTCTTTTAGAACAATTTGCAGATTACTAACTGAAGCAAGAAAATTAATGTTAAAGCTTAAAAAGACAAAGCAAGGAGAGGATCAATAACTGGCAGTTCTCAGAGTTTGTACTTTTATCAAAAGAGTAAACATAAGAGGACAAGAGCGAAGCAAAGCTAAACTATGGTACAAGCACAGCAATAGTTAATTCCAAATTGTAGGCTGACTCTGTCCAAATTAGGGTTAGAGCTTGAAAGGCCTGAATGGATAAACATTTGGGGGTCTATGGTGAATCCTTTGGGACATAGAGCTTGCATTCTCACAGTGACTTGATGAAAATTGTAATCGGTGAGCAACTCCCAATGAAATTTATTCTAGCTTTCTTCCTCTCTTAATTACCCTTTTCAAAAATTACCTTTGATCAACAATCCTATAAAAACACCCCCTAAATTTGACATCACCACCATAATCACCAAAATCCCCAGTCAATCCAAAACTTTAAAACACTTAGTACCCGGTTAAACTAATTTTATCCCAAAAAGTCCCATCTCTACAACAAATTAACAAGATTTTACATCTAGCATATTCAAACAAACACATCTTATTAATATCTATTTAGGGCGACCTAAAATTCTCAAAAGTAAACAAGTATGCTCAGCAACCATAAACTGTCTTATAAACAAATTCAATTGTAATTTTCAAATTACTAACTAAAACGAGCAAATTAATACTCAAAATTAACAAATTGAAGGTCGAGAACTCACACTCTTGAGAGCTTTCGTCTTCACTCGAAGAGTAAACAGAGGAAGAAGAAGGCGACTGCGATTGCGAGCTACGATACGAGGGCAAGACCGAAGAGATGAGCTTGCCAGCGCCGGAAATCAACCCCGACAGCCATCCCGGGCTCCCCGATTGGGCCGCCGCCGGCGAGCTCTCCGGAGGCCTCGCGTAGGGCGACGGCGACGCCGTTACCCTCCTCCCGCGGAGCATCTTACCGCCGGATCTGGACTCCTCGGGGGGCCGAGCCCTGAAGAAAGAGGACATGGCCGAAGAGAAAATTGGAGCGAGGAGAAATTCTCTTCTTTTTTTTCTTTTTCTTTTTTTTCTTTTTTTTTTTTTTTGAAGTTCAGGAGAACGATGAGAAGTGAGGTCCCTGAGGGGTTTGGTTTTCTATTTATTTGCAGGGGAAGAACGAATAATATCGTGTCACGTTGTCGTGGGAATGTCCAGAGGAGCACAATTTGTTTTTCGTCGGGAGCACACCTGCAAAGTTGATTAGTATTACAAGTTTTTCATTTTTTTTTTTTGAACAAAATTGTCCTTTATTTCAACTTCTCTTCTTGCTCTCTATTTCTACCTAACAAAGTTGTTCAGTTTAAAAAGAGAAAAAAAAAAAAATTTAAACCTACATCAACTTCACCTAAGATTTTTATCAAAATACAAAATAATTTTCCTCGACGTTTATCATGACTTCGAAGTTTTAGTACAGTGGAAACAACTTTCAACATAGTATCAGAGAGAGAGTACAGATTAAAATACAAAATAATATTTTTTCTTAACCCTCATCACAATTTCAAAGTTTTACCCAAAAATGATATTCAACCTGCAGGGTCATGTTAAAATACAAAATAATTACTCTCAACCATCACCATAATTTCAGAGTTTTTATATAGTGAAAAGAACTTTCAACTTATCTGGTTTTGGTGGAAGGAACTTTCAACTGTTTTTCTACATTGAATTACCTTATAAATTAAAGTCAAAAATTGACTTTATTTATTTTTTTATTTGTTCATAAATCCTAAAAAATATGATGGATCATAGATGAGAAGAGTTAGAAAGGGTTTTTTTCATGAGTCGTGTCCTCACTAGAAAAATTTATTTTTTTAAAAGAAATAATGTGCTCATTAGGAAAAATAGTGTGCTCTTTTAGAAACTCCCCCATTGTCGTTGAGGGGTTTAGCTGGATTTTATTCTTCTAGATGGATAATCTACGGAGTACAGGGTATAAAAGGGACGGAAGAGGTGTAATGGTAATTGACATTATTAGTTGATGAGTGAATGTCCATAAAATTACTAAATGCAAGCAATTTCTAATGGCACACAAAAAAATTTGAAATCCTAAATTTATTTTATGTGCACCCATCAACTCCCCCCCTGTATCTTCCATCAAAACCCCCCTGCCGACCACCTTCTCTATACTGCCTCCCTTTCCACCCACCCACCCCCTCTTCCATCCCCACAGCATTTCCCTCCGCCACCTTCATTCCCCACTGTGTCCCCCTTCACCACTTCTTATCCGTTTCCCCACATTTCCCTCCGTATACTTTGGGTGTGTTTGGCTCATGGAAGTAATGGAAGTAAAAAAGAAATTGAAAAATAATTTTCAAAATAAAAGTAAAAAAGAGCGTTCTTCTTGTGTTTGTTTGCTAAAATTTGTAAAAGTAAGTGTATTAAAAAGTAAAGAGAATATAATTTAATTAATTAAATATAATATTATCTATCTTATTTTATTTATTTGCTATGTAAAAAGTATCACTTTTGAATGATAATGATGACATATAAATAAAAAATAATAATATTTTATTGCCTTGCTCCTTTAATTCCTAAGTTCTTCCAACCCAAAAATGTGAGAAATAAAATTTTAAAAGTAAAGCGCCAGCTCACCATATGAGAAGTAACTTTCAAAATTCTTCTTGATCAAATAAACACTTGAAGTAATAGATATAGCCATACTTCCACTAGTTCCATTTTATTTTCATGCAAACAAACACACGCTTAATCCTAAATCCTAATTGTAACCACGTCCTTCTCTAATGCTTTTATCTTCTAGTACTGTTTATCAAATGAGGTTATTTAGTAGGGCACACATACATAAAAAATTAATTTCAATAGATAAAAAATCTTAGAGTGGAATGTTAATTAACCAATAATTATTATTGATGATGTGAGTATGGTGACTCTCTTAAGAAAATAGTAACTAATGAATTGTTTTTCTCACTTTCTTTAATGGCAAACTAATTATCGGAGTAGTTAAACCCCTCATGATTGTAAAGTCGTATAATCTTAATAATCTATTAAAGGAAATATATCAAGTTATTAGAATTAATTCATGAAATTATTGGATTAACTTGGTATACAATTGGTCCATAACTGAGAGACTTTCGCCTTGCAAATTGGCGATGATTGAGTGTGAGAAATATCAATCGATGGTTGCATGTGGAGAAAGATCCTTTTCCTACTGGTTGAAGGGAGTTCTCATGTATCATATATAGATAAATAGAAAGACTATTGTGAGATCAATATTTTTGTTACGTTGTTTGTAAGTATCACTTATCGTATTTAATTGAGATTGAAAATTTCTTTAGTTTTGTTTTAAAAGGGGGATAATGAAACATTTTGCCTTGTACATACATGTAACAATAATGTGGCACTTTATAGATATAGCATGCCTCATGCAATCTCCTATAGTCTCACCTTATCCATTAATAATCACGCTCAAAATAAATTAGAGTTGGAATATTTATCTTTTACGCAATATCAGGGGTACACAAGTGAGGATAAGTGTCGTAGTAAATTTAATTTTGCTATTTTACAAGGCACACAAGTAAATACAATGGAGATGCTTTTGAAAATTTTAAAAAATCTTGAGCTATTAATTAAGTAGTTATATGAACTGGGACTGTTAGAAGGATTTATTAAGTTGTTGTTTCTTTTCTTAAAATTTGATATCGTTTTTTTTTTTTTGGCTTTATATTAGTTCGCTTCATCTTCTATTATATTTTATTGTGAATATATTCAGGTATGGATGTACCTAGCCATATAGAAAAAAATTTAAAAGCATAGGTATTGCTAGTGGTGGGGAGCAAAGGAAACACATACGAAATCTGTTTGAAGATATAAAAAAATTAGTTGAATGTTTAATAGACTTTGCAAGTTGGGACACTGGGGAGGAGATAATGGAACATTTAGAAGTGGTTACATACAACAATTGGAGAAGCGGATGTAAAATTTTCTGAAACTGACATCATCAGAATCCTCCTAAATGAGTCGAAAGTGAAGTTAAGGAAGGAAAAATAAATAAATAAATTGCAATACGATATCCAGGAAGGTGATACGTGTGCTTGTTTTTAGGATTTTCAGTTGGATTAGTTTTTCCCTTGTTTAAATAAACTCCTATTTGATAGGATATTAGCTGCATAGTTTGACTATTTCCTAGTTGCCTGTCCCACGTTGTTTTAGTTGAGCAGAAGTACTGGGCTGCTATTTCTCTTTCTGTTATTTTGTAAAGGCTGTTGCTAATGGAGCCCATTGCCGTAGCGGGTTTCGGTCAACCGAAACGGATCAAAAATCGGCCCAAACCCATTATGATATAATATATATATGGGGTGTGGTGCTAGGGTTTTGTGTGAGCCAAAAGAGCCGAAAAAAAGAGAAGCTGAAAAACAAAAGGCGGTGGTTTTTCTTTGGGTTTCTTCGGCGGCCGAAACAAAGAGGTAAATCACTGCAACAAGAGGTTAGGGTTTTGATCTCAAAATCTTGTGTGATTTCTTTGTATTTTCTCTTGTGGTTGAGAACTAGAGTTTTGTAATCCTTTTTTTGATATAGTGGAAGTTTTTCGATCGGTCCCCGTGGACGTAGGCATATTGCCGAACCACGTTAAATCTGCGTGTTCTTGTCTCTGCTATTTTTCTCTTCGGTTTACTATTTGATTCCGCTGGTTGTTGCATTAGTATTATTCCGCTATCTTTTGCTAACAATTGGTATCAGAGCCCTGGTTCGGGTCAGATTTCACTCAGATCGGTGTTGATTTTGAGTGGGAGTTATAGCGGAAGATAGGAAGGGAGAAATTGAAAAATTTGATTGGACAGATTTCCAATGGTGGAAGTTGCAGATGGAAGATTATTTATATCAAAAGAATTTACATCAACCACTGATTGGAGAAAAGCCAGAAAAGATGACTGATGAGGAGTGGGCATTGTTGGACAGGAGGGTTTTGGCGCAGATTCGATTGTGCCTGACAAAGCAGGTTGTGTTCAACGTCTTCAAGGAGAAGACCACTTCAGGTTTGATGTCAGCATTGGCTAAATTTTATGAGAAGCCGTCTGCTTCAAATAGACTGTTTCTAATGAAAAAGTTGTTTAACTTGAAAATGCCTTCTGATAGTTCAGTTGTTAACCATTTGAACGAATTTAACACATTATGGGCACAACTTGAATCTTTGGATTTTGTCTTTGCTGATGACATTAAAGCTTTGATGTTTATGTGTTCGTTACCGGATAGTTGGAGTAATGTTGTTATGGCCATCAGCAATTCTTCCAATACTGCTCTTAAATTCAATGATGTTGTGAGTACAATCATGAATGATGAATTGATGAAAAAGAGCATGGGTGAGAGCACAGTTTCTACAAGTACTGCTCTGTCGGTTGATAATGACAGACGAAAGGAAAGGGGTAGAAGTTCAAGCAGGGAGTCGAAGCAAAGAGGAAGATCAAAATCTAAGGGAAAGTTCAAGAAAAAGTTAGTGTGTTGGAAATGTAAGACAGAGGGTCATATGAAGAAAGATTGTCCAAACAAAGACAAGGAAGGAGCGAATGTGGTGAATCCAAGTAAAGAGTATGATGACTTGTGCTTGTCTGCTCATACAGAATCGAGGTCAGATCTGTGGTTTGTGGATTCAGGGGCTTCATTCCATTGCACTGCTCGCAGAGAATGGTTTGAGAATTATGTCCAAGGTGATTTTGGACATGTGACTGTTGGTAATGGGCAGGAATGTAAGATTGTCGGTAAAGGGACAATTCAGTTGAAGTTGCACAATGGTGGAAAGTTGCTTTTACAAGAGGTTAGGCACATACCGGATTTGAAGAAGAATTTGATATCTGTCAGTAAGCTGGATGGCGAAGGTTATCAAATCTCATTTGAAAAGAAACAGTGGAAGATCAGTAAAGGATCAATGGTAGTGGTCAAGGGTGAGAGAGTGGGAACTCTATATTTACTCTCAAGCTCGGTGGATCACGTTGTTTCTTTGGCCACCGTGAAGAATGAGAAGGCTACCTTATGGCATCAGAGACTCGGTCACTTGAGCGAAAGCGGCATGAGGGTATTGCAATCCAGAGGTATGTTGACAGATATGAAAGATGCTAATTTTGATTTCTGTGAGAACTGTGTGTTTGGAAAGCAGAAAAGAGTTAGCTTTATGAAGGATGGCAAGGAGAAGAAAACCGAGAGATTGGAGTTGGTGCATACAGATGTATGGGGGCCTTCTTCGGCGAAGTCTCTTGGAGGTAATTCTTATTTTGTCACTTTCATAGATGATGCAAGTAGGAAAATATGGGTGTTTGCACTTAAACAGAAATCCGATGTTTTCAAGATCTTCAACGTATGGAAAGCTCTTGTTGAGAATGAAACAGGTTTGAAGGTAAAATGTCTGTTGTCAGACAATGGTGGGGAATTTTGCAATAAGGAGTTCGATGACTATTGCTCTACCCACGGGATCAGGAGAGTGAAGACTGTACCGAGGACACCGCAGCAAAATGGCGTGGCTGAGAGGATGAATAGAACCATTTTGGAGCAAGCTCGGAGTATGAGACTACAAGCAGGTTTGCCTTTGCAACTTTGGGGAGCCGCTATAGATACGGCAGTCTATCTGATCAACAGGAGTCCAGCTAGTGCTTTAGATGGAGGAATTCCAGAGGAGGTGTGGTCTGGTAAGACTGTGAATTACTCTTTCTTAAAAGTGTTTGGTTGTATAGCATATGCACATGTGAATCATGAGATGAGAAAGAAGCTTGATTCTAAATCTCAGAAGTGTGCATTCATTGGATACGGTGGCGACGAATATGGTTATCGCTTATGGGACTATGAGCATAACAAGGTAATTCGTAGCAGAGATGTAGTATTTAATGAGGGCTGTATGTATAAAGACCGAACGGAAAGTAAGAGTGAGAAAACAGTGGAGAAAGAGCGCTTGGAGCTGGATGAGCCACAGGATGGGATGGATCCCATGGATAAAAGAAAGGAAGAATTGCCTACATCTAAAGGAAAAGAAATGGCTACACCTGAGAATACACAAGTTTCAGATGAGATCGAACAGGAAAGAGAGTCATTGACAGAAGCAGATGGTTCAAGTACTTCATCAGAGAGTGTTCCCACTTTGAGGAGGAGCACGAGGATAAGGAAGCCAATCCAAAAACTTTGTCTTCCATTATATCATGTTTTGTATACTGATGCAGGTGAACCAGAGAGTTACCAAGAGGCTTTGCAGGATAAACTTCATCTTAAGTGGGAGCAAGCTATGCGTGATGAGATCTCTTCTTTGGAGGAGAATCACACATGGGAATTAGTGAAGCGACCGGAAAAGATGAAAGTATTGCATAATAAGTGGGTATACAGGGTAAAACATGAGGCAGGAGGGACACAAAGATTCAAGGCTAGACTTGTGGTGAAGGGATACGGTCAGAGAAAAGGTATTGATTTCAATGAAATATTTGCACCTGTTGTCAAGATGACTTCTATCAGAACAATACTGAGTATTGTGGCTGTGAAAGGATTATATTTAGAGCAGCTCGATGTGAAGACTGCTTTCCTTCATGGTGATTTGGAGGAAGAAATATACATGGAACAGCCTGAGGGATATGAAGTTAAAGGAAAAGAGAATTGGGTATGTCGACTGAAAAGGAGCTTGTATGGGTGAAACAAGCGCCGAGGCAATGGTACTTGAAGTTCGACAAGTTTATGTTGGATTCAGGTTTTGCCAGAAGCAATTCAGATCATTGTGTATATCTACAAAAGTTTAAGGATGGTAACTTTATTATACTTACTTTGTATGTAGATGATATGCTTGTGGCAGGTACATGCATGAAGAAAATCAATGATATGAAGAGAAAGTTGGCAGGGAGATTCTCTATGAAGGACATAGATGAGGCCAAATAACTTCTTGGGATGCAAATTACCCGAGATAAGAAAAACAAAAAATTGTGGTTATCTCAGGAGGGATACATCAAGAAGGTGTTGGAGAGATTCAACATGGAGAATGCAAAATCGGTAACTACAGCTCTTGGTGGTCAGTTCAAACTGTCAAAAGAGCAAGGTGCTAAGACAGATGAGGAGAAGAGACACATGGAGAATGTGCCTTATTTATCGGCCGTTGGGAGTCTCATGTATGCAATGGTGAGTACAAGACCAGATATTGCACATGCAGTGGGAGTAGTGAGTAGATTCATGAAGAACCTTGGAAAGGAACATTGGCAAGCGGTGAAGTGGATTTTCAGGTATTTGAAAGGTACTTCAAATTATTGTTTGTGTTTTGGGGGTGATAACATTGATGTGCAAGGTTTTGTGGATTCGGACCATGCGGGTGATAGAGATAATGGCAGGAGCACTACAGGTTATGTTTTTACTGTAGGAGGAACAACGGTAAGCTGGGTTTCAAGATTACAATCAATTGTTGCTTTATCTTCGACAGAAGCTGAGTATGTTGCAGCTGCAGAAGCAAGTAAGGAGTTTATTTGGTTGCAGCGATTGATGAATGAGTTGGGTTTTGATAGAGTGGATTGCAGGTTATTCAGTGACAGTCAAAGTGCAATTCATCTTGCGAAGAACTCGGCGTATCATTCACGGACTAAACATATTCACTTGAGATATCACTTCATTAGATCCTTGTTAGAGGATGGCCAATTGAAGTTGGAGAAAATTGAAGGCAGTAAGAATCCTGCGGATATGTTGACAAAACCGGTTGAAGGGAAAAAGTTGAGTTATTGCTTAACTTTGGTGCATTTGTTTTGAATGCTGAGATTGAGACTTTAAACGATCGAGGTAAAAACTTTGGACACTAGGATTATCTGTATAGAGATTACATTTTTAGCAATGGTCTCCAAGTGGGAGATTGTTGCTAATGGAGCCCATTGCCGTAGCGGGTTTCGGTTAACCGAAACGGATCCAAAACCGGCCCAAACCCATTATGATATAATATATATATGGGGTGTGGTGCTAGGGTTTTGTGTGAGCCAAAAGAGCCGAAAAAAAAGAGAAGCTGAAAAACAAAAGGCGGTGGTTTTTCTTTGGGTTTCTTCGGCGGCCGAAACAAAGAGGTAAATCACTGCAACAAGAGGTTAGGGTTTTGATCTCAAAATCTTGTGTGATTTCTTTGTGTTTTCTCTTGTGGTTGAGAACTAGAGTTTTGTAATCCTTTTTTTGATATAGTGGAAGTTTTTCGATCGGTCCCCGTGGACGTAAGCATATTGCCGAACCACATTAAATCTGCGTGTTCTTGTCTCTGCTATTTTTCTCTTCGGTTTACTATTTGATTCCGCTGGTTGTTGCATTAGTATTATTCCGCTATCTTTTGCTAACAAAGGCTACTTAAGCCTACCTTGCTATTGAATATTTAGGTCATTCGTTCCAGCTTTGTTGTGTTCTTTTCTCTGATATTTAAAGTTTTCAACAGTCTGGTATCAGAGCCCCCACTGGGCCTGATAAAGGAGAGTAGACTCGAGTGACAAGAAAAGGAGAGAGATGAGTGAAGAAAAGGAGTTTACGCAGCCTGCCATACCACGGTTCAATGGTCATTATGATCACGGGGCTATGCTTATGGAAAATTTGCTGAGGTCGAAAGGATATTGGAGACTGGTTCAGACGGGTTACGAAGAACCAGGGCAGGAACTGTGCTGACAGAAACGCAGTAGAAGCGTTGGAGGATGTGGAGCAGAAAGACCAGAAGATAAAGAATTACCTGTTTCAAGCTATTGACAGGACAATTCTGGAGCAGATTCTGGAGAAGCGCACCTCGAAGGATATATGGGACTCAATGAAGAGGAAATTTGAAGGGAACACTAGAGTGAAGCGTTCAATCCTTCAATCGTTGAGAAGAGATTGGGAGATCATGGAGATGAAGGTGGATGAGACCATCACCGAATATTTTGGTCGATTTATGACCGTGGCAAACAAGATGAGAAGCAATGGAGAGGATATGAAGGATGTCATCATTGTGAAGAAGATTCTCAGAACTCTCACGGAGAAGTACAATTACGTAGTTGTTTCAATTGAAGAGTCTAAAAACATTGATTCACTAACGGTCGATGAATTACAAAGTTCATTGGTTGTGCATGAGCAGAAGTTTAATAGAAGCAGCGGAGAGGAGCAAGCTCTAAAGGTAACGATGGATGAAAAGAACAATGGAGGTAGAGGTAGAGGTAGCTTCAGAGGAAGGGGAAGAGGCAGAGGTAGACAAGGTTTTTCAAAAGCTACTGTGGAGTATTTCAAATGCCATAAACTTGGACACTTCCAATATGAGTGTCCCGATTGGAATAAGGAAGCTAACTATGCAGAGCTCAATGAAGAAGATGAGATGCTCCTAATGTCTTATGTGGAGCTACATGAGGCCAGACGAGAAGATGCTTGGTTTCTTGACTCAGGGTGCTCAAATCACATGTGTGGAAATCAAGCCATGTTCACTGAGCTAGATGAGACGTTCTCGCATTCGGTGAAATTGGGAAACAATAGTAGGATGAACGTGGCAGGGAAAGGTAAAGTGAAGTTGTTAATAAATGGTGTTAATTTTGTTGCCACTGATGTGTTCTATGTTCCAGAGTTGAGAAATATTCTATTGAGCATAGGACAACTCCAAGAGAGAGGCTTGGCAATTCTGATTAAGGGAGGGCCCTATAAAATATATCATCCTGACAAGGGCTTAATTATCCAAACAGACATGAGTGCAAATCGGATGTTTATTTTGTTTGTTCAACCACAGGTGTTGCCTCAACAACAACAGAGCAAGTGTCTTTACACAAGCTCACAAAATCTGTCTCATCTATGGCATCGAAGATATGGACATATAAGTTACAAATGTTTAAGAATCTTACAGAAGAAGGAAATGGTATGAGGTCTCTCTAAATTTTCTGTATCAAATGAGTTGTGTGCTAATTGCATTATCGGAAAGCATCACCAGGATCCCATACCAAAGAAGAGTTCTTGGAGAGCAAGTCACAGATTGGATCTTATTCATGCAGACATTTGTGGCCCGATTACCCCCATATCTAACAGCAGCAAAAGGTACAGTTTGTGTTTCATCGATGACTACAGCAGAAAGTCTTGGATGTATTTTTTAATAGAGAAGTCAGAAGCATTGGATCATTTCAAGTGTTTTAAGAAGATGGTAGAGAATGAGACAGGTCTACCATCAAGTGTCTGCGCACTGATAGAGGAGGCGAGTTCACCTCCTCTGAGTTCAACAAGTTTTGTAAGCAGAATGGCATCAAACGGCAGCTGACCACTACCTACACCCCACAACAAAATGGCGTAGTGGAACGGAAGAATAGAACGGTCATGAACATGGTTCGTGCAATACTGTCTAAGAAGAAAATTCCAAAATCATTTTGGCCGGAGCAGTAAATTGGAGTAATTATGTGTTGAACAGATGTCCGACCTTGGCGGTCAGAGATGTCACTCCAGAAGAAGCATGGAGCGGAGTGAAGCCTTCTGTAGAGCATTTTCGGGTCTTCGGTTGCATAGCACATGTTCATGTGCCAAAGGTACGAAGAACTAAACTTGACGATAGAAGCTTTACTTGTGTATTTTTGAGCTTTAGTAAGGAATCCAAGGGCTATAGACTATTTGATTCTGTGGCAAAAAGGATAGTAGTGAGTAAGGATGTCATTTTTTAAGAAGAAAAGCAATGGGATTGGGATGTGAGTTATGAAGAACAAATTAGGGTAGATTTAGAATGGGGAGATGATGGTGCTGATGAAGTAGGTGATGATAATTATGGGGATGAAAACAATGATGGAGTTGAAAATGATAACGAAGTTGAAAGAGAGACTAGCAGTGGTGAGAGAGATGTTTCTCCAAACATTGGAGATGGTGATGATAGTGAAAATAGAGAGGGTGGTCAGAGATTGAGGTTGCCCCCATCATGGATGAAAGATTATGTTAGTGGGGAAGATCTTGGTTTATCTGAAAATGAAACTAATATGGCACTGATAGAGTCAAATGATCCATTCTACTACGAAGAAGCTGTGAAGAATACAAATTGGAGATTGGCTATGGATAGTGAAATTAAGTCTATAGAGAAGAACAATACATGGATATTGGTTGAGTTGCCTGTTGGAGCCAAGAAAATTGGAGTAAAATGGGTTTATAAGACCAAGTATAATGAGCATGGGGAGATTGACAAGCACAAGGCCAGATTGGTTGCTAAAGGGTACTCTCAAAAGCATAGCATTGATTATACAGAAGTTTATGCACCTGTGGCAAGAATGAATACTGTGAGGATGATCATTGCTTTAGCTGCTCAGAAGGGGTGGAATATTTTTCAGTTAGATGTCAAATCGGCCTTTCTACATGGTGAACTTAGAAAAGACGTCTATGTGGAGCAGCCAAGGGATTATGAAAGAAAGGGCAGCGAACACTTGGTCTATAAGCTTCAAAAAGCATTGTACAGACTAAAACAAGCTCCACGAGCTTGGTTTAGTCGGATTGAAGCACATTTTATTGGGGAAGGATTTCAGAGATGTGATAATGAGCAGACATTATTCACCAAAAAGGGCAAAGAAGGGAGAATTATCATAGTAAGTGTTTATGTCGATGATTTAATTTTCACTGGTGATGATGAAGTTATGCTATCCGAATTTAAGAATTCTATGGTGAGAGAATTTGACATGTCTGATTTGGGAAAGATGAGATTCTTTCTTGGTATTGAAGTGTTACAGAATTCTGATGGCATTTCTATATGCCAAAGGAAGTACGCCCTGGAGATATTAAAGAGATTTGGCATGATGGAGAGTAACTCGGTGAGCAGTCCCATAGTTCCAGGTTGCAAAGTGAGTAAAGATGAAAAAGGTGTTGCTGATGATGAGACCTACTATAAGCAGTTGGTAGGGAGCTTAATGTATCTCATTGCTACTAGACCTGATATGATGTTTGTCATATGCCTCATAAGCAGATATATGTCAAGGCCCACGAAACTTCATCTTCAAGTAGCAAAGAGAGCACTTCGATACTTGAGAGGAACTACAAACTATGGGATTCACTATAAAAGGGGAGGAGATGGTGAATTGTTGGCATTTACAGATAACAATTATGCTGGAGATTCGGATGATAGGAAGAGCACGTCTGGGTATGTATTCTTGTTAAGTTCAGGAGCAGTTTCATGGTGTTCAAAGAAGCAGCCTATTGTGATTCTATCCACTACAGAAGCTGAGTTTGTAGCAGCTACTGTTTGTGCTTGTCAAGCAGTTTGGATGGGAAGAATTTTAAAGGAGCTGGGGAGCTCAGATGGAGACTGTACTTCTATAAAGTGTGACAACACTTCCACACTTAAGTTGTCCAAAAATCCTGTGATGCATGGCCGTAGCAAACATATCGATGTAAGGTTTCATTTTCTGAGAAATCTTGTAAAGAAGGGTGTAGATACCCAAAAAAAAAAAAAAAAAAAAAAAAAAAAAAAACCTAAATTTGCTAAGTGGGCACACCCACGGGTTGCAACCCGCGGGAACCCCCGCAGGAAGCAACCCGCGGGATCGCCCCCGCGGGTTGCCACCCGCGGGATCGCCCCTGCGGGTTGCCACCCGCGGGAATCCTCCCGCGTGTTTTCCGTTCTTTATTTCCCGTTGATTTGTTTCCTTGTACTGATAATCCGTGATCCGCTTTTTCAGGAGAGAATTGAGCCGGATTTCGAGCTTCTTCGGTTTATAAAATACAGGAATTTAACGGGAGAAGGGACTTTGGAGACTTTTGATTTTTGGATTCTTGGACTTTGGGAAGATTTCGGGCGAGCTCGTGAGATCAAAGAAAAGAGCAGAGCCATCTTCTCCTGGTCGGACGGTCAACGGAGGCAGCAACGAGACTCCACCGCCACCCGAACCCACATAAAAAAGGGAATAAACTAATATTCCCGTTCTTGTAATTCTTCGGAATTTTTGTAATCTCAAATCTTCGTTGTAATCAAATAATTTTTGCAATGGAATCAAAGATGCAATTTTCGGGCGTACAAGAACTGGCGACCACAGTGGGAGCTCCTCTGTTTACCACAGAGAATTTGGTGGCGCAGTCCGACCGGGTGCCGATTGGCTCAATGGTTGAGACACTGGTCATAGAAGTTGACCAGCAAAAATATGAGGAATTTCTTTCCTCCTCTGACTCGGAGCCTAGGCGTCATCGTCGGGTGACGATGAAAAAAGGTGAGGCGTCATCGCCCACCGAAAAGGCGTCATCGCCTATGAAAACTTATGAGGCGTCATCGCCCGTTCGAACTGACAGGACGTCATCGTCTGTCAAGAACACAGCGTTATCGCCCATTCCAAAGTCAAGCCAAAAGTTAAACCTGTCCCTGACCCGCTCTCAGAAGAGAAACCTGAGGCGTAAGGCACAGCGGGCCCGCCTCAACAGTGCCTCTGGAAAATTGCGCTCAGAAAATCCAGATCAGGAAACATCGGAAAGAAAAAATTCCAAAAATAAAAATTCCAAAAATAAAAATCCGCAGGCAGAAGTGCGGGTTGCACCGCACGAGGGCAACCCCGAGGTTGCAACCGCGGGTGGAAACCTGCAGTTCCAACCGCGGGTTGCACCCCGCGGTTGCAACCGCGGGTGGAAACCCGCGGTTCCAACCGCGGGTTGCACCCCGCGGGTGCAACCCCGCGGTTGCAACCGCGGGTGGAAACCCGCGGTTCCAATCGCGGGTTGCAACCGCGGGTGGAAACCCGCGGTTCCAACCGCGGGTTGCACCCCGCGGGTGCAACCCCGCGGTTGCAACCGCGGGTGCAAACCCGCGGTTCCAACCGCGGGTTGCACACCGCAAGTTGCAACCCGTGGGTTGCACTCCACAGAAAAAATCAAGGGTTGATTCTGGTGTCTATTCGGGCACACGCGCAGTGAGTACACAGCGCACATCTAACTTTTTGGTTACTCTCTCAGGTGTACCATCCCGTTCCTCTACAACAAATATAAGGATGTGCTCATGAACTCACCTGAGGATAGATCTTCAAATTTCTCTTCGGATGAACATATTCATGATAGAATCCTCCAGATCCCGAAGAACAAGTCAGATGCGTGCGAGGCCCGCACAACTGCGCAGGCCAGCACACACTCCAGAAGAATCCACAGAAGGGTTGGAGAACAATCTAATGCTGGAAAAGAGCTCAGCCCTGAAATATTACAAACTCTCCAGTATTATGAACCAAATTTGAGACGCAAAATACGTCAAGATGCAAATAGAGAGGAGAAGATACCTCAAGACTTGAGAGAATTCCTCAATTGGAAGAAGAACTCTGCACAGAATACTCCTCAATGCCAATGCGAACAGTTAACCTCAACTGTTCTATCAAACTGCGAGTGCCATCCGAGACGGTCCGTTTTTGAGCGGATCACCGAATCCAAAGGAATACGGACAATAAAGAGGGTGTGCTCTGGAACTGATCTACCTGCTGCCTCATCAAATATGGTTAATAAAGGCAAAAAGGTGGTCGGAAACAACCTTTCGGATAAGGAAATTACTCCAGGGTCAAAAGGAGTTTCTATCGAACCAGAGGGCGCGCTTCTAGAAGAAGTCTCTGAAAGGCTTGAGAGACAAGAAAAACGTCTCGAACAGCACGAGGAGACCATAGAAGAAATGAAACAACTTTTGATTGAGCTGCTGGCTCAAACTAGAAAGAACCAATCATCGCCGTCCATTTCTAGTCGGCAGAAAGGAAAACGGCCTGTCCAAATAAATAAAGACAGCGAAGACGAAGATGAAGAAGTGCCTCCTCATTCAAGAGAGGAAGAGGAAGTGAAAGTTATCCTCAATCCTCACGTAGAGAAAATAGAGAAGATGGAGAACCAATTACAAGCTCTTCTTCATCGCAAAAAGCTACAAGAGGTGGGGGTAGTCTGTCCATATCCCGTAGAATGGGAGACCGTACCCTATCCTGCAAAATATAAACCGTTGAATCTTCAATCATTCGACGGTAAAAGTTCGCCGCAGCAACACATCTTCTATTTCCTCTCACAGACAGGACATCTCATGGGGAATGATCCAACTATGACTAGGATATTTGCGAGTACTTTACGGGGGCCCGCATTTACCTGGTTTATTCAACTTCCCCAGGGAACAATTAAATCTTGGGCTGATGTAGAACGTGAGTTCCTAGCCCGATTCTTTGAAAATGATATAGAAGTCTCCATATTATCTTTACTAGCGGCGAACCAAGAAGAAGGCGAAACGGTCAAAACTTATGTCGAGCGGTTCCGAGAACTTTCCGTTCGATGCCCACATGGCATGACGCAGGATACGCTTGTGGAAACCTGCAGACATAACTTGTTGACCGATATTTTAGACAAGATGGGTTCGGTCGAATCCAAGTCATGGAAGGATCTGCTTAAGCAGGGCGAACAGGCCGAAGAAATACTTCGACGTCTCGAAATGCAACAGTCTGCAACCGGAGAAGGTGCAAACGAATCTCCATTCCATTTTTCCCGTTCAAAAGGGAAAGACATAACGGCAATGGTGGTAGAAAGTACACTGAAGCAGAAACCATGGCCAACTACAAGCAACACAGCAAAGTCGCCCATACTTCAAAAGCAGTATTCGTTCAAGAATGAACATACTGCTACTATGTTCAATCTGCTCACCAAACGCAAGATGCTTAAATTGCCGGAGAGCAAGAGACCTGAAGAAGTAGGGAAAACTAACGATCCGAATTACTGTCTGTACCATCGGATTGTAGGTCACCCCACAAAAAATTGTTTTATCTTAAAAGATAAAATTCAAGCGTTGATTGATGCTGGAGCAGTTCAGCTCAAAACTGAACAAAAAAGGAGTTAGAGCTAACTCCGACACATTTAATGTGTGAGGTCTAAAAGTACCACTTGGGCTCACAACAATTCCCAAAAAATAGGCTCAAGGCAGTTAATTTAAACCCCTATATATATATATATATATATATATATATATATATATATATATATATATATATATAAATGAATCACCCAACGCCGACAAGGCTACGGGAAGAGAATAAATTTCTCGTCAACCCCACCATACTGGGGGTAAAAAGTGTGAATCACCTAACGCCGACAAGACTATAGGAAGAGAATAAATTTCTCGCCAACCCCACCATACTGGGGGTAAAAAGTATGAATTGTCCGACGCCGCTAAAGCTACGGGAAGAGAATAAATTTCTCGCCAACCCCACCATACTGGGGGTAAAAGTATGAACCACCCAACGCCGACAAGGCTACGGGAAGAGAATAAATTTCTCGCCAACCCCACCATACTGGGGGTAAAAAGTATGAATTGCCCGACGCCGCTAAAGCTACGGGAAGATAATAAATTTCTCGCCAACCCCACCATACTGGGGGTAAAAAGTATGAATTGTCCGACGCCGCTAAAGCTACGGGAAGAGAATAAATTTCTCGTCAACCCCACCATACTGGGGGTAAAAAGTATGAATCACCCAACGCCGACAAGGCTACGGGAAGAGAATAAATTTCTCGTCAACCCCACCATACTGGGGGTAAAAGTATGAATTGCCTAACGCCGCTAAGGCAAAGAGAAGAGGAAAAGTTTGGTATTTATACCCAAACGAAACTCTCGACAACTCACTATGCTGAGGATAATAGTATGGCTAGCCCAACTCAAACGGTAGTTGGTAAAGGTGAAATCAAACCCGTTGATAGCTGGGGGTTTGCTAAAAATCCCACGACAAATCTGTCACAACAGTATTCTTATCCGAATATAAGAATACATCACTGCCCTAAGCTGCTAAGGCAAAGGGAAGAGGAAAAGTTTGGCATTTAAGCCCAAACGAAATCCTTGACAACTCACCATGCTGAGGGGAATAGCATGGCTAGCCCAACTCAAACGGTAGTTGGTAAAAGCTAATCAAATCCGTTGATAGCTGGGGGTTTGCTAAAAATCCTAATCAGATAAATCTCCTGTCACGTTAAGATTTTACCTCTGACAGCAAAACTTTTCTTGTCATTTTGCTCCAACAGAGCAAGCGACACTCCAAAATATTAGTCAAGTTAAAATCATACCTCTGACATCATAATTCAAAATCAAATGAGATAAGATCCGATTAAATCCCCTGTCACGTTAAGATTTCACCTCTGACAGAAAAGAAAATTCACATTTCATCAAGTCCAACATTACAACCTCTGATGAACGTGCTTTTGATATTGTTAAGTTGAAAATTACCTCTGACGAAAATCATCTCCCTATCAAGTTAACAGTTACCTCTGATAGTCCGATTCCAAAACTAAACACGTTAACCATCACCTCTATTTAGTCAGCTTGTCCCTATCACGACCAGATCCTCTGAATAGGTTAAGCTCCAAGACACGTTTAATGTCACCTCTGTCTTTTCCTGATTCGTCATACTAGATGTCACTGAACGGTTAGGATTAAAATAAGCACGTTAATATTATACCTCTGCTTGACCTAAAATAAGCACGTTAACATTATACCTCTGTTTGTCCTCTAATGAGTACGTTAAAATCATACCTCTGCTTGTTATGGAATAAATAAATATATTAACAGTTATCCCTATCGACCAAATCTTTTAGAAGGTATATAACCAAAATTAAAAAATCCAAAGTATTTCGAAATTTAGTACGGTTCAATACAGAACTTCAAAAACTTTGGAGGGGGTTATGTAGATACAAAAAAAAAAAAAAAAAAAAAAAAAAACCTAAATTTGCTAAGTGGGCACACCCGCGGGTTGCAACCCGCGGGTCCCCGCGGGAAGCAACCCGCGGGAGAATTCCCGCGGGTTGCAACCCGCGGGAGCCCCCGCGGGTTGCCACCCGCGGGGGCGATCCCGCGGGTTGCCACCCGCGGGTTGTTTTCCGTTCTTTATTTCCCGTTGATTTGTTTCCTTGGACTGATAATCCGTGATCCGCTTTTTCAGGAGAGAATTGAGCCGGATTTCGAGCTTCTTCGGTTTATAAAATACAGGAATTTAACGGGAGAAGGGACTTTGGAGACTTTTGATTTTTGGATTCTTGGACTTTGGGAAGATTTCGGGCGAGCTCGTGAGATCAAAGAAAAGAGCAGAGCCATCTTCTCCTGGTCGGACGGTCAACGGAGGCAGCAACGAGACTCCACCGCCACCCGAACCCACATAAAAAAGGGAATAAACTAATATTCCCGTTCTTGTAATTCTTCGGAATTTTTGTAATCTCAAATCTTCGTTGTAATCAAATAATTTTTGCAATGGAATCAAAGATGCAATTTTCGGGCGTACAAAGGGTACAGTTAAATTGGTGCATTGTGGGAGTCAAGATCAAGTAGCAGATTTGATGACGAAGCTTTTGAAACTCGACGTGTTTCTGAAACTTCGAGGGCTGTTGGGAGTGTGTGAAGTGCCGGATAAACTAAGTACTTGAAAGTGCTTAGTTTAAGGGAGGGAATGATACGTGTGCTTGTTTTTAGGATTTTCAGTTGGATTAGTTTTTCCCTTGTTTAAATAAACTCCTATTTGATAGGATATTAGCTGCATAGTTTGACTATTTCCTAGTTGCCTATCCCATATTGTTTTAGTTGAGCAGAAGTGGGCTGCTATTTCTCTTTCTGTTATTTTGTAAAGGCTATTTAAGCCTACCTTGCTATTGAATATTCAGGTCATTCGTTCCAGCTTTGTTGTGTTCTTTTCTCTGATATTTAAAGTTCTCAACAGAAGGATCAAGGTATTTGAGCCAGAGAGGACATAATTACATATAAAATAAATTAATTATAAAAGTTTTAGAAAAGAAGCACTCAAAATTGACAGGTGAAGTTATAAAACTCAAAATTTAGGAGTGGAGGGGCAAGTTGAAACTTCTTTTAAATTTAGCATTAATTTGATATTGCGAGTGGAGGCATGTTGAAATTTCCTTTAAATTTAGGATTAGTTTGATATTTTGATGGGCCAAGTTGAAATTTTATTTAAATTTTGGATTAGTTTCGTATTTTTGAGAGGATCAATTTGAAATTTTCTTTAAATTTTGGAACCTCCTTAGCTCTGTGTAGGTCCGTTCCTGACTATATCAGACATGTTGGGAGCTCTCACATCAAGATTTAGTTGGAATAACAACAAGTAGCACATTGAGTGTGAGAAGCCAGTTTTTGAAGGATGTGTTAAGGTACTGTTTATTAATTATTTTCTGTTTTATGCCAAGTATTTTCAAATTTTGCTATGCACGAGGACTCATCATTTTGTTATTATCACTCATGGGCAATTTGTTCAGGAGAATAGTCATTTCCACAGCAAGAGCAATTTAACTATGGGAGTTTCCAAAGGACCACACAATTTTTTCCCAGTGTACCCACCTTTTTAAGCGTCGTCTGGATTAAAAATTAAAAAAATATAATAAAAAAATATATTAGATAGTAGACTCACTAGAAAAAGTGGTATGCTCCTTTGAAAACTCCCTTTAACTTTTGTGTTTGAGAAAGAGGCATTGTAGATGCAGTACAAGAGCTCGATACAAAGAGAGAACCAAGCACTTGAGACGGGAGGCGAAATCGTTGGTGTGTTTCAAATTATGGGTAATATATATTTCAAATTTGCATAATAAACCATTTTGGAGTATGTAGAGTTATTCTCAAAGTGTGTTTAGTCATAAATGAACACTAAAACCAGATGGAGGGAGAGATTAAAGAGAGAAGCGCCACGTGCTTTCATCAGATTTTCCTGCATTTTGCACCAAAACTGAATGGATTCACTTTCCCTATCCGCATCAACATATTCTGTCATTTCCACCAAATTTATTTTTCAGGAACCAAACCAAAGATTTAATTGATTCAGGTCTCAGTGATTACTTTCCAATCTAATACATGTAACAAATAAAATATTATTATTATTTTTTTTTATTAAATAATAAAATAAAATTATTTCTATTTTCTTGTCTACTTTTTACTTTCAAGATTTAACACACAAACACTAGAAATATATTAAAAATGGTTCTTTCTAAGCTTCTATTTGAAAGTTTTTTCTAGTTTTTTTCCTGCTTCCTCTACTTGAAACATCCAAACATAATCTTAGTTTTTCTGAAAGGATGTAGATTTTTGGCTATAATCCACAAGCAACATTACTACGTTTTCCTTCTCTCAAGCGACTCAAATAAAGACTATCAATATAAAGATTTGTCAGGGACAACAGAATCTACTATTTACCTTTCATTAAACTAAATTTCCTATTTTTCTTAACCATTTAATTTATTTTATCAGACGACCGTATTAACTTCCCAACTACAACAATATGTAACATTAAATTTAAAATTTGAACCAGATAGACCAAAAAGACTATCTTTGGATCTATTTATTATCAACTTTATCAGACCGTCATCCAAAATAGCCCCGAAATTGTCATTATTTATGGCTTGATGCATAGAGATAGTTTCTAAATAAGCACACCACTGGTTTTTAGTGGACACAGCTTTTAAAATTATAAGAAATTATAAATTTTTCACTTTCGTTCATGACTTTGTTTTTTAACCTAGTGGGATATTAATCCTGGTTTGAACACCAGACAAATCCCAGATTAAAAAGAGTGCGCCCAGTTGTGTGTTCGTTTAGAAATTCCCTGCACAGGGACTGATTGGAGAGCGTGCCAAAATTACTAAAATCCTGCATGGGCCCCACGTAAACGATCATACGCACGGCACCAAAGCCCAAAGTTCAGCTTGTACCGTACATCTCATCCGAAGATGGGTATAATTATTATTAAATTGTTGGTTTAATCTAAACACAAGATCTAATCAAGGATTTAATAATAATAAATTTATAAAAAGGAAGGTCTGTGGCTAATCTTGAGAAGAGCAAAGAGACAGGCAGGAACCGATGATTAAAAAAACATCGGGAACAGCTGTTGCCTTGTCGGGACTCTGTAACTTTCTGCATGTCTATCGATTTTAAAGGAATTTATTATGATGAATAATGTTAATTTATGCCGTTTTTTTTCATTGTTTTTGTTTTTCTCATTTTTATTTATAGAGAAAAAAAAATATGCATTTAGTATTATCATAAATTTCCATTACATTGCAAATTTTATTTTCATAAAAAAAAAATGATAGAAAAAATGGTCCAACAAAGTAATTATATAAATTCTTAATTTCTTTTTCCACTATAAGATAACAAAATAATGAGGAGGTAACCAAACCCTCTGTTTTCCGTGCAATTTTGTGAATTTCAAAACTTGCCGTCCATTAATTTCATTAATTCCATTTGAAAGACCTAAAATTGACATTAAAAAAATAAAAAAAAATTCTAAATTCATTCTCAAATGCATGCTCAAATTCTTGAACTAATCAACCCACCATACTAAAAGGAATAGTTTAGTTCAAAGATAAAGAAAGAACTATAAATGTAAGGAGTTTGCTACTGGCTCATGCCTTCCTAAGGAAATGCAAGTTAAAATGTTTAATAATTCCGAGGATTTAACGTAGGATATTATACAATAAACTTTGATAATTTAAAGTAAAATACAATACAAAATAAATAAATAAATAAATAAATAAATAAATAAATATATATATATATATATATATATATATATATATATATATATATATATATATATATATATATATATATATATATATATATATATATATATATATATATATATATATATATATATATATATATATATATATATATATATATATATATATATATATATATATATATATAGGGATTACTGTAGGTGAGTCGTCAGCTCAGGAAAAGTTATGTGAGCTAGCGGCAAAACTTTAATAATCCAATGATTTTTCTTCAATTTTTTTGTAACAATCACTATCTCTACATTCTTAACTTATTTCGGATTAAATTTCATAAATTTTGGATTTCATTTACCCTTCCATCAAGTCAATACAAAATGTTTTATTCATTAAAAACCGTTAATTTTGTTTTAGCTTGATGGCTGACCAAATCAAAACTAAAACCCAAGAAATTGGGTATGAGTGAACCCTATGGGGTCGAAATCATAATCCAAAAGAATTTTTTTAAAAAAGATTATTGGAGATAGTGGAAATGAACTGCAGCTCAGGTAACTTGCGTAAACTGTCAGTTCGTTTCCATTTTTCTCACACACACACACACACACATATATATATATATATATATATATAGAGTAAGGGTTGAAAAGGCATGTACAGAGTGATTCTAGACTTCTGTTTTGGTTGAAGAGCATGCTTCGAATCTAACTTGTATAATTCAAAAATACTTGGTTAATAATATTTATTTGTTATAAAAAAATCTATTATGAATTAAAAGATAATCATGTATTAAATGAAAAATCTTTTAAAATATATTATAGAAATATATAAATATGATTTCTCCAATATTTAGTTTTTTTTTTCTTTTTTTCTTTCTTTATGAATACAAATGTTGAAATAGTCTACATGGCATGTGCCCCATTACAATCATGTAGGATTTTCTTAAATCCTACCAACTCTTCTGATAATTTCTTCCACAATACAAATATATGAGCAGCCCCGGTGTGGTGTTTTCAGAATTTTTGGAGATAAGAGATATTTTAAAGAAGTTACTCAAATAATCATTTTGGGATCCACAAAGAGCTCCTTTAAGACTTCTCCTTGTTTGTTTTGTTTTGTTTTTGTTTTTTGTTTTTTGTTTTTTTTTTTTGGAAAAACAATTCTTCTTGCGTAGACAATAAAAAATTGTAGTTGCATGTTAAATTTAAATCCAATTTATAACTTTATTAAAATCTTTAGTATGTGAATAACTAAGTAAGATTTTTAATGTTGAGTATCAAACTCAAGGATTCATAGTATTAAAAATTAATAATAATGTTGAATGTATAGAGAATAATTAATTCGATGCCTATATTATATGATCTTACATCTTAAAACCATTATACACTTAGATTCATATTTAAAACCTTAAATGATGCTCAATATTTTAAACTTAAATCCAAATCTGAGCTTTGTAAAAAAAAAAAAAACAAATTTTCCAGAACATCCTTCTATCAATTACCAAGGATTATTGCCTACAATTAGAATCTGTCAAAAATATCTAAAACTAATTATTAAGAATTGAGATCAGAGAGTACGTTCAAGGGTTGAAATAATCCATTTAGTTTTGACTCTCACTCGCGGGTAACTTTACCACGGGAGTTTCTAAATGGGCACACCATTTTTCCTAGTGAACCCACTTAATAACCAAAAATAACCTGCAAAATGGGCTAACAAGGAAAAATGGTGTGCCTTTCAGAAACTTCCCTTTACCACCAGTTCAAATCGCCCAAAATTAATGTCAAAAAAAAATCACTGTATCCTCTTCCCATTTCTCCTACCAAATTACATATCTACCCCTGACCACAAACAATCCAGAGAGTAAACCTCAGCACCATCACAGTGCCAATTTCGTTATTCCAACTAAAACCCAGACCCAAACATGAACAAAAGCATCCTGTGACCAGCATCGGGTACCATTTAAAAGCTCGAGCTCCCTTTTCCTCCAATTGCGTCTCACACCAAAACCAAAAGCAATGCCCTTTCGCCTCTCTCACCAGCTCTTCACCTCCACTCTCTAAACCCTAACCCTAATTCTTCCTCAATTTTCCCGCCATGGCAGCGAGAGAGGCGACGCCGCCTCCGGTTATAGGCAAGGCCGGACGATACACTATCTTCATAACGCCGCCGCCGACCCCCCGGCCGTTGGAGGGGTCTAGATCTCAGACCCCCAGCCCAAGTCCTAGTCCGACCCCGAACCCTAAGCTGGGGTCGAGAAATGCTGCCCCTTTGCTTTCGGAATCGTTTCGATCTCTGAACTCCAGTCCTAGGGAGAGGATGAGGTCGAGTATGAACCCGAAGGATGGGAATTTTTCGCCGGTGAAGGGGTCTGAGAAGTCTGCGGCGGTGGCGGCGCCGCCGCCTGTTCAAGTTCCGCCGCTGCAGTTTGAGAAGGGGAAACGGGGGAGGTCGGTGGGAGGAGCATTTGGGTTTTTCTTTGACGCCGTTGCTAAAGTCCAAGATGGTAACTTTTTGCCGATTCTCTTGATCTTTTTGGGTTTTGGATGCGTTTCTTCACCATAGAGTTTCGAATAATTCGCGAATGACAGCGATTTTTCTCTTGCTCCTTCAGAATTGTTGTCTGTCTTCAGTTATCTTTGCAGCACGCTATTATTCTCCAGTTAATTTTAAATTTTTAAACAGTGACTTATTTTATTCAGTTTACTAGGATTTTGCGATTGAACTTGCTCGACTATTCTTCAGTCTTAATTTTACTTGAGAACTGGACTTTGATTACATCCCTCAACTCCATCTTATAGTCTGTTCAATCTGACGCTTTGTGGTGTGTTTTTTTCTCTACTTTGTGTCGGCAAAATCTCAACTCGCACTGTTGTAATTTTTGCTATAGTTCAAATTATGTTTGAATAATGGTCTCCTTTATCTCTTTGTTGTTGGTACATCCTTTAGTTATTTAGATAAGAAATCTTATATTTTTGGACTTCTCATTTTCTTGAACCTCTACCATTTAATAAACTACTTTCCTAATGCTAGTAAAGTTGTAGTTATGAATTCGTTGCCTTCACTAAATTGGTAATTTTTATTTTTTAATTGATGTTGATAGAGTTTTGTGAATTTTCTAACTCCTACCTTAAATCTTTAAGAAACAAATTTTTTGCCGTAAGTGAATTGTGGCTGTTGTTTTGATGTGTTTGATCTTTCGGGCAGCACATTCGAGCTTGGACCGGTACCTTGCGGATTGGCTTGGGTTAGATCAATCAAGGTATCAGTGGGCATTGAATGATTACTATGAAAACAATGGATCTGTGAGTGACTCTGCCCCAAGCACTCCCTTTTGGTTTTTGCTACATTGCATTTGTTGCATATTTTGTTTTCTTTGTAGAAGCTTTATCTTTTAGGTTGATCTGATGTGTAGTTTGAGTGATATTTTTGCCCTGATAAATTTTAATATTTTTATTGCTACATCATCTGTTTTTATCTAGGTTTGAGAATCTAATTAAATGCAATGCTCAAAGTAACTTTCTTTGGTGCTCATATTCTTTTTGGTGAGTTGTCACTAGTCCTAAAAGGGATCTAATGCCGAATGCTAGTGAGCATGTTACATACATTTAGATAGTTCTGCTTTGAATTTAAGTGGAAGTCTTTCATTTCGGTAGTGATCCAAATCCAAACTGACCTCTTTGCTATGGGGTTTGCATGTGTATGGTGTGTGTACATGTGTGCATTAATTTGATCCAAACTTCAGTAGTGCACTGCTATTCTTATCAATTGTTTCAGTGGTCGATGATCATTAACACACAGCTTGGACCATGATTTCTTTATCTACACCATTGAATATATCATAAATGGTGGCTGCTCATCAGGCTTTTTGCAACGGCATAATAACTTGAGCAACATATCCTTCACCATTGCAATTGAGACTACTCATACAAGCAATCTTTTTTGCTGTTGCGGGATAGCCTTATATGTTTATACTTCTGAATGTGGAGCTTAATCTCTCACTAGATTGAGAATGTATGAGCAAAAGAAATCCTTATAAACCTATTTTGCTTTGTTTAATTGCAGAGCAAGGATGGTGGTAAGCCAAAAGACCTTGTCACCAAAGGACAAGCCTTGTAATAGGTGAAAGGGCAGGTACCTTTTGAACTAAACTAGGATTTGGGCTTTATTCATCCTTTGCTTCAAATATTTTGAATTTTGCAGAATGCATGTGTATGATTATATATTGAAGCAGAGTGGAAGCTCCCAATGCAGAACATCTCCAGCTGGTTGGTCGACGATCGCTCATCGTACACGTGACAGTAGCAATGAGGCAATGCTATTGCAGAAGCTGTATAATGTATGAATGGCGGAATTGCTGTAATTTGAAATATTCTTAGCTTCTTTTATTCATGCCTCTTCGAATGGAGTAATGATGGGTCATAGTTTTATTTTGACCAATGGCAAGCATTATTTCTGCACCTGAGCCCTTGTACTTCAATGCTCAGAGCTCCATGTGATCAAATCATGAGTTGCTAATTATTAATAGTTGAATCCTATCTTCTTAGGTTGTTAGGTGCCTACTGCGCTATTAGCGACTATTTATAGATGGTTCGTATTGCTGGATTACATTTTATGGGAGGATTTGCTTGGTTTTAAGACCCAATGTTAAAGATGGAAAATCAATTCTTTATCGGTAGTAAACTCTAAAAATGAGGTCTAGTTCCTTAACTATTATTCTCAATTTACATAGATGCGAATTCTATGGATAATTCTGATAACAAAAGCTTATTCCTATGCAGTTTCTCCACATAATTGAGAATCTTTTTGGGGCACGTCTATGGGCAAGAAGAAATATCACCTTGTGTTGTGGGGCAAGTTTATAAAATTTTGAGGTATTTATTGGTTTGTCCCTCAAATTTTTATATATTATGATTTAGTCCCCCAAATCTTCATATTTAGGATTTAGTCTCCTAAATTTCCTAAGTTACTATAATTTAGTTCCCTTCTCTAAATCCCTTAAATTTTTGACCTGATATTATTATTTTACCTTTCCTTATTCATTTTTTCTCTTCCTTCTCTCTTCTCCTCCTTTCTTTCTCTTTTCTTCATTTTCTTTACTATTCCTCATCTCTTCTCCTTCTCTCTTCTTTCTCTCTTCCTCCTCTTTTCTTCATTGGGAGAAGAGAGGAGTAAGAGAGAAGTAGAAGAGATGAGGAATAGTGAAGAAAAGAAGATGTGAAGAGGAAGAGAGGAGGAGAAGAGAGGAGGAAGAGAAAAAATGAATAAGGAGGGGTAAAATGGTTTTGGGGAAAAAATGAATCAGGTTAAAAATTTGGGAGATTTGGGGAAGGGGACTAAATTGTAGTAACTTAGGAGATTTGGAGGACTAAATCATAATATATAAAGATTTGAGGGACAAACCAGTAAATACCCCTAAACTTTTCTGATAACAAAAGCGGGAAATTCTATTTGCACCCTTCTATTTACTCTTGACGCATGGTTTTAAAATTTATAAATAATTACAAGTTTGCTATTATTTTTTTGGACTAAATTACCCTTATAAATCCCAAACTAAAACTTATTAAAAATTGGAAGCACGACTCACCGTGTTCCTTCTCTGTTTTCTCTTTATAACCCTAATTTACGTTTCTAAAAGGATTCGAAGAATTTTAAATTATTTGATTTTACCGTCACAAGTGAAATTAGGATTTGGAGTTTGAGTTCTTTTATGTAAATGGAAAATTTTAACATGCAACTGGTATCAGCGGACAAATCTAAGGTACGAGTTGATTTTTTTTTTTAGTTTTTTATGTTTATTTTTTGAAATTTATCGTCAATTAATTTTGTTTTTTGGGGAGATGTCGCGTGCTGGTCGGGTATTAATATATGACCAGAACTTTTTTGGGTCGGGTATTAATACCCGACCAAGGTATTTCTATGTCTTAAACTAATATCCGACTGAACTAAACTTGTTAATTTTCATGAATATACACGAATAACAAAATTGTAAAAAATTGTTATATATGTTTAAATATGCACTAATTATATATGTATGAAATGAAGGCGGTATGAAATGATTGTTAATTTAAATTAATTTAAGGGTTGTGACAAAATAATATAGAGTAATGATTCATTTGTTCTCTTGACTAATGTAGGTGGATGCAGCGACACAATGTACTCCCACTCACATTGGTTTCAGCGTGGAGAATATTTCGAATTTTACAACTTCTCGAGTACGTCTTCTTTTGTTTTTTTTTTTTTAAATTTATGTTTATTATTTTTTATTTCATCGTTTTTTAACGAGATGAACTGCTACAGATATTTTCAAACCGAGATGAGCTTTCAAGGTGGATCCGAGATGAAGGAAGAAGACTGGGTTTTGTTATTGTAATTGCAAATTCCGATAGTGGTAGTCGTAATCAGAGAGGGAGGATTTGGTTTGGATGTAAACGTGGTGGACAACCCAGATCTAAAAATATATCAGATATGGTTGATCGTAAGAGAAAAAGTGGATCAAAGAAATATGGGTGCCCATTCCTTTTGAAATGTGAGCAGATGATCATGAAGGGAGAGGAATGGACTATGAAATTAATGTGTGGTAGGCACAACCGCCCTGCTGCAGAGTACATGGAGGGTCATTCTTCTGCAGGGAGACTGTCAAAAATCGAGAAAACGGTGTTAGTTGAGATGTCGAAGTGTCATGTGCGTCCAAAAGATATATTGACATTATTAAAATAGAAAGATCCTAAAATTGCTTCAACAATGAAGACAATATACAATGCACGACAAAAATTGCGAGTAATTGAGCAGGGTGGGAGATCATAGGTACAACATTTGTTGTTTAAAATTACCAAATACAAATACATAGAGTGGCATCGTAGTTGTGAGCATACTGAGTCCGTTACTGACCTATTTTGGGCTCATCTTGTTGGAGTAGACCTTCTTTGTGCATTCCCAGGCATTCTAATCATGGACATACAAAACAAATAGATACAATTACCCATTGTTGGAAATTGTGGGTGTTATATTGACCAATATGTCATTTTCAGTTGCATTTACATTTTTGGAAAGAGAAAAAGAAACAAATTATGCATGGGCAATGGACAAGCTACATGGACTATTTCTCAACAATATTGTACCAGGTGTAATTGTGACAGACAGAGAGTTGGCACTTCTTAATGCAATTGAATCGACCTTCCCTTCTAGTTGACATCTTCTTTGTAGATGACACATAAACAAGAACGTTTTGGCAAACAGCAAAAAGTTTTTTGATCAACAATAAGAGTGGGAGAAATTTTATGCCAGTTGAAAGGTTGTTGTGCTATCCAACACACTTGATGAGTATAATGCACATTTGTGTGCTCTAAAAAATGACTTTCGAAGCTATCCGGATGCACTAGACTATGTTACGGCAACGTAGTTGGATCCATATAAGGAAAGATTCATTACTTATTGGACAAACAACTGCTTGCATCGGGATAATGTGACAACTAATAGAGCTGAGAGTGCACATGCTCGGCTTAAACGACAACTTCAAACCAGCCAAGGAAACTTTGAGAATTGTTGGACAAATATCCATTCTCTTCTGGAAGTCCAATATACAGAAATTAAGGCTTCATTTGAGAAAAGCCTAATAATCGTTCATCGTAATTTTATATTGCCTGAATTTAGAGAACTACGTGGTGTAATATCAATATATGCACTTAACTTGATTCACTGCCAATTGAAAAGAGCAATTTCTATATGTGTAGATGCAGTTGCTTGTGGTTGCGTTATTCAACGCACTCACAATTTGTCATGCGCACATGAGATTTCGATGTATAAGAGAGACAATCGGCCAATACCGTTAGAGTCAGTAGACCCTCATTGGAGAAAGCTTGACATGCTGCCAGTTGTTGAAACACAAATTATTGATCCAATAAACTATCAAAAAGATGTTGATGTATTCATCAATTCGTTATTGAAGGCAAACAATGAAATGAGGGCTCGTATGATGAAGAAGTTCAGAGAGATATCGAATCCAGTTAGTTCTTCCCTCGCTGATCCAATAGTGAAGGTTTCTGTAAGAGCCCGACAGCACTGAAAGATAGACAATTCCACACGCCGCGATCCATGTGCATTCGAGTTAGTCATATCTCAGCATGACAGTTGTTCTCCATCGGTTAGGAACACACTAGTTCCTCGGAAAAGCACGATACGTAAGTTACCACCGAGGAGACGGCCTAAGCAAAAGGTAGATATAATCTATTTTTTCTTTAGTATTTAAGTTGTTTTTAAGTCGTTTGAAACTTATAATATTTAATTACACTTTTTATTAAACATTGCAGTAACAAGACCATAGTTCCTTCACCGAACCTCCTCCACCAGGGACAGTTCCTTCACCAGTGCATGAACTGCCAGTTGTTCCTCTATATTATGAGCCACCATCAGAACCTGAATCTTACCTATCCAAGTATTTGTCATTCCTTCCAGATTGCTTGATTCCATACATTACACATGTTGGTGATGTTAAGGCTGATGCTAATTGCGGATTTCGAGTTATCGCAAAATGTCTCGGACTTGGTGAGGACCAGTGGAGTCAGGTACGCAGAGACTTAATTAATGAGCTTCATAACCATCATACATAATACATGAGCATTTTTGGAGACACCGGTCGTATTCAGGAGTTGACGAGAATATTAAATTACTTCCAAGACTTTCCCCGAGTCGATCACTGGATGATTATGCCGGACATGGGACATCTTATAGCATCACGGTACGACGTGGTTTTATTCTTCATTTCTAAGGCACAATGTCTTAATTTTCTACCACTCAGAACGTCCCCTCCTTTATTAGTTCTCCAAAGGAAAGAAATTGGAATTGCCTTTGTTGCCGAATGTCATTTTGTTCCGGTAAGAGTAGTTCTCGTTACTTGCAATATTTATAAGACTCTATATATTTATACTAATTTAGTTTTCATTGATTTAGGTCTATGTTTCTCCACTTCACCCCGTCCCCAACGTTGTACTTAATTGGCAGCGTCATCACCATCATGAAGCAAATGGATGGGAAACACCGTATTTGGAGCGATTCAGCAATTTCGGCGCATTGTGGGACCTAACGTTGCCACACAAGAGATAATTGTGTTGTAAAAATGAATCTTGTACTTCATGTTGACACTTGTGATGTTTTTTTATGTAGTTAAGTTTCTTCTCTATTTTACTTCTCATTTAATGAAGTTATTCACATCATATTTTCTCACTTCATGGTCGAGTTGTACAACCAAACAAACAAACAAACTGGTCGGGTTGCACAACAGGTTCTGGAATAATCCACTGGTCAGCTTGCACAAACCGACCAGTGACCATTTGGTTGGCTTGTGGAAACCGACCCAGGTCGGCTTGCGGAAACCGACTAGTGTTCACTGGGTCGGTTTCTGCAAGCCGACCAGTACAAATTGGGTCGGATTGTACACACCGACTGAAATAATAAGAATCGGCTAGTACAAGCCGACCAGAAGGGAACCCTATTTATAAGGTCTATTCAAGACTTTACGATTGAGGCACATGATAAGGAGAGATGCTTGGGCTTCAATTGTACCACTTACGTGAAGTTCATTCCTCAAAGAGTCTTTCTGGGAAACATATCAAAGCACACGATCAATATAAAGCCACAATAAGCCAATAACCCCAAGAACTTACACTTCAGGCCCATGCTGAAAAATTAAAAATAACCCTTGAAGATATCCTCATTAACCTTTAAGGGAGATTAACTTCCCTCTACTCTCATCCCCCATTGTTGTCTAGTTGATATTGCATTACAAGCACTTAAAACACCATATAAAGCCACAATAAGCCAATAACCCCAAGAACAATGAGTTAGCTACAAGACAAATAGATATTAATTACTTGTCTTCCTCTCTTCAAAAAAGGAAAAGCTTTAAGAGAACAGGTATCCCCATCTGTCGTCTTCTCTTCAACACAGATATAGGTCTATGTAGCTGTGTGAGAGAGACAAAAATTCACTATTAGCATGCAGTATGAAGGTCAAGAAAACAAAACCAATAGAACAACAAAAAGGACAAAATCAACAGAAAATTGTCTCAATAATATTGCATAGCATCTCACGCCAAACTTCGGTAAACCAACAACAACAAAACTTAATTTATATAAAATCTATAGTCATCACAAAATCAAATATATCACGTAAAATTTCACTGTTCTATCTGAACATGTTTGTACTAACAGTATTATATTTTGAAACACTAGATGTCATCACTGTTTCCTAGAAGTCTTTCTAACGGAACACCGTCTTTCACTAACTCTATTTGATTCTGGAGATCTGGTCTCTGAAACTTTTTCACTTTGTGTACTACAATTGATAATGGACATGATCTTTTCCATTGCCGTATAAAGCAATCCCGGACGTTTCTTGCTTTCTCTAGGCCCTTGGTTTAGAAATGGATGAACAACAGCAATAATTTGTTCTATTCTCTGCAACAAGTTAAGAATAATTAGAAACAATATACAAGATAAAAAACAAATTCAAATTACGTCATATTTGAAAGAGTAATCACAGACTAACCTCATCAACGGGCTGAGGAATATCTTGCTGGTCCCCATCCTCAACTGGTCCTATAAAACGTCGAGACATCTGAGAGTACCATGCAATATAATCCGGAGTACACTCAGAAGGGTTAGTTGCTAGAGCCCCATGATGCTCTTGTGATAACACATGGTCTTCCCAATTAACCCACATTGCTTCGGTGTGGCTGTACTTAACAAGATACTTGTTACTGGATATTCATCTTTTTTCGCGAATTGGAGCAAACGGTAAAGAAGGAATATGTTGGCGACGGCCAAACTGCCGTAATACTCGTACAGGGTGGTGTGGCTCGGCGATGTCTCTAACTCGTACCGTACCCATATAATAAGAAACCTCCTTCAATGGGTGATGGTCTCTCAACGAGCGATATGGATCCCATATGACCTGCAAGAAGAAATAGTAAAATCCAAAATGAACAATTAATTGCTATCTTCATTGAATTAAATAAATTTGTAAGATATATTTAATTATCTTACTTCGGATGGAATAAGTTGATCAAGTGTCGATCGTAAAACACGAAGATAATCCACACTTACGTTAGTCTCCCGACGACTCATCCATCTGCATACCTGCGGTTGTTCTGATTTATATGAACTATTCACTACCGGAAGGAGCTTGGGAAAGTGGCCAAATATCCACGCTTAAAGGAGAGTTAGATAGCCGGCTATCTGTGCCACATGTGCTCTGGACGCGAGTCCCAACTGTCTGTATAAATATGCTAATGTTCCAGCACCCCATGCATAAGTGTGCACTAATTCAAGGTTGTGCAATAGGGGCAAGTAGTCAATGGAAACTCTGGTACCAGTCTTGTCATCGAATAACTTACAACCAAGAAGATATAGGAGATACGCTTTCGCGACACAATTAATCATTTCATCAGAGTCATTATCGGTGACTCCAATGAACTGTTCCCGAAGCCAATCAAGTTTGACTGAAGCCCCACTCTATGTGTTTATTTCATTTAACGCATCGGAGTGGCTAACACCAAGCGAATGGACTAACACGTCAACGGGGAGCTGAACATTTGCCCCTTCATGTTGACAAACTGATTTACCTGTCACAGGTAGACTGAGAAGACAACTAACATCGTCTAGTGTTATTGTCATTTCTCCAAATGGCAAGTGAAAGGTGTTTGTCTCGGGGTGCCATCTCTCTACAAAAGCTGAAATTTCAACCCTACTTACGTATTGGTACGAGCAAGCCACCAAGGGAAATAACGTGGATTTTCTAATCAACTCTATGAATTGTGTGTTAGGTTGCTTCGTACTCAAATCCCATGCCGAAATTTTTTTTGTGTGATTAAGGCAGCGTAGTGGCTCACGTTCCTGCAAATATTTATTTTGTTTGATCATATTCATCATTATAAACTTGCAATGAAGATTGCATAATAATACAATTCAACTAACCTCCCCTTTTATAATTAAGAAATTCACGTGTGTTTGAAAACTCTTGAGAATTGTCAAGTCCACGGGATCTCCTTGGATCGGACGAGAAATATCTTCTTCATACTCTCCCTCATCCGTATCTGTCAGCGCTGATGTAGGAGGATCAGACCTCAACATAACATGCGACTCTGCGTCTCTCTCGACCTGTAAAGGTGGTTGGTTTTCGATTTCTGGCATGCTTGAGGTGCTACGCGCCTTCGAGCATGTTTTCTTCCTCCTATTCGATGTCGTTGGACGAATGCGGGATGATCCAGTGTAACGCCCCCCTTTTTGGGCTGCTTCCCAAAACGGAGAACGCTACTTATTTCTTCTACTAGACAACCCAACAGTCACAAGATCTTGGAATAACCGTAACTACTGCCACAATCAGGTGAATAAATAACATGTCTGACAAAAAGTTCATTACATAGAATGGCACACTGCCCTAAATATAAATACAAAAGAAGTAAAAGAGGAAAGCAGTGTCCAGATAAAGGAAATACAAGCAATATATAAGAGATTCTTCGGAAAGTACTTCACTACTTAATATTGCTCGGTCTGACCGATGAAGTACGGATCCTCAGTCGGGGCAGGTTCTCCTTCTTGGTCCTCTAAACCTAGGTTTAGAAACCTAGGGGATTAAACCCAGCAAGTAACACCAGAAAAATATATGTGTACTAGTACAGTACTAAAGATATAAATGAATAAAATGCTTTCATTGGGAAATAGCAATTAAATCATGATAGCAATGAACAGTCACATGAAGAAAATATAACAGCAAGATTATATATGTCATTTACAAATAACATGTAAATATCATGTAAAGATGCATATTTTGTAAAGATGTCAAGTCTAAATCAAGTCTTTGTTAGCATTTGAAAATAAATTAACATTTGAAACTTGAATGATTTGTTAGCATTTTGAAACTAAATGATGGATAGGATAGTGCGCAGTTTCCTGTATTGTACAAGTGCCCGTACATACCCGGGACCCGGCCTCAGACCCATGGCGCTGAACCAGGACGTACCGCTAGGTACTCAAGACAAGCTCCGTACTGTGAAGCAGTAACGGACATCACCCTTTTGGGGATTCATGTATCAGACGGTGTGCTGCTGCAGCTCAGCACTTAATTCAAGAAGTTAGTTAACATGATCCTTGTACAATACAAGTTCTTATCCATCATTGAGCTTCCCCAATCCCATGTCAAGAATGCATGATATATATGAATTAACGAAATACAGAACTTGTCAAGTCAATAATTCAAGAATCAATTTCAGGATCATGTACACATGTTTCACAAGGTATTTCATGTCATGTGATCAAGATACAAGAAATTTGTTATCATGTTCCCATAAATGATTATGCTCATCATGTATCAATTATTTAATTAATTCATGTATTGTACAATTCATGCAAGAATCATATAATACAATATATCATTAACAATTATCACACTCTATGCATCATTTATCCATTATATAGTTTCTCACATCCTGAATTCATATGATAATTTCATTTGTTCATTTTCCCTTTCCCTTCTTCAATTGTCTTTCAATTCATAGACTTGCATTTTCATGTAATATCATAGCACATGATTTGTAATGTCAAAGCACATAATTTGTAACATGATGAATCAAATATCCGTATCATCTCAATAATCTCAGTGTACAGTCATATCACCAATTAATTCAATAATCTGGTGCAGTTCTCAATTCCAATCAATACCCAATTCGTAAACAAAGTGCACCATGTAATAATAGAAAATTATTTCTAAACCCAAACGTATGGACTTGTTTAATTTCCAGGTTCAACCACGTATTATTTATATATTTTTCTTTTGATAAATTTTCATTTAACTTCCAAGCCAAATTCATCAATTATTTTAAATCCAAATCCAATTTTACAAGTCAAAGTCCACTTTCTCAAGTCCAAGCCCAATGATTCAAGTATCTTTATTTCTCTTTTAACTTCCAGGCCCAAATTTATCTTCTATTTCTTTTCCTTTACTCTCTCCATTTTTTTTCTCTCTTTCTTTTTCTTTTTCTTTTTCTTTCTCTTTAGCCCAGCCCATTATTACTCTTCTATATCATTTTGTCTTCATTCAACTTTTCTCTCTTTATCCAATAAAATCACCTAAGGCTATTTCCCTGCATATAAACTTTCTCTTTATCCAATGAAATCACCTAAACCTGAATGAAGCCCATGCAATTACTTAAGCCCTCATATCTTTATTTAATTTCATTTTCCTTTTCTTTCTTTTTCTTTTGTCCAGCCCAATCCCAAGCCCATGATGTCTCTCCCTCTTTTTCTTTTATTTTATTTTTTATTTCTTCTGGACTGGGCCAGGCCCATCTTCATTTTTCTTTTCCTTTCATCTTGGCCCAGCCCATTTCTTCAATTTTCCTCTCTTTCTTCCTTAACCGAGCCCATACAATTACCATGCAAAAATACCCAAGCTATGAATTGAATACCCATGCAAAAATACCCAAGCTTTTCTTTCTATCTTTCTTTTTCATTTTTGCATGGATTGCATAGAATTGCATGCAGTGGAATTATTTTTGCACGTATACAAATATGAATTAAAATTAAATAAAGAAATGAACGGAAATATATTAGCATTACTTGCATATAAAATCAAATATAACAATACTTGTATGTATCAAAATTGACTCAATGGTCTAGTTTAAATTCTCAATATTAATCATGAAAATAAATCATGCATGTAAATATACAATAAGGAAGGAACAAAAATAGCAGTGTTACTTGCTTCGGTTTGATCTCGAATATTCGGTTCGAATCCTCGATACGGTTTGATTTCTCTCTTTTCTTTTATTTATTTATTTATTTTTTATTTTCTTTTTTTCTCTTTCAGCAAGAGTATGAGAGGGAGAGAAGAGATTAGGGAGAGGGAGAGGGAGATTAGGGTTAAGAATGAGGGATTAGGGTTAAGAATGAGGGATTAGGGAGAGGGAGAGGGTTTATATAGGAGATTTATTAGATTTAATTATTCTTAACCTCAATTATCATCTCAATTATCATCTCAATTATCATCTCAATTATCATCCCACCCCCCACCTTTTCATTCCACCGCCCCACGCTTTCTCACGGCCGACCCACGTTGATAATAATGGAGGTGTGCTCACTTAGCAGGTGGGCATATTAGTAATTACCAATTTATTTAATATTTTATTTTTTTTACGGTTCCGGTAAACATTGTCCAAATGCTACCAAATTTTTACAGGACGTAATACTCAACGAGAGGAGTACTAGAAAATTATCCGTTTGTTATTTCGATGTCTGGAATAATTGAACTGAAATTCTGAAGTAATTAGAAAAGAGAACTATTAGTTAAAGTATGAAATTATTACTAATCTTTCCTTAATTAATTATTCACCGTCAGCCCACCGTCCAAATTAATTATTCACCGTCAAAATTATTGAGCCATCCACCGTCCATACCTAATTGTGTGCTCACTTAGCAGGTGGGCGCATTGAGTAATTATTAATTTATTTAATATACATATATTTTTTTTTTTCTCTTGAAAGAAATCTCTAAAAATCATAAATATTACAAAACTAATAATTGTGAAGACTGAATGTCATTTGAGTTTGTGGATTTAAAGTTACGTTGACTGAAGATAATTTCGGTGTCTAAATTTGACTTCGGTTGACTTATTCAGCACAACTGGTCTCAAGAGAGCAATATAAGTAGATCGAATTTCGGGGTGTTACATCCTACCCACCTAATAAAAAAAATTTCGTCCTCGAAATTTAATTGATGTATTTGATCATGGGAAAATGTATATATATTTTATCCTGATGTCTTTCTCAAGCTCCCAAACTAAATCTCTTGGTGATTGTATATCTTATAAGAACTAATAATGTTACTTTATCATTCAAGACTTCTCCCATCGATTTATAATTTTTAAATATTGCTTCTCATATTTTAAGCATGATCTGAAGTCTACTTTTTATAGATTCACTATTTTGTACTTCTAGCTAAGTGCTTTATCATTTATAATATATAACATAATTATGAACAATTTTCATTTTTTTTTTTTTTTTTTTTTTTTGTAGTGTTCATTTCCAAGGTCCTATTACATATTGTAATCGACTCTAGAAATAAAAATTAATCTGAATTATTATAATATCGATGTAACAAGACTTCGAATGGTAGGGACACAAGATAAGAAATGAATTCATGACTAGTTAAAAAATCCAATCACATACAACGATCTTATTAAGCGACTGCAATTGCTGACGTCAGAGAATATCTCCCTACAATTGCCTCGCCGACTCAATAAGATTTCTGATGTATAAAGGTTCAAGTCATGAATCATATTATGATAATATTCAGATAGAAGATACAAAATATCAAATGTGAATGATCAACAAAAAGTAATGGAATAGGACGATCATTTGGAAAGATAATTTTAACTTGAGTAACAAGATATAATGCCATATTCTGGTTTGATAAAATGTATCTTTTCTGTTAATAATACTGGAGCTCCCCAAGGCTAAACACTAGATCTTACAAAATCCAATTTCAATAACTCGTCCACTTGCCACTTGACTTCTTTTAATTTCTATGATTCTCATTTGAAACCAAACTAATTCAGCTCCAGGGCTAACGTCAATAGTGGATTCTACAGCTCTTACTAATGGTAATCCAGATATCTCTTTAGGAAATATATTTAAGAATTCTGATACTACTGAGATCATTCCTTCTTCTACAACCTATTACTGCATGGAAGGTACTCAACTAATCCATACCTAAGATAACATCATATCCTTCTCTGTTGATAACTAACAAGTTGGCATAAAATTCTCTTTGCTTAATCACTAAGAGACATAGCTTATATTCCTTATTAGTTGTGATATTACCGTTTCCAGTCTTAATGTTCCACCCCGCAGTTAAGATTGCAAAATTAATAGAATTGCGGGAAACAAACACAGTGTGAAGCTCCAGAATCAAATAGAGTAGTTGCTGGTGTATTGCCATCTAAAATCGCACCTGCCACGACTCCCGCAGTGATTTGAATTTTCCCCACATTCATCAGCTTAACTTATCATTTCCTCCTTGGGTGTTGGCATGAGTTTGTTGTTGGGTTTCCAAAGGTCCTTTCTGATCTGGTCCTGAAATCTTCTGGGTTGATATGTTTGTTGGTCTGTCCTTTGCCTGAAATGGGTCCTTAGCTTTTGCCGACTGTTGAGTTTTTGGGCAATCTCTCAACCGATGACTAGGGGATCCGCACACCAGACACAACCCTTGAGCTCTTCTACACATTTTCTTGATATGTCCCGGTTTATGACAATAATTATAGATTACTAGACCTTGATTCGACATCACCTGCTTCTTTGCTGGTGTGTCATCAAATTTCCTAGCCGATGGATTTGCTCCTTGCCTATATGACCCTTTAAATGCCACTGACCTCTTATTCTCCACCTTTAGAAGGTTCACCATTTTGATTCTCTTTTGTTTTTGGCACTGCAATATCTTTTTTTTTTTAATATCATTATTGTGGTTTGTTGTGTTTGTGCTACCCTTTGTACCATATTTCTAAGCTCAGACTCTTCACTTGTTGGATTTGGGCTTGCGCTAGTAGAAGATTGGGTCGTCATCATTCTGTGACGGACCAAGGAAGATTAATCAGATGGAGTTTAAAGATAGAGATTTCAAATGAATTAGAAACAATAAAATAGGCACGATACTAGATCTGATAGGAATCAAAGAATAAGAAACAATTACGAATAAGTCACAGACATGTTCTTATGTGGCAGTAATCCTATGGTCTTCCACCTAAACCTAGGCTCTGATACCACCCTGTAACGCCCCCCTTTTTGGGCTGCTTCCCAAAACGGAGAACGCTACTTATTTCTTCTACTAGACAACCCAACAGTCACAAGATCTTGGAATAACCGTAACTACTGCCACAATCAGGTGAATAAATAACATGTCTGACAAAAAGTTCATTACATAGAATGGCACACTGCCCTAAATATAAATACAAAAGAAGTAAAAGAGGAAAGCAGTGTCCAGATAAAGGAAATACAAGCAATATATAAGAGATTCTTCGGAAAGTACTTCACTACTTAATATTGCTCGGTCTGACCGATGAAGTACGGATCCTCAGTCGGGGCAGGTTCTCCTTCTTGGTCCTCTAAACCTAGGTTTAGAAACCTAGGGGATTAAACCCAGCAAGTAACACCAGAAAAATATATGTGTACTAGTACAGTACTAAAGATATAAATGAATAAAATGCTTTCATTGGGAAATAGCAATTAAATCATGATAGCAATGAACAGTCACATGAAGAAAATATAACAGCAAGATTATATATGTCATTTACAAATAACATGTAAATATCATGTAAAGATGCATATTTTGTAAAGATGTCAAGTCTAAATCAAGTCTTTGTTAGCATTTGAAAATAAATTAACATTTGAAACTTGAATGATTTGTTAGCATTTTGAAACTAAATGATGGATAGGATAGTGCGCAGTTTCCTGTATTGTACAAGTGCCCGTACATACCCGGGACCCGGCCTCAGACCCATGGCGCTGAACCAGGACGTACCGCTAGGTACTCAAGACAAGCTCCGTACTGTGAAGCAGTAACGGACATCACCCTTTTGGGGATTCATGTATCAGACGGTGTGCTGCTGCAGCTCAGCACTTAATTCAAGAAGTTAGTTAACATGATCCTTGTACAATACAAGTTCTTATCCATCATTGAGCTTCCCCAATCCCATGTCAAGAATGCATGATATATATGAATTAACGAAATACAGAACTTGTCAAGTCAATAATTCAAGAATCAATTTCAGGATCATGTACACATGTTTCACAAGGTATTTCATGTCATGTGATCAAGATACAAGAAATTTGTTATCATGTTCCCATAAATGATTATGCTCATCATGTATCAATTATTTAATTAATTCATGTATTGTACAATTCATGCAAGAATCATATAATACAATATATCATTAACAATTATCACACTCTATGCATCATTTATCCATTATATAGTTTCTCACATCCTGAATTCATATGATAATTTCATTTGTTCATTTTCCCTTTCCCTTCTTCAATTGTCTTTCAATTCATAGACTTGCATTTTCATGTAATATCATAGCACATGATTTGTAATGTCAAAGCACATAATTTGTAACATGATGAATCAAATATCCGTATCATCTCAATAATCTCAGTGTACAGTCATATCACCAATTAATTCAATAATCTGGTGCAGTTCTCAATTCCAATCAATACCCAATTCGTAAACAAAGTGCACCATGTAATAATAGAAAATTATTTCTAAACCCAAACGTATGGACTTGTTTAATTTCCAGGTTCAACCACGTATTATTTATATATTTTTCTTTTGATAAATTTTCATTTAACTTCCAAGCCAAATTCATCAATTATTTTAAATCCAAATCCAATTTTACAAGTCAAAGTCCACTTTCTCAAGTCCAAGCCCAATGATTCAAGTATCTTTATTTCTCTTTTAACTTCCAGGCCCAAATTTATCTTCTATTTCTTTTCCTTTACTCTCTCCATTTTTTTTCTCTCTTTCTTTTTCTTTTTCTTTTTCTTTCTCTTTAGCCCAGCCCATTATTACTCTTCTATATCATTTTGTCTTCATTCAACTTTTCTCTCTTTATCCAATAAAATCACCTAAGGCTATTTCCCTGCATATAAACTTTCTCTTTATCCAATGAAATCACCTAAACCTGAATGAAGCCCATGCAATTACTTAAGCCCTCATATCTTTATTTAATTTCATTTTCCTTTTCTTTTTTTTTCTTTTGTCCAGCCCAATCCCAAGCCCATGATGTCTCTCCCTCTTTTTCTTTTATTTTATTTTTTATTTCTTCTGGACTGGGCCAGGCCCATCTTCATTTTTCTTTTCCTTTCATCTTGGCCCAGCCCATTTCTTCAATTTTCCTCTCTTTCTTCCTTAACCGAGCCCATACAATTACCATGCAAAAATACCCAAGCTATGAATTGAATACCCATGCAAAAATACCCAAGCTTTTCTTTCTATCTTTCTTTTTCATTTTTGCATGGATTGCATAGAATTGCATGCAGTGGAATTATTTTTGCACGTATACAAATATGAATTAAAATTAAATAAAGAAATGAACGGAAATATATTAGCATTACTTGCATATAAAATCAAATATAACAATACTTGTATGTATCAAAATTGACTCAATGGTCTAGTTTAAATTCTCAATATTAATCATGAAAATAAATCATGCATGTAAATATACAATAAGGAAGGAACAAAAATAGCAGTGTTACTTGCTTCGGTTTGATCTCGAATATTCGGTTCGAATCCTCGATACGGTTTGATTTCTCTCTTTTCTTTTATTTATTTATTTATTTTTTATTTTCTTTTTTTCTCTTTCAGCAAGAGTATGAGAGGGAGAGAAGAGATTAGGGAGAGGGAGAGGGAGATTAGGGTTAAGAATGAGGGATTAGGGTTAAGAATGAGGGATTAGGGAGAGGGAGAGGGTTTATATAGGAGATTTATTAGATTTAATTATTCTTAACCTCAATTATCATCTCAATTATCATCTCAATTATCATCTCAATTATCATCCCACCCCCCACCTTTTCATTCCACCGCCCCACGCTTTCTCACGGCCGACCCACGTTGATAATAATGGAGGTGTGCTCACTTAGCAGGTGGGCATATTAGTAATTACCAATTTATTTAATATTTTATTTTTTTTACGGTTCCGGTAAACATTGTCCAAATGCTACCAAATTTTTACAGGACGTAATACTCAACGAGAGGAGTACTAGAAAATTATCCGTTTGTTATTTCGATGTCTGGAATAATTGAACTGAAATTCTGAAGTAATTAGAAAAGAGAACTATTAGTTAAAGTATGAAATTATTACTAATCTTTCCTTAATTAATTATTCACCGTCAGCCCACCGTCCAAATTAATTATTCACCGTCAAAATTATTGAGCCATCCACCGTCCATACCTAATTGTGTGCTCACTTAGCAGGTGGGCGCATTGAGTAATTATTAATTTATTTAATATACATATATTTTTTTTTTTCTCTTGAAAGAAATCTCTAAAAATCATAAATATTACAAAACTAATAATTGTGAAGACTGAATGTCATTTGAGTTTGTGGATTTAAAGTTACGTTGACTGAAGATAATTTCGGTGTCTAAATTTGACTTCGGTTGACTTATTCAGCACAACTGGTCTCAAGAGAGCAATATAAGTAGATCGAATTTCGGGGTGTTACATCCAGCATGTTCCATCTAATTAAAATATATGATATTTAGAACCTCGTTGCTATTTCTATTGAAGTTTACAATAATTTATATGGAAAGAGAGAGGGAAAAAAAAGTCTTTCAATCTTTGAAAATATACTGAAAGCTAAAATCATTACAAGCCATCCTGTTCAAATGAGACATGAAAAGTCTAATAAACAAGGATAGCCACCAAGTTCATAAACAATTATCTATATGAAATAAACCTCTTACTAATTACTCTTACTTTCCTGATATTTAAGAGAAAAAAGGTGTAATAATTATATCTAAACTGCAATATCAATTGGGTGGATATACACCACTGACAACATAACGGAATTACTCTAGTTGGATAAACACCAAAAACAACTATAATTGCAGTGTTTTAATTAAGATTATCATATATTTCTAGCTACTCTCAAGCCCTATATGCATTGAAAACATCCCTTATAGTTTGCTATTTCTATTAAAATTTAAGCTCTTTCCTGTCCAATTCAGTTAGGATAGGAGGCTCCCAACTAGGATAGAAGATAAGTTTAAAAAAGTGTCATTACAATTATGAGACACTATTTTTTTATAGTATAGGTATCAGATACAGTTCATTATTTTGTGAACTATGCAATAAAAAGTGGTTAGGTTTAGTTAGATCAGTATTTTAATCATGGTACACAAAGAATTTTGCATCATGCGCGTGGGCATAATCACTTAAATATATAAATAAATTTTGCATCATGCGTGTGGGCATAATCACTTATATATATATATATATATATATATATATATATATATATATATATATATATATATATATATATATATATATATATATATATATATATATATATATTTGAAGATAATAAGACAAGCAAAACTATAGATTGTGAGAATAGTAGAGAGCATTTTTTTAATATCAACAAAATCCATATTATGCTTGTCCATTATTTGCAAAGCAACTAATTCTTTTGGTCACAGTCATCTTAAGGTATCGAGGTGGTGATCTAAGCTGCATAGTTCTCTTACAAGAGGGACTTCTTGTTATTATTGCTATTATTATTTTCAGCTGTTTGACGTTATAATTGTCAGCATTCATCATGCAGGTTATGATGAGTCAAGATTAACAACTAAGCATTTGGCTATGTAAGTTGTTGATGATTATATGATGCTGTTATCTATTAACAACAGACATTAGTTTATGATATAAAGAACTTGCATTAAGAAGAGGTAGGTTTTGAGTAAATATCAAAGACTTTGTTGACCCCATCTTTGAATTGGCTGGTCTTGGGACTGGAGCCCAAGCCTGCTCGAAGATGTTACTAACTAGGTAACTTGTTGACCGTAAAATAAAATCATTTTGAATTATATTTGTGTTGTTAATTTACTGAATCTGAAGTTATAAGCTTTGTGTGATTCATAATGGCTTGCTTGCTGCAATACTAAGTTAAGAATCTAGAATGAAGTTTGAATTTGAACAACAAATTAAAATGTATCCAAAAAAAAAAGTAGGAATTTGGAGGGCAATTTTGCTTTGGCTAGCATATCTTGGCGCTCAGTCAGTCCTAAAATCCTTACCTATCCAATATCTAGCTTATTATTAACAAGTTGATTAGTCAGTCCTAGAACCCTTACCTATCCGATATCTAGCTTATTATTAATAATAAGCTGATCAGTCCTAGAACCCTTATCTGTCCGATATCTAGCTTATTATTAACAAGTTGATCAGTCAGTCCTAAAACCCTTACCTATCTGATATCTAGCTTATTATTAATAAGTTGAATATCAACACATTCAGGTTTCCTTGCTCATGCTTTATGCAACGGTAAGTCTCTCACATTGGTAGGTGTCAGCCATAGATCAAATCATCCACAAATTAGTAATGTCTATTATCACTTTGTTAGTAGAGTCTCACGTATTCACTACTATGTACTCAATCAGCAAGCCCTCACACATAAAAAAAAAAAAAAAATACAAATTACCTCAAGAATCAAAGTTCTCTGGCTAGATGAACGTTTGAGGGCGTCTGAAGCTTGAACGGAGGAACGGTTGAGAGCGTCCGAAGTGCGAACGAAGCAGGGGATGAAGGGTGCCCGATGGAGGAGGAATGGGTTGATGTGGTCGACACCGATGGAGGAGGAGGTCTAGAAAGGAAGGCAGGGGTTGGCGACGGAATTTGGACCGGCAATGGAGAGAAGTGGTCGATCAAGAGGTGACGACGGTGGGGACGACTCGGTGGTGGGTCGGGAAGGAATATTGGAGACCAGTGGAGTCGATCGAGAGGCGGCGACGGTGGGGACGACTCGGTGGTGGGTTGGGAAGGAAGATTGGAGACCAGTGGAGTCGATCGAGAGCTGGCGACGGTCGGGATGACTCCGGTGGTGGGGGATTCAAAGGAAGATCGAGGTTTTCAGTTTAATTGGGGAAAAAAAAAATCTGAAGAACGAAGGTTAAAGGGAGTGAAGGATAAAATTGGAAAATAAATTATGTGCAGAGAGTAAATTACTCATGTTTCAAAATGGAAATCTGGTGCAAAGTATAACCAGGGTGTGAAGAGTAAATAGCAGGGCGCAAATAGAATTCACCAACAAAAGCTTATTCCTATGCAGTTTCTCGACATAATTGAGAATCTTTTTGGGGCACACCTATGGGCAAAAGGAAATATCACCTTGCGTTGGAAATATCACCTTGTGTTGAGGGGTAAGTTTATAAACTTAAGTCAAAGGTAAATTAGGGTTATGGACCTTTGCACCTTTAACTCGGCCCTCACGACTAAATGGACTAAATGGTGGTGGTACGATATCTCGCAATCCACTTAACACATCAGGTTTCTGGACAGGAATAGTCTTTTCTATAGACATTTTCAGGCCCAATGTACCCTTCAAACTCGAGAAGAAAAGAATATCTGCATGGTATGACATATGGTGTACACAAATACCTTTGTGCTCACTACACCCCCTTGTCTTTGAATTGCCCTCAACATAGATATGGCTGGTTGGGCTTACTGTCGTCATGACAATTGGAGACTGGCTCTGAAATGAGTATATCGACAAAGGCAAGAAGACAAATAGGATCCCAACAAAATGTGTTGAATGAGATAATTCTAGATACTCATAATGAGAATATACATGTCTAGAGATGGAATAACTCTGGAAATATCTTTATCAGCTTTATATACCATTACGTCGTTAACAGTGGACGAATGCTTGCTTAGAGTATAAAATATTCAATGAATATAAGTATGTTTCTTTAGCTCATAACCAAAGATGGCAAGATACTATTCTTATTTGGCCAAACCTTTAGAAAAACAGTGGGAGAGACCTAATATCTGCATTATTTGTAAGTCCAATGGAGAATCAACATATCATCTAACTTTATCTTGCGACTTTGCAAAGTGTATTTAGGTTAGATATAAATTAATTTTTCATATTTCTATAGATATGTCTGTGGTTGACAATGCATGGTGTTTTGGTGTGGGAAGGGAGGGAGGGGGATCAAAAAGGCAAACTCTTGTTTTGGCTTCTTATGTTGGCATCTATATATTGGAATATATGGAGCGAGAGCGATAGGAGTGTTTTTTAGACAAATCACATTGGCTTCTATATATATTACAACTATCTTCTGAGCACGTCATCTTTTAGAGACGGAACGCTCGTCTATCATATAACTCAAACGATGCTGATACTTCATCTCCACTCCCAACATAGTGCCCATCGGAGGTGGATTTAGATGCTACCACTACAGAGGAGGTTGAGTTGGAGGATAACTAAGCTCACATGAAGTGACCCGCATGAGAACATCCAATGCACCTAATAGTTACCAAGGTGGTGTTCGGCTTCATAGGGCTTCTTTGTATTTTTAATAATTTAGAATCTCTAGTATGTATTCGTATTCACATTTTGTTTACTTTGCAACGGGCATGCATACTTTAATAACTACGAATATGTGCACATAGAACACACTTTTTAAAGCATCATTGCCAATGAAATATGAGCTCCCATATCACAAGTCTCAATTTTATGAAACTATTTATGCATCAGTTCACATTCTATAGACATTTTCCTTTTCTTTGTCGATCTCGTTGTATCATTGCTTTTCTACTGGAAGCGTCACGTTTGTTAGACTGTGTAAGTTCGTTAAGATTTCACTAAGAGAACATAGAGAGCTCCTTGTTCACTGTAATGTTTTCAAAAGGTTGAACATGGCTGTTTGTTGAGCTTGTCACCACCATGAAGACGACAACAGAACAGTTACAGTCACGGAAGGCTAATTTCAGCAAAGTCAAATTACTTGGGGGACGATGGAGTTCCTACCAAAATCCAACTGCCCCTCTTTCTCCTCCCCTCTGCTAGTAGACAGCTTTATTCTCTGAAGAAAAGTTGATATGCACGTGTATTGCACCAACATTACTTTAGCTTGCTTATTTACAAAGGCTCCTTCGTCCACTCTCTCCTTCTTCTTTGATTGAAAGGCATAAAAAGGAATTAATGTAATAACTGTTCCTATACTACTAAAGATTTAAATATGTATCACTCTTGTCTCATTAAAAAGAATTTTTACAAGAGAAACCCCAAAAGAGATATATGTGTAACAAAAAACAATAAGCCAATGAATTTTGGTTCAAGTGGTATCACTTCTCTCTGATTTGCAAAAAGTTTTTAGTTCGACTCTCGTGTGTGTGAGTTTGCCTAACAAAAAAAAATAAAAAACAATAAATTTTCTGTACTACTGGGGATTTCTAAGTGTAATTCTTTTATTAGTGATAGATTCACATTAGTACAACTATAGTTTCTATAATTAGTCCAAAAAAGATAAAATTGCAATCTCTATACTATTAGGGAGTACAAGAGCAATGGAAGCACAATAGGGGCTGAGGTTGGGGTTTGGGCCAGTCATTGAGATTTCATTAAGAGTGGGTTCAGGTTTTGTCGGCAAAAACACGAACCAGGCCCATGGCCCATCGATTGGGCGGTTCTAGTTCAATCTTCTGCGGATCCTAGGGCTGGACTGGAGTAAAAAAAGAGCCATTAACGCGTTTGAGAAGCGCCAGCCGAGCGCAGACGTATATTATATGAAAGGGGTTTTTCCATATCCATCCCATAATTCTCTAAAAATTAAATATCGATTACTTAAAACTTTATATTTTAATTTTAATCTTCAAAACATGTAAGTTATATCCTTTTAGTCCCCTAGGTCATGTTCGTTAGCGGAAATTCTATTTGCACGGTATTTTACCCTTGCCACTCTGGATATTCTTTACACCAAATTTCTATTTTGAAATACTATTATTTTACTCTCTGCACCTAAATTTTTTTTCCAAAAATACCCCTCATCTTTTTCTCTAACTGCTCACTCGTCCGATCCCATTTTTATCCTTTTTAAGCAAAAAAATATTTTGGTCGGGTATTAATATCCGACCAAGAAACGTGCTGGTCGGGTATTAATACCTGACCAGCAAGCGAAGTCTCCCTCATAAAAAAAAGAAGCTAATTAATAATAAATTCCAAACAAATATGCATAAACCTAAAAATTTTTTTAAATTATATCTTAGATTCATTCTCTGACACCAATTGCATATTGAAATTTTTCATTTACATAAGAAAACTCAAACTCAAGTTCCAAATCCAAATTTCACTTATCACGGTGTAATCAAAAAATTTAAAATTCTTCTAATCTTTTAAAGAATGTTAATGTAAAATATTTTTAGGGATCAAGAAATCAAATTGATGATTTTATAGGAGATGCGTTTTTATTAAATAAAAAAAATTATTTAGGGTTTTAGAGAGAAAATAGAGGAGAAAACGATGCGTCGTAATTCCAAATTTTAAGAAAATTTAGTTTGAAATTTATAAGGGTAATTTAGTCAAAAAATAGTGGCAAACTTGTAATTATTTATAAGTTTCAAAACTGTTCGTCAAGAGTAAAATGCCGGGTGCTGTCGGTGAAAAATTCTGGAAGACAAAGCAGATCTGCGGATTTAGAGTTGGAAATCTGCAACTCAACTGATCCGCGAACTTAAAGATTGAGGTTCGTGACCCAGCGATGACAGAACAAGTTCGCGAATTTAAAACTGAGATTCGCGATATTACCCATAGCTTTCGGATAGAGATTTAATATAAAGTCACCCGATCTTAACAAGAGAGTTGCCACCTTGGATCGTGGAGTTAACTGCCAAATGGATGTAGCGGCATTACCTCGATCGAGGGAGTAACCATCTAACGAATATGACGGCACTTCTCGGATAGTGGTAGCTAACAGTCGAGTAAATAAGGCAGGACGTTACCCTAAAACCCCTATAAAAGGCGTGGGGGGGGGGAGGGGGGAGAAAGAAAACAGACAGAGACGAAGGGACAGAGGGATCAATCATTTTCTTCTTGAATTACCCCTTGTGATCAAGAGTTCAGAGTCTTTCTTTTCCTAGCAAACTGAGAGAGATTGTGCAGAGTGTCAACGGAGAGCAGGATCGTTCTCCACAGCTACATAGGAACCCAACTTTAAACAAAAATAAAATTCATTTTCCTCATCTTCTGTAAACGGGAAACCGTTGGATTGTAATTCTTTATTGAAAAAACTTCAATAGAGTGTCATTTACAATTTTTATGGCGAACAGAAGATTGACGAGTCCGCTGGGGATTGCTATCACCTCTGGTGATCTGATGGTAGCTCAATCCGATAACCTTCCAGTTGGCAGTATGGTTAATTTGCTCACAATTCAGGTTGACCAGAAAAGGTATAAAGAATCCTTTCTTCAGACTCTAAGAGCCCTACTTCCCTACGGGGATGCCGTAAAGTCTCTAAGGGGTCAATCTCCAAGGAGGCAATAATTCAGCCGGAGAAGTCAGTGGACCAAATTGGTCTGAAACCCTCTTCTTCACTAACATTGGGCCCTAAACCAGTTTCGACTAAGACTCCTGATCTCACAAGAAAAGTAGACCAAGGTCTCTAGTTCAACAAGGGGAAGTGATAACTGCCTACTCCACAAGGCTATGATGCAGAGAAGGTGGTTCCTTTCACTCATACAACGAGAAGGAACCTACGAAGAAGTAAAGCTCGTGCCTTCCGCATTACCACGCAGCAAAAGGAAACCGCTAACTCATCACTGCAAAGGCCTACTATACAAGTATGGAGGCCAAAAGGCAAGGTTGATCGAGATGCAGAAGAATTTACTTGCGTTTCCTACAAGAAGCGGGGTAAGCCTACCAAAATTATCTATGATTACGAACGCGAAGTATACATCCGCGTCCCTCGTGTTCCAGGGAGGAAGTATGATCACGTGATTGAAGAAGCTCACGAAACCCGCGAATCTCAAGTTCGCGGATGATGCACGCCTATCTCTAAGGCTAAGACTGTGCCGCTCCCGAAGCCATCTTTCATAAGTGACATCGTCACAAAGAAATCCAATGCAAGAGATCTTAGGAAATTTCTAAATAGAAAAAAGGAAGAATCCCACTCATCTTACTGGCACTGCAAACAATTGATCAATGCAGTACTATCTCACTGTCATTGTTCAGCACATACTAGATCATCGGTGTTCCATCGATTATCGGCTCCATCAACATCTTCACTCCAACCGGCGAAGAGGAGGCGACGAAACATGCTTGAGTTTTCTGAGCCCGAATACCCTGAAATATCATCCAACATGATAAGCATCGGGGAAAAGAAGACGAAAAAGAAGGCGAAGAAAGTTTTCGAAGGACCCAGACTCTCTTCAGGTTCGAAGAATCTGCTCAATGAAGAGCGAGGAGTTTTTCAAAACACTCGACTTAAAAGTGGGATGGCAATCTCCATGTATTATAGATAGATGGCCGGAATCTCTTCCGATGAAGAAGACATGATCAAGTCTGTTATGGCTGAGTCACAGACATTCGACTCACTCCTAGAAGACTTCGCCTCTGCATACATGACTCAAAACAACAACTCAGAGGAGTTCATACGGAGAATGGATGAACAAGACAAGCATATCCAGTAATAGCAGAATGCTATCAACGAGCTCAAAGACATGCTACATGTTCTGATGGAATTGGAGAAGACTAGATTGAAGGACACGTCTTCGCACTCAAAGGCTGACAAGAGAAAGAAGACAAAAGAAGAAGGTCTTCAGAATAATGAAAAAGAATCAGAACATCATGAGGATGACGGCGACCGTTCCGTGCATCAGGAAGGAAACACGAATGCTGTTTGGATGGAGAGCTTCCAAAATCAACTGAACGCTCTCATGCATAAGAGCGATTTACAAGAGTTAGGCATGGTAAGGCCATATCCTATGGAATGGGAAAGCGTGCCATTCCCGAAAAATTATAAACCATTGAAGCTCAAATCTTTTGATGGTAAAGGATCGCCAAACTAGCATCTCTACTATTTTAAATCGCAGATTGGACATTTAGCCGGAAACGACCTCATTATTATGCAGTATTTGTTAGTACCTTAACATGACTAGCTTTTGCATGGTTCCGGAGGCTAGAACTGGAAACCATCAATTCATGGAGCAATATGGAGAAAGTCTTTATGACCAGATTCTATGAAGATGATATGGAGGTGTCAATGCCGGCGCTTCTAGTTACTAAACAAACAAAAGGAGAGTCAGTCCGGGACTTCATCAAAAGATTTCGAAATGATTCTCTCAGATGCCCGCATGGGATGCCAGAAAAGACTTTGGTAGAAACCTGTCGATATAATTTATTGACTAAGGTTCTGGCCAGGATGCGAGCAGTAAAATCCTCGACTTGAAGGACCTTGCTCTGCAAGCTGAGGAGGCTGAGGAGATCGCACAAAGGTTCGAAGAAGAAGGAGGCGAGTAAAAACAGAAGCGGAGCAGCGATAACAATCATAAATTCTGATCCCGGGGATATAAGGGGAAGGAGACAATGGTAACGGACGCCTCGCAACCCGTAAAATCTTCCCAGAATCTCCCTCCTCAGACACGTATGCCTCAAAGTAATACTCCTTCAAGGATGAGCATACGAAAACTATCTTCAATCTTTTCATGGCTAAGAAGATGCTAAACCTGTTAGAATCTAAATACCTAGAAAAACTAGGGAGAGTTAATGACCCTAATTACTATGTCTACCATAAGATCATTAACCACCCTACCCAAAACTGTGACATCCTTAAGAATAAAATTCAAGCCTTAGTGGATGCTAACATCATCAAGCTTCAAGAGCACCAGAAGAAGGTGACCACGAACATTAACCGTCAGGTTCGGCAAAGCACCCGACTAGATAGAGTCAACAGTGCAAGATGGAGTACAACCTATTCCCAGAGGCACGATGCATGTCGTAAATTTTGATCCACACTAACAACAGAAAAAAGGACTATTCCCCTTTGAAACTGATAAGGGAAGATATTGTGGATGCATCCAGATCTCCCAAATGATGAACAATAGACTTCCATTTCATCTGGAAGGAAGCGAAAAGGGAAGATCTTTACCTCCAATGTCGTCTCCGTAATTCCTGAAGACGACAGAGTCATTCCTGCTCTAACCGACTCGGAAGAAGAAATCGAAAATTCTTTGATGGTTGACGCGGATCCTCCTCCCTCAGGGACCCGTTCAGGAAAGGATTACTTGAAGAACTACGGTCAGGCAATAGATTCCTAACCGCCTCCAGAGAAAGTCAAATAGAAAGAACTCAAGTTCGATAAGATGCAAAGGAAGAAAGACAATCCTTCAACCCTTCGTCCCAGAAGGAAAAATATCGGATTATTACCAGAAAACCGGCAGGGGGTTAGGATACGTCACCACTCTCGAGAACTCTTCAAGTGGAAGAACCGAAGAAAGACAGTGCGATCATTCGTCAGAATCGTCCTGCTGGGATTCAGATATCAGTGTAGGCATGATTTTCCACGAAATATCCGCGAACATGACTTCCGCGATCCAAAAAGTTGAAGACTTAGAGGAATCTCGTCAATAAAAGATGACCCTTGGGCCAAGTATTTTAATGTGAAGTGGGAGATCCAGTTTGAACAACGCGAGCCTCCTACTGAGGATAAAGTGATTCAAATAAATATGGAGGATGGAAAGAATCCTAAACCCATATTTATAAGTGAGAACCTATCCTCAGAAGAAAGGGAGGATTTGATGTCCCTTATTCGCAAATACATTGATATTTTCACTTGGAGTTATAAGAAGATGCCAGGATTAGATCCAAGTGTAGCGGTTTATAATTTGAATATCCGGCCAGACGCTAAACCAGTAAAACAACAGCAACGAAGATTCCGTCCAGAGATCATGGAAGCTATTGAAACTGAAATCAAGAAGTTGATTGAGTCAAGTTTTATTTGCGAACAGCACCCTGATTGGGTCGTGAATATAGTTCCCGTAACCAAGAAAAATGGAAAGATCCGAATATGCATAGACTTTAGGGATCTGAATGAGGCCTGCCCTAAGGACGAATTCTCGTTACCCATCACAGATATTATGATTGATAATACTTGCGGGTATGAGCGTATGACGTTCATGGATAGGTTCTCGGGGTATAATCAAATAAAGATGTACCCTAATGATAAGAAGTATACGTCCTTCAGAATACCGCTCGGGAGTATTGCTACACAGTCATGCCTTTCGGCTTGAAGAACGCAGATACTATATATCAACGCGCCATAAACATAATATTCCAAGAGCATCTCCGAAAAATAGTGGAGTGTTACATAGACAACCTAGCAATTAAAAGCAGAAACAAGGACAACCACCTGAAGGATTTGAAAACGGTGTTCGATCTTATAAGGAAACACCAGCTCAAGATGAGTCCAACCAAGTCTTTCCTGGAGGTTTCCAGTGGAAAATTCCTTGGCTTCGTCGTAATGTCGAAAGGAATTTATTTTAGACCAGATAAGGTCAAGGCTATCCAAGACATGCCATCTTCCTGTAACCTCAAAGAGTTAATGGGACTGCAAGGTAGTGTGGCGTACATCTGCAAGTTTATATAAAATTTGTTTGGTAAGTGTCAGCCTTTCACCAGATTAATGAGGAAAGGAGTGTCATTTGTTTGGGATGACGCGTGCTGAAAGGCTTTTGAAGAAATCAAACAATATCTCATAAAGCCACTAGTGCTTGTAGCCCCAGTCTCGGAAATACCTTTCCTGCTATATGTAAGGGTGATGGACCATTTTTTGAGAGCATTGTTAGCGCAGAAGAATGAGTTAGGTCACGAACAAGCTATTTATTACCTCAGCAGAATGATGATCGGGGCGGAATACTGGTATAATCCAGTGAAAAAGGAATGTTTGGCCTTAGTGTTCGCAATACAGAAAATGCGACACTATTTGGTTGGACAGACCATCCACGTCGTATCGAGAGTTAAGCCCCTGAGAATACTAATGACTAAATCCGGACCGTTAAATTCAAGACTATCCAATTGGGCTATTATGTTATCACAGTATGATATGCGCTTTGTCCCGCAGAAGTCTGTTAAAGGACAGGCCGTGGCCGACTTTCTAGCCAAACATCCAATCCCGACATCCTCAAAATTATACGAGCAAATCCCGGGAGAGCTAGAAGAATGGAACCCGATTCCAGAAAAAGATGACTTGCGAAAGTCTTCCGAGGCAAATACAGTATCAAAGGTGTATGACAGCTTTTCTTCGATGGTGCCTCCCTAACGGGATCCGAAAGAAAGATGGCAGCGGGGTAGGAGTTGTTTTCATCTCCCCTCACAACTACATCATTCCTCGAGCTTACTCATTAACAAGCTCGTGCTCCAACAATGTCGCGGAGTATAATGCCCTCCTAATCGGCTTAAAAATAGCTAATCAACGGGGGGTCAAATATTTGGAGGCATATGGAGACTCTCAACCATTGTAAATCAAGTAAAAAGGGAGTACGAGGTCAAACATGAAGACCTCCTGCCGTATTATCGTACAGTGATCAAGATCGCCGATGGTTTTGATGGTTTCTACATCAGCCACATAAAGCGTCACCGAAATAGTTATGCAGATTCACTAGCTTCCCTACCTGCTACATTAGCTTTGCCCAAGTATGCTAGAATGCAAATTACAGTAGAGAGTAAAGAATTATTTTGTCCAAAGGACGAACTCAAAGAGGAAATGCAGAAACCACAGGAAGACGAAGTTGATATTTTCGAATCAAACCTAGAACCAAGGGATTGGCGTTTTCCTTATATAGACTATGTTCTTTACGGTATGTTATTTGAAGATCAAAAAGAAGCTAGGGCAATTCAGAGAAGGACTGTCTGATTCTACTAAAACGCGGAGCTCCAGACATTGTACAGAAAATCTTATGTTGGAATTTTACTCGACTGTCTCTCCAACTGCGAAGCTCAAAAAGTACTCGAAGAAGCTCATACTGGCATCTGCGGAGCGCACCAGGTAGGGCCAAAACTCTATTGGCCTAAGATGATGACAGAAGCGGTTAACTACGCCAAGAAGTGTAGGGCCTGCCAACTACATGCGGATTTTATACATCAAGCTCCGGAGTATCTCCATCCAACGGCTACGTCGTGGCCATTTAAGCAATGGTGTATGAACATTGTCGGGCCAATTTCTCCGCCATCAATAAGAGGACACCAGTTCATTTTAGCTATAACGAGCTACTTTTCGAAATGGACTGAGACCATTTCCCTAACCGAAGTAAAGTCATCAGATGTTATCAAATTCATCAAGCACCATGTGCTTTATCGCTTTGGGGTGCCCAGAAGAATAATTCATGACAACGGGCCCCAGTTTGTGACCCAAGTATATTTTAGATTCTGCAACAAGTATAGGATCGAAGATGTACCTTCATCGCCATATTACCCTGCAGCCAATGGTCTAGCAGAAGTTTTTAATAAAACATTGTAAAACTTCTCAAAAAGTTCGTAACGTCCAACCAGAGGGACTGGGATGAGAAGCTCGGAGAATGTCTGTGGGCATATCGCACTACAGTCCGAACACCCACCAATGCCACACCCTTCTCCTTGATATATGGATCAGAAGCAGTCTTGCCTTTGGAAATCTAAATTCCATCGTTGCGAGTCGCGTTAACAACTAGGATGACGGAAGAATTAAGACATCAACAAAGGCTCTAAGAATTAGAAGTCTTAGATGATGAGCGCTTGGAAGCTCAACAGAGTATTGAACTATACCAGGCGCGGATCTCCAGAACCTTCAACAAGAAGGCCAAACGGAGAACTTTCAAGAAGGGTGATCTGGTCCTGTCAGTCAGAAGACCGATTATAATTAACAAAAAGCCTAGGAGAAATTCCAACCGAAGTGAGAGGGACCTTTTTGTACGCCCGAAAATTGAATCTTTGATTCCATTGCAAAATTATTTGAATACAAGGAAATTGAGATTACAAAAAGAAAATAGGATCGTTACAAGAACGGGAATATTAATGGATTCCCTTTTTAAGTGGGTTCGGGTGGCGGTGGAGTCTTGTTGCTGCCTCCGTTGACCGTCCGACCAGGAGAAGATGGCTCTGCTCTTTGCTTTGATCTCACGAGCTCGCCCGAAATCTTCCCAAAGTCCAAGAATCCCAAAAGTCCTTTCTCCAGTTAAATTCCTGTATTTTATAAACCGAAGAAGCTCCAAATCCGGCTCAATTCTCTCCTGGAAAATCGGATCACGGATTATCAGTCCAAAAATAGGAAATAAAATAACGGAAAACAACCCGCGGGTTGGCACCCGCGGGATCGCCCGCGGGTTGCATCCCGCGGGGGCTCCCGCGGGTTGCAACCCGCGAGTCTTCCCGCGGGTTGCAACCAGTGGGTGCGCCCCGCGGGTGCTCCCACGGGCCCGCGGGTTGCAACCCGTGGGTGTGCCCACTTAGCAAATTTCGATTTTTTTTTTTTTTTTTTTGGTATCTACATAACCCCCTCCAAAGTTTTCGAAGTTCTGTATTGAACCGTACTGAATTTCGAAATACTTTGGATTTTTTAATTTTGGTTATAGACTTTTTAAAAGATTTGGTCGATAGAGATAACTGTTAATATATTCATTTCTTCAATAACAAGCAGAGGTATGATTTTAACGTACTCATTAGAGGACAAGCAGAGGTATGATATTAACGTGCTTATTTTAGGTCAGATGTATAATATTAACGTGCTTATTTTAATCCTAACCGTTCAATGACATCTAGTATGACGAATCAGGAAAAGACAGAGGTGACATTAAACGTGTCTTCGAGTTCAACTTATTCAGAGGATCTGGTCGTGATAGGGACAAGCTGACTAAATAGAGGTGACGGTTAACGTATTTAGTTTTGGAATCGGACTATCAGAGATAACTGTTAACTTGATAGTGAGATGATTTTCGTCAGAGGTGATTTTTAACTTAACGATATTAAAAGCAAGTTCGTCAGATGTTGTAATGTTGGACTTGATGAAGTGTGAATTTTCTTTTCTGTCAGAGGTGAAATCTTAACGTGACAGGGGAGAGATTTAATCGGATCTTATCTCATTTGATTTTGAATTATGATGTCAGAGGTATGATTTTAACTTGACAAATATTTTGGAGTGTCGCTTGCTCTGTTGGAGCAAAATGACAAGAAAAGTTTTGCTGTCAGAGATGAAATCTTAACATGACAGGAGATTTATCTGATCAGGATTTTTAGCAAACCCCCAGCTATCAACGGGTTTGATTTACCTTTACCAACTACCGTTTGAGTCGGGCTAGCCATGCTATTCCCCCCAGCATGGTGAGTTGTCAAGGATTTCGTTTGGGTTTAAATACCAAACTTTTCCTCTTCCCTTTGCCTTAGCAGCTTATGGCAGTGATGTATTCTTATATTCGGATAAGAATACTGTTGTGACAGATTTATCGTGAGATTTTTAGCAAACCCCCAGCTATCAACGGATTTGATTTTGCCTTTACCAACTACCGTTTGAGTTGGGCTAGCCATACTATTATCCTCAGCATAATAAGTTGTCGAGGATTTCATTTGGGCTTAAATGCCAAACTTTTCCTCTTCCCTTTGCCTTAGCAGCTTAGGGTGATTCATGCCTTTTACCCCCAGCATGGTGGGGTTGGCGAGAATTTTATTCTCTTCCCGTAGCCTTGTCGGCGTTGGGTAATTCATACTTATTACCCCCAGTATGGTGGGGTTAGCGAGAAATTTATTCTCTTCCCGTAGCCTTGTCGGCATTGGGCAATTCATACTTTTTACCCCCAGTATGGTGGGGTTGGCGAGAAATCTATTCTCTTCCCGTAGCTTTAGCGGCGTTGGGCAATTCATACTTATTACCCCCAGTATGATGGGGTTGGCGAGAAATTTATTCTCTTCCCGTAGCCTTGTCGGCGTTGGGTGGTTCATACTTATTACCCCCAGTATGATGGGGTTGGCGAGAAATTTATTCTCTTCCCGTAGCCTTGTCGGCGTTGGGTAATTCGTGCTTTTTACTCCCAGCATGGTGGGGTTGGCGAGAATTTTATTCTCTTCCCGTAGCCTTGTCGGCGTTGGGTGATTCATTTTTTTTTTCTTTTTTTTTTTATGTTTTTTTTTTCTTTTTATATATATATATATATATATATATATATATATATATATATGGGGGTTTAAATTAACCGCCTTGAGCCCATTTTTTGGAAATTGTTGTGAGTCCAAGTGGTACCTTTAGACCACACACATTAGATATGTCGGAGTTAGCTCTAACTCCTTTTTTGTTCAGTTTTGAGCTGAACTGCTCCAGCATCAATCAACGCTTGAATTTTATCTTTTAAGATAAAATAATTTTTTGTGGGGTGACCTACAATCCGATGGTACAGGCAGTAATTCGGATCGTTAGTCTTCCCTACTTCTTCAGGCCTCTTGCTCTCCGGCAACTTGAGCATCTTGCGCTTGCTGAGCAGATTGAACATAGTAGCAGTATGTTCATCTTTGAACGAATACTGCTTTTGAAGCCTGGGCGACTTTGCTGTGTTGCTTGCAGTTAGCCATGGTTTCTGCTTCGGTGTACTTTCTACCGCCATTGCCGTTATGTCTTTCCCTTTTGAACGGGAAAAATGGAATGGAGATTTGTTTGTACCGTCTCCGGTTGCAGACTGTTGCATTTCGAGACGTCGAAGTATTTCTTCAGCCTGTTCACCTTGCTTGAGTAAGTCTCTCCAAGATTTGGATTCAACCGAACCCATTTTGACTAAGACGTCAGTCAATAAGTTATGTCTGCAAGTTTCCACAAGCGTATCCTGCGTCATGCCATGTGGGCATCGAACGGAAAGTTCTCGGAACCGCTCGACATAAGTTTTGACCGTTTCGCCTTCTTCTTGCTTCGCTGCTAGCAAAGTTAATATGGAGACTTTTGTATCATCTTCAAAGAATCGGGCTAGGAACTCACGTTCTACATCAGCCCAAGATTTAATTGTTCCCTGGGGAAGTTGCATAAACCAGGTAAATGCGGGCCCCCGTAAAGTGCTCGCAAATATCCTAGTCATAGTTGGATCATTCCCCATGAGATGTCCTGTCTGTGAGAGGAAATAGAAGATGTGTTGCTGCGGCGAACCTTTACCGTCGAATGATTGAAGATTCAACGGTTTATATTTTGCAGGATAGGGTACGGTCTCCCATTCTATGGGATATGGACGGACTACCCCCACCTCTTGTAGCTTTTTGCGATGAAGAAGAGCTTGTAATTGGTTCTCCATCTTCTCTATTTTCTCTGCTTGAGGATTGATGATAACTTTCACTTCCTCTTCCTCTCTTGAATGAGAAGGCACTTCTTCATCTTTGTCTTCACTGTCTTCATTTATTTGGACAGGCCGTTTTCCTTTCTGCCGACTAGAAATGGACGGCGATGATTGGTTCTTTCTAGTTTGAGCCAGCAACTCAATCAAAAGTTGTTTCATTTCTTCTATGGTCTCTTCTTGCTGTTCGAGACGTTTTTCTTGTCTCTCAAGCCTTTCAGAGACTTCTTCTAGAAGCGCGCCCTCTGGTTCGATAGAAACTCCTTTTGATCCTGGAGTGATTTCCTTATCTGAAGGGTTGTTTCCTACCACCTTTTGCCTTTGTTAACCATATTTGATGAGGCAGCAGGTAGATCGGTCCCAGAGTATGCCTTTTTCACCGTCCGTATTCTTTTAGGTTCGGTGATCCGCTCAAAAACGGATCGTCTCGGATGGCACTCGCAGTTTGATAGAACAGTTGAGATTAACTGTTCGCATTGGCATTGAGGAGTATTCTGTGCAGAGTTCTTCTTCCAATTGAGGAATTCTCTCAAGTCTTGAGGTATCTTCTCCTCTCTATTTGCATCTTGACGTATTTTGCGTCTCAAATTTGGTTCATAATACTGGAGAGTTTGTAATATTTCAGGGCTGAGCTCTTTTCCAGCATTAGATTGTTCTCCAACCCTCTGCGGATTCTTCTGGAGTGTGTGCTGGCCTGCGCAGTTGTACGGGCCTCGTACGCATCTGACTTGTTCTTCGGGATTTGGAGGATTCTATCATGAATATGTTCATCCGAAGAGAAATTTGAAGACCTATCCTCAGGTGAGTTCATGAGCACATCCTTATATTTGTTTGTAGAGGAACGGGATGGTACACCTGAGAGAGTAACCAAAAAGTTAGATGTGCGCTGTGTGCTCACTGCGCGTGTGCCCGAATAGACACCAGAACCAACCCTTGATTTTTTCTGCGGAGTGCAATCCACGGGTTGCAACTTGCGGTGTGCAACCCGCGGTTGGAACCGCGGGTTTGCACCAGCGGTTGCAACCGCGGGGTTGCACCCGCGGTTGGAACCGCGGGTTTGCACCCGCGGTTGCAACCGCGGGGTGCAACCCGCGGTTGGAACCGCGGGTTTCCACCCGCGGTTGCAACCCGCGGTTGGAACCGCGGACCGCGGGGTTGCACCCGCGGGGTGCAACCCGCGGTTGGAACCGCGGGTTTCCACCCGCGGTTGCAACCGCGGGGTTGCCCCCGCGGGGTGCAACCCGCGGTTGGAACCACGGGTTTCCACCCGCGGTTGCAACCTCGGGGTTGCCCCCGTGCGGTGCAACCCGCACTTCTGCCTGCGGATTTTTATTTTTGGAATTTTTCTTCTCTGATGTTTCCTGATCTGGATTTTCTGACCGCAATTTTCCAGAGGCACTGTTGAGGCGGGCCCGCTGGGCCTTACGCCTCAGGTTTCTCTTCTGAGAGCGGGTCAGGGACTGGTTTGACTTTTGGCTTGACTTTGGAATGGGCGATAACGCCGTGTTCTTGACAGACGATGACGTCCTGTCAGTTCGAACGGGCGATGACGCCTCATAAATTCTCATAGGCGATGACGCCTTTTCGGTGGGCGATAACGCCTCACCTTTTTTCATCGTCACCCGGCGATGACGCCTAGGCTCCGAATCAGAGGAAGAAAGAAATTCCTCATATTTTTGTTGGTCAACTTCTATGACCAGCGTCTCAACCATTGAGCCAATCGGCACCCGGTCGGACTGCGCCACCAGATTCTCTGTAGTAAACAGAGGGGCTCCCACTGTGGTCGCCAGTTCTTGTACGCCTGAAAATTGAATCTTTGATTCCATTGCAAAATTATTTGAATACAAGGAAATTGAGATTACAAAAAGAAAATAGGATCGTTACAAGAACGGGAATATTAATGGATTCCCTTCTTAAGTGGGTTCGGGTGACGGTGGAGTCTTGTTGCTGCCTCCGTTGACCGTCCGACCAGGAGAAGATGGCTCTGCTCTTTGCTTTGATCTCACGAGCTCGCCCGAAATCTTTCCAAAGTCTAAGAATCCCAAAAGTCCTTTCTCCAGTTAAATTCCTGTATTTTATAAACCGAAGAAGCTCCAAATCCTGCTCAATTCTCTCCTGAAAAATCGGATCACGGATTATCAGTCCAAAAATAGGAAATAAAACAACGGAAAATAACCCGCGGGTTGGCACCCGCGGGATCGCTCCCGCGGGTGGCAACCCGCGGGATCACCCCCGCGGGTTGCAACCAGAGGGTGCAACCCGCGGGTGTGCCTACTTAGCAAATTTCGAATTTTTTTTTTTTTTTTTTTGGTATCTACACTTTTGTCATTGATACCGTCTATTCCAACGGCGCATATCAGTTGGCGAAACCGAATGGTGATAAGATTATGATGCCGATTAACGTCAAATTTCTAAAGAAATATTATTCTTAGTGAAATTGCAGAACACCAGTCGTAACACGCTCTAGGTAGTTCAATGCAAATAATGAACAAAAGTTTGTCTGTAATCAGAAGTTCATCAATGAAGATTTATGATTCCGGACTAAAAATTTTTAGGTGGAATCAAATTTTTCCTTCTTTCAAATTTGCCAAGTTAAAAATACACCTGGCGAATCACATTTTTCCTCCTTTCAAATTCGCTAAGTTAAAAATACCCCTGGCGAATCACATTTTTCCTTCTTTCAAATTTGCCAAGTTAAAAATAACTCTGGCAAATCAAATTTTCTTTCTTCCAAAATCGCCAAGTTAAAAATACCTCTGGCGAATCACATTTTTACCTCTTTCTAATTTGCCAAATTAAAAATACCTCTGGCGAATCAAATTTGTTAACAAGAAGTTCTTTCATTTGCAGTAATTTTGGGTACTGGAAAAATTTTGATTGATTTCAAGATTATCAAGTTAACAGTTATCTCTGATAACCAACATCAGAATCATCCATCAAATACTCTTAGTTATGTAAAAAAAAAGAGCCATTTTTATTCATTATCAGATCAAAAAAAATTACAGAGAATTCTCTGGCATTATACAGTCAACAAGAGTGAATACAAATCACTGAAAAAAAAGAAAAAAGTTTGCTTCTGTAGCCTCCTCTCCCAAGGATGGCTTAAAGGCAGTAGTCTACTCTTACAGACTCTTCTGAAATGTCAAATTTGCTTCTGTAGCCGTCTCTGTAGTATGGCTAGGACCAAAAAAGTTTGTCCCTGCAAAATCTTCTTGTGGAATGACAAACTTGCTTTTGTAGCCTTCTATTTCAGTATGGTTCGGATCAAAAAGTTTGCTCCTGAAACTCCCACTTCCAATTTGCTCTTGTGGCTTCCTCTTTAAGGATGACTTAAGGATATAATCTTTTTTCTTCTTTCCGATCACAATCAGGGACCTCCTGGTTGGTTGCCCTAGTGATGATACCAGTGACTTCATTAGTTCAAACTGGACATACCAAATGCAAATCCCAAACGTACAACATGAGGGGTTGCACAAGTTCAAGGTCCTGGTCATTAGTACCCCAACCTTGTGGGGTACTAGGAAAGAAAAAAAATAATGCCACAGACCCGAAATCTTTTCTCTCATGAAAAATTCATAAGACCTTCCAAGGCCCTAGAGGTATTGGAAGCAATTACGAGCCCATCGGGTCTGGGTCATTATTAAGGAGAATGACTATGGTTATCTCCTACAACCAAGTCAAAACCCTGTTAAAAAGCAAGAAAAGAAGGAAGGGGATAATATTAATCAGAAGAAGAAACTTAGCTTAATTAAAAAAAATGACTACGGTCAGAAGGACCTTTTCGGTGGACCACCCTGCTGGATTGATGCAGTCTGGAGGTCTTGTGACATGCCAACTTCTATCCATCACTTTGGTTGAGAAAGAAAAGAATATAGCTGCACAGGTAGATCGGCTACAAAAGAAAGGAAGGGAAGAGAGTCGGGAAGAAACTTTCTTACGACTGAATGATCTTCCATTGAAGGGATCATGTGCCTTATATAGACAGTTTGCTAACTATGAACCTTAGTTTGGAAGAGATAAAGCCGAAATCTTCGGTCAAGATTTTCAGTACAAATCTCAATAGAATTTATTACTGTTGCATGGGACGTTTAGATATCGCAGCCCAGAGATCTCGTCATTAATGAAGACGTGTAATGCTTGGGATTCCACACCCATTGGCTTCATCCCATGACTCGCAGAAGTCTCTACAAATTCTAAAAAAAAAAGATGGTTTGCGGTTTATCCCGCGAACTTCCAGATGGAACATTGCCAACCTAAATCTTCCGGAATCAGGGTCGCGAATTCAGTATGGATTGTGTTAGTTCGCGAGTCTCTAGACGCAAAGTCTCAGACCTCACGTGACTCATGAAAGTCACGTGACAGATACACAGATATCAGAGTTTTACGGAGGTTCGCAAATTTCAGACGAAAGATGGCGAGTTTGTTGCAAATCTTTGGAGACAAATGCAAAGCCATGCCTTAGAAAGCCAAACTCAAGTTCTCTATAAATGTCAGGGGAACTATTACAAAAAAAAGGAGCAAAGAATTTACAAGCTTTTACAGTTCAATGATTCAAGAGAGCTTTTATTTTCTCCTCCACATAATCAATGTCTTGCTGGAGGACCTCATAAGCTTGGACAGTAGCTTGACGGCGCAATTCCTCTTCACTGGCAACGATATTCTGTGTTGCAGCAGCCTCCAGTATATCTAATTCAGCTTGTATCGCCTGGAGATATCTGGATAGACGTGATATCTGGCCCGAATCTCGTGAGTACCTTTTTATTTAATGCGGCTCAAAGAACGTCTCAATTCTTATGCCGTAGAAAGCAATCGCCTTCCGACTTTTCCGTAACCAAAGTGAAAGCTCGCGTCCCTAATACAGAGTCGTGATCCTGCAGAAATTATAGTTTGCGACCCTAACACAGAGTCATTTTCTTCTACGAAGTGAAAGTTCGCGACCCTAACACAGAGTCGTTTTCTTCTATGAAGTGAAAGTTTGCGACCCTAACACAGAGTCATTTTCTTCTTCGAAGTGAAAGCTCGCGTTCCTAATACAGAGTAATTTTCTTCTACGAATTACAGTTTGTGACTCTAACACAGAGTCGTTTTCTTCTACGAAGTGAAAGTTCGTGACCCTAATACAGAGTCGTGTTTCTTCCAAAGCGAAAGTTTACGATCCTAACACAGAGTCGTGTGCAACAAATATTGACACTACTACAGAGTCACATTTTCCTTCAAAAACAGTAAATTGCGATACAGAATCGCATTTTCCTTCAGATACAACAAATTCACGACGCTATTACAGAGTCATGATTCTTTCAAAATGAGAGTTCGAGATATTGAGACCAAGTCATGTTGCTCTCAATTGAGCAAAGTTCTAATACAGAATTGTACTATTAGATAAAGATTCTAATACAAAATATTATATCCAAAGTATTCCAAAACTCCTCAAAAGATCATGAGAGTTCTGAAAACTTTGGAGGGGGTTTTGTCGGTAAAAAATTCTGGAAGACAAAGCAGATCCGTAGATTTAGAGTTGGAAATCCGCAACTCAGCAGATCCGCGAATTTAAAGATTGAGGTTCGCGACCCAGCGACGACAGAACAAGTTTGCGAATCTAAAACTGAGATTCGCAATACTACCCATAGATTTCGGGTAGGGGTAGTATTCGCAATACAAAATCACCCGACCCGAATAAGAGAGTTGCTACATCGGATCGTTGAGTTAATTGCCAAACGGATGTAGTGGCATTACCTCGATCGTAGGAGCAACCATCTAACGAATATGACGGCACTTCTCCAGTAGTGGGAGCTAACAGTCGAGCAAATAAGGCGGGACGTTATTCTAGAACCCCTATAAAAGGAGGGGGGGAAAGAGAACAGACAGAGACGAAGGGACAGAGAGATCAATCATTTTATTCTTGAATTACCCCTTGTGATCAAGAGTTCAGAGCCTTTCTTTTCTCAGCAAACTGAGAGAGATTATGCGGAGTGTTAACGGAGAGTAGGATCGTCCTCCACAGTTACATAGGAATCCAACTTTAAATAAAGAGGAAATCTATTTTTCTCATATTCTGTAAATGGGAAACCGTTGAATTGTAATTCTTTATTGAAAAAACTTCAATAGAGTGTCATTTGCAATTTTTATGGTGAACATGTGCAAATAGAATTTCCTGTTCGTTAGCTAACCTAACTTTTTGGCCCTTTTTACCATTATACCCAAGAAAGGAAGAAAAAAGTTAGTTATTTCCCTCTTTTCTAAATTTCCCTCCTCCTCCTCTCTTCCGGTCGTCTTTGTTGGGTTCTCTTCTCCATTCTCATCTCTTCTTGGTTGGATTTTCTTCTCCATCCTTAACCTCTCTCTCTTCTTGGTTGGCTTCCCCTCTCCATCCTCAACCTCTCTTTCTTCTTAGTTGGATTCTCCTCTTCATTCTCAAACTCTTTCTCTCTCTTTTTGGTTGGCTTCCCCTTTTGAGAGTAACGGTAAAGGGATTGGGGTTTCTTGGATTGCAGTTAGGATTAGTGTGGTTATAGGGATGGTAATGGACTCGTCAATGGACCAAATTTTAGCCCTCCCAATACAAAATTTTAAATTAAAAAAATAATTTTTTTATTTTTAATTTAAAATTTTATATTGAACAAGCTAAAATTTGACCATTGGACGCTTCCATTACCATCTCTATGTGTTTGGGATAATAGGAGAGCTTGAGGGAGGGGAAGACGATGAGGAGATGGAAAGAGAGGTTTGAAAGCCATATTTTAATTTTTCTAATAAGTCATAGGCATTTAGGATATTTTACTAATATATAAAAATAAAAAAAATAAGACATGGTTTATTTTGATGGAATAAGTAATAGAACGACTAAAGCGACTAAAATGATGTAACTTAAATATTTTGGGAGAATAAAATAAAAAAAATAAAATTTTGAGGAATCGATATTTAATTTTCAAAGAATTAAGCGATCGATGTATAAAAACCCTTATATAAAAACTCCGGGAGTTTATAAAGGAGTATATCTTTTTTCTTTTGAGTCCACTTAATAATTATCCGAACTAATAGGTCAAACTAAAATTATACCGTAAAGTGTGCTCACTAAATAAAAAAAAAGTGATGTGCTACTTTAGAAACTCCCGAAAACTCCATAGAGATATTTTCCATCTCCTCATAAATAAAATCTTCCCCTTCTCAAATAGAGATGTAAATGGATGTCTTTTTATAAAATTTTGAATTAAAAAATTAAAATTTTAATTTTTAATTCAAAATATGACGCGTCCCGATTCTTGAAACCCCCTGCGGTTTCTCCAATCTCTTGCAACGAGAGAGAAACGAGAGAGAGGAGACTGATGGCGGTGCTCACTTGCAACGCCTGCAACAAGGATTTCGATGACGACTTGCTGCAGAGGCTCCATTATCGATCCGAATGTCACCGCTACAATCTCAAGCGCAAGGTAACCAATTTTTTATTCTCCTGAAGCTAGGGCTACGTTTTTGTTGTTGTTTTTCCTATTGTAATAGATTTCCTTTTGAAAAAAAAAGTTATTTTTCCTTTTGTGACTGCGTGTTTAGATCAGGGTTTTGAGGTTACCTTTGATGAAGATGAAGTAATTGTTGTGTGAGTTCAGAAATTTTGTGTGTCTCTTATATTCGCCTAAAGTTGCAATTTTGAAAGCCCTAATTAGTTATTAGCGGAGGAAATTCTAACCAGTGATCAACTTTAATTTATTTATTCAAGTACTGAAGTTATTTATTGCTTGTCCTTCATTACAAATACTAGCTTAGAAACTGTTGATCTTCTGAGCCATAATTTAATGTCATGTTTAGGGTTGGTTTTGGTAGCTTCTCATGTTCTCTCTCTCTCTCTCTGCTGGTATATATATATTTTTTTCCATATTTGATTGTGAGTGTTTATGAGTCTATTACTATGAAGAATCTGTATTTCTTATATTGATCAAAATAATAATTTCATAACTTATTATTTCTTAGAGCTTGGAGTATTAATTCGATTATACACCAATGGCTGTGTCTATTTGTACACTTAGCTTCCTGATGAAATTGCATTGGACCAATTTTTCGATACAAGCTTGTGATTTTAAGTTTTACAAGCATTAATTAAAATGCACCATTTAACACTGTGATTATGTTTTGTAAAAGTAATGCACATTGTTGATAAACATCCAAATTTTAATTGTGTGATGTAATTTTTTTAAGGTAAACAGTGGATACGTTCACAATTGTTCATTAAAAAAAACTTAACGAAGCATACAAAATTTCTAGTACGGAAACACATGTTGACAGATAACATAAAATCAAAGAGAAGCACACTCTATCCATGTAAATACAAAATGTCATAGGGGTTCGAGTCTAGTGATGCCACTTAGTTTCGTTACGTTATAAATTATTTAATGATAATAGTCTTTAATTGGTTGTGAGAATGGACAATATCAATTTTGAAAAACAAAACACTAATGGTAGCATAAACTTATGAGATTGTTTATGCAGCCACATTAAGATATGTTGACATGTGCCGCGTTGAATAGGTATCGTGCCTTTTGGTTATTCGCACACGTTGTGTAGACATGCGCCGAGTGCCCGGAATTACGAAGCAGATCCATGCGGGTTATGTGCCATTATGCATACATTTTATAATCGGGTCCATGCAGCTGATGTGCTTGCACACAGCACATATCCTAATCATAGGTGCATTTGTAAGTTTAATTTTTATAATTACTAGAGGCCGAGTGATTTTGGGGTGACTTTTCAAATATAAAAATTTGGGGAATAAATTTCTCAATTTGAAATATTTAACATCATGTATCAAAAAAATCCCTTTAATATCTTGCATCATGTTAGATTTTCTAGTATCAAACTACTTCTGTAGGTATTATTGCGGAGTGAGAAATTTATGCTTATTATGTTAAGATAGTTATAATGGCAATCTTGAAGCATAACCCTATAAATTGTTGAATGTTCTTCTATTTGAACACCAAATTTGCCCATTTTTGATATTTTACCCCAAAATCTTAACATTTGGAGTTAGACTGCTAACTCTTTTAAGTTGTTTGAATTGGATTGCTATGGGGGATCTAATTCAAATAACTTAAAGGATTTGGGCTCCAGTTGGAATCGAAAATGGTCTAATTTCAAACAACTTAAGAACTTAGTGGTGTCTAATTTCAAAATATCCAGATTTAGGAATCTAATATCCAAATAAAACAAATTTGGGGGTCTTATATAGGAAAACCCTAAAATTGAACCATATATGTACATTTATTAGGATCATCTTGAAGGAGGTTCTCTTAATGTTTTAAATCCTAATTAACAATTTCTTTTTTTTATTGGTTTCGCTGGTCTGTTTAATTGAATCTCCACTACAGATAATTATCATTTACTAGAGACTTAAACTTAATTTTTAAAATAGTACCATGGTCCATGGCTTTGGCAAGTCTATAGAGTTGGAGGATCTAATACTTCAAACTTATTCTAGCATAAACTCTTTATTGCCCTCATTTTTTCCTTGAATATTAATTTGCTTGTTTTAACTCCTATCTAGTTTAAGTCCCACTTAGAGGTGGTTCCACAGACTTACAAGCTTCAAGATTAGGTTCTCAACCAATTTTATTAATGTACCAGGTCAATCAACAGTGTCAGTTTTATTTGTGGGAGGAATTGTGTAAATTAGTAACCGGATATTTTAACGAGGAGGTGATCTTTTCTATGATGTCAAGAGTTATTATCAAGGAATAGAGAAGGTCTAACATCTCTTATTCCCCGGATGCAAACAGTTTCAGATATCCTTGGATATGTCTGTATTTGATGAGATGCAAATGCATTTTATTTCTTATGTGTTTGGATATGTATGCAAATATTGTACTATATTTCAAATCGCACACAAATGCGGTAGAAAAATTAAATATCGAGGGATATCTGTATTTTGTGTGGGTTGAACAACCAAAATTTTGTATTCCTTAAATTAGTGGACCAAAGGCTGAGTTGGGTGATTCATTTGCCTAACATGAAGTTTCTGGATGTGCCAGGCACATTGATGGGCTTTGATTTGGGGGATTTTATTGTATTTAGACAGTTTTGTATCAAATTGCTTATGAACTTCTGAGTTTCCCTTATATCTACAGTCATCCATTTTCATCGTGTCAGATCCATATCTGTTTTCAGTTTGACAGGTATGGATGTGAGTGTTCCTTAATGAGTTATATCCATATCCCTATTTGATACTGAAGAGTGATGTGGATATGGTAAATGCCATTTTTGATTTGTATCATATTAACCTGCACACCAAGTTATACCAACTGAATATAATCTTCTAATGGTTGCATTTGAATGATAAATAGCATGAGAACAATCAAGAATCTTCTACCAGTCTAATAGTGAATCACTTTGCTTTATGCAGAGACTCTGCTTCATTTTGTCTAAGTTTTTATGGATATACGATTCCTTTGAGAGAAACACTAAAGTACTTCCCATGAGAATAAGAATAAGATCTTTGAGAAAGAGAATTGATTCACAAATGATTGACTGTAGAATTTGATGTGCATTGGCATCCTTCCTATACTAAGCGGTCCAAGCTTTCTCCCAGACCTTCCAATGGATGGACTCATTATGAACATTAAGGAATGAAGTTTGGTTGGCAAACTCTTAAGGAATGATGTTTGCTTGGCAAACTCTTAGATTGTTAGTCTGCTAGGATCATATCCATAGCTGCAAAGGGTCTGGTTTCCATTCTTATACTGCTGTAACATACAAATTTATTTTCTTAGATGGCTTGTCATGTTATCTTAGCTTGTTATTTGTACTTCACATAGAGAGTGAACCTTGAGCAACAGAGTGGTAGGATAATTTTTTGTTCTTTCTGCCTTGGTGGTTCGAATTTCTGAAACCACCTATCAGCAAGGTAGGAGGCTGGGTTTTTACCTTCGACTCACTTGGGACCAACAACAGTAACAATATAGCTTGCTGCTGCAATAAAAACTACTGAATATTGGTTATGTTTTATTATTTTTATTTTTAAAATTTTTTAAGTTCTTTGTTGGTGGGTGGGGTGGGGTGGGGGGAGCATATGTGTATCAATTTTGTCTTCTGTCCTCCCCCCTCTTCACGGATCACAAGAAAATGGGATAGAGAGGGAGCAAAAAAGCACTTAACTTCCCTGCTTCTCCTTATCATCTTTCTCATATTTAGATCTCAAGGCATGGAAAGCCCTTCCTTCATGCATTACCATACCCGAGTCAGAGTTAGTGGGGTACATTTACATGCCTACCCTGGCTATTTCTGGTTTGCCATTTTTTGACATCTGGGTATTTGTCTATACTTCAAATGTCTGTGCCTATAGTTTAATTTTAGTTCATCTGTCTAGTTTCTGCCAGCTATGTTTTTATGTTGAATTTCCTCCTCATTTCTTTTTAATATAATCAGGTAGCAGGAGTCCCGGGAGTAACAGAAGCATTATTTCAGGCGAGACATAACAGTTTTAGCTGAAGACTGCAGCAAGCTGAGTGTGATCCCCATGTTGTACTGTTGTGATCTGTGTGGGAAGGAGTACAGGAGTGCAAAGGCTCATGCTTAGCATCTTAACTCACGAACTCATGTTATGAGGGCTTCTCAGGAATCAGGTGCTTCAGTTGGAGGAAGTGCTATCATCAAGCCGCTGACAGGTTGCGGACCAAGCAAGTCCACCTTGTTCGGGAAGCCCCATGACGAGAATGAAACTGAAGAGAGTGAGGATGAATGGGTGGAGGTTGACTCCGATGATTATGTAGTCATGTAGATGTGGCCTCGGATTCTCTAGGCCATTTCGTGTTCATGAACATGCATCTGTCTCTGGTGCTGACAAAAATGATGGCATGGATGAAGACAAAAAAATCGATACATCCTGTAGCTTTGTTTGTGATCTTAAACATGACAATGTAGAAAACTGTATGATTCACATGCACAAAAAACATGGCTTTTTTATACCAGATGTTGAGTATTTGAAAGATCCTGTTGGCCTTCTCACATATGTCGGTCTCAAGGTAAGGCTGCTCATTACGCATGCCCATTGAACTATGTTACCAGAAGTGGTGCTGGCTTAAAGTTTTGTTCATGTTTTCTTTCTTCACACAGGTTATAAGGGACTTCATGTGTTTGTACTGCAATGATAGATACCATCCTTTCCAAAGCTTAGAGGCTGTGAGGAAGCATATGATTGCAAAAGGCCACTGCAAAATACGACATGGGGATGAAGGTGATGATGAAGAAGCAGAATTGGATTCTATGATTCCAGCAGCAGGTATATTATCAAATCCTTCTTCTGCTCCAATGTAGATTGGTTTAGATAACATCTATTCCCCTCATAGTGTTTTCTGCCGATCAGCTGTTTATTATTGCAGCATGCTATGTGCCACAATTATCTGAGACTCTTAACAAATAACAACCACTACTTTTCTTCCATACACTAGGTTACCTGCGGTTTGTCATGTTTCATGGTGCAGTAATTCTTCATTCCGGATTCTTGAATTATTGAATATGTGTAGCTATTACTTTTTTTAGCATCTTATCAATCTAATTCCACTATTATATTGAGGTTAAATGATTGACCATTGAAGTAATTTTTTGTGATGCCTATTCTTATAATAGTTTTACTATATATCAGCTTATGGTTTCTGCCTTCTTGGCATATGATTTCCTATTCTAGTGAATATCTAAGAAGTACATAATCATCACTGGGATACCGTATCCGTATCGAACATGTTCGATGCAGGCACCCCAAAACCATGTTGGACACGCCATGCGGCATGTCCAATAAAATAAAGGAAAAAAATTGCCATGTTATTATCGTGTTCGAACTTCTTGTAAGTTGTGCCTAAAAAAAGGGAGTTAAATGATCTAGGGAAATTGAAAATAAACATTACTAAATTGGCAATATCTATCTATATCTAGTTAGTTTTATAAAGTTATACTTCATTATTTTCTTGTGGACATGAGTCTTGTTTGGTTTCTATGTTTGAAGAAAAAATTTTTGTATTGACATTTTACATTGATCTATGACGCTCTATCATCACCATCTTTTTTTTTCTCTTTACTTATGCAAGATGAGAGAGAGAGATAGATGTATGGTTGATGGTGGGGCTTATCGTTTATAAAGGAATAACTAGATATAACCCCATACATTGCCAGTGTCTTTGTATTAGATATCTTAGTAAAATTATTATGTTCATAATATAAAAATATATGTATACTTTTTTTGTGTCCTCCGTGTCCATATCCTTATTTTTTCATAAATTCTGTATTCCGTGTCCGTATCCGAATCTGTCTTGATCTATGCCCATATCCATGTTTCCTACGTGGATATACACGTTGGATATCCTCATCATTCAATTGATCCAGTCTGCAATTCACTGACTTCAAATGCTTCTTTAGGTGTAATGATTATGTTTCCCATATTCCTTACATGGCTTATTCAAATAAGATGTAATGTGGTTGGTAGCTAAGTTTTAAATTTTCTCGTGTTATCCAAATTTTGGCCACTTGAATAAAACAATATGGGAAATATCAGCTAATGACACTGTCAAATTCATAAAAAAGGCAAAGGAAAAGACAGTTACAAGGAACAAGTGACAAATGAAAGTAACTGAGGTGGAGACAGGTCAAGAGTTTTATGTGTACAGCTAAATATCTATTATTGTTATTGCTAAGTACACAATGTGCCAAATTTTCAATAATTAAGTAATAGTTATATAAATATGTAAATATGCATCAAGAAAATACTGAGGGAGAAGTGTTTCTATTTTGTTTCCATGCATGGAGGGCTTGATAGATTGATCAAATGTATTTGCTTGGTATGATTTTAGTATTTCTAAGTGTTTTTACTCTTGACATTCTTATGATTTTTGCGTAAATCATCTTTGATGATTAAGAAAATACTGTTTTATACATGTCCTGTGCTTACTGCATAAACTGTGTAAACTTCCGCGTCTAAATTAATGTAGCCCTTGTGATGCAGTGCAAACAAAAATTTAGGGTTTATGGTGGTGGAGATTTGTTGATTCAAGGAAGAACATATTATAGGATTTTAAAGAAATTAAAAAAAAGGGATAAGTTTGGGCCTTACATCATCGACTCACTGGCCAACTTTCACCCAAGATTTCATTTGAAAACTCTAAAGTCTAATCGTCATTCACCAACTAAACCAAGAGTCTTATGCGTCTAAAGAAAATTGCATTCACAAAACGTGCAAATCAAGAGTCAATTTATAAATCTTCTCGTAAGGGATCCCCATCATCTTCCCTGCAATTTTCTTTGTTGTGCGAGGTTGTAGATTATATACATTTGAATATTGTAACTGATTTATCACTTCAAATTTGTTCTTACTCCCCTTTCAGCTATGTGGATGAGGATGGAAAACAGTTGGTGGCATCAAGTGACATGACCAACAATGTTGAACTAGGAAGTGGAGGGGCTGAGCTTATCATAACACAAAATACTGACAGCCGGACTACAGTTCGAATGCGTGGATCTCGGGAATTTCTTCGTTACTACCGCCAGAAACCTTGGCCATCTCCTGCCAGTAACATTGCTTTTGTTGCTTCTTTAGTCTCAAGGTATTTTTGAATCTTAATTTTCATTAGATGATGATGGAAGAACATAGTCAGATATGGATCTTCTTGGACAATAAACATTTCTCTCTCTCCTATTCCTCATTTTTTAAGGGAAACTCAACTTACTGACCGTATAAATTATAGAAAAGAAATGACTACAACAATGATACTAACACTGACAACAAACTTAACAAAGCTTTCATCCAAAATTTGTGGGATCAGCTACATGAACAAGGTAAAAAAGAAAGAAAATAAACTTTTTAACCTCCCATAGGTGTTGCTTATACCTCTTGTCCTGGGTAAGGTTCTAATACTTTTTTTCTTTCTTACCTTATAGGTAGTTATTGTTTTCATCAAGTATTTCTTACAACCAAAGTTTTGGGAACTCCTATACCCTATTGTTCGCATAAGTTGGACAGATTAGTTTACAAACATAGAGTTGGAAGTCGAGGCTTTCTTGTTGGTTGACCTGTTTTGAGCTCATTCAGTCATGGAGCTACCTTCTGAATCTTGATGTCACCTATGCTGAGAGAGATGTTAGGAAGGGGGAAGATTTTTAAATATTGCTAAAACAAAAGCATTGACTATTAAATGGCGTCTGCAATGAATTGTCACGTGTTGTATGATATTATTGGTTTATGATTAGAGATGGTGAAGTAGTGATTCTCTATCTTATTAATCCAATATTGTTAAGTAAATTTCCAATAATGATATTTGAGTTTAAGTTTTGGTAACACCCTCAAACTGGAATGATTTCTGGTGTTTTGGCCATATCAAAATTGAGTTTGTCAGGTGAAGTGATCAAAATGATGTAACTTTCGGTATAAAACAAAATATTGGGAGTTGATAATATATCATGGTAAAGTAGAGAAGGGGAAGTGACAAAAGTGATGTATAGTGTAAAACAAAGTATTGGAAGCTGATAGTATGTCACGATCAGGCAAAGAATGATTAGAATTAAAAATATAATTATTGATGCATGGGTAATTATCTTTATGAAATTTAAACAAGAAAGCACAACTGTCAAGTCACTCATTAATGTCGTATTGGTAGGATTCGTTACTCTGAAAGTTCACCACCTGCACTTATAGCCCCTCCTCCGATAGTGGATTATCGCTTCTGTGGTGGTAGTTGTTGTTGCCTTGTTGGTAAAATAACATACCAAACTATTATGTATTTTGTCCTAAATACAACGTGATACCTAACTGCTATGACGGGGGGCAAGTTAAATGTAGTCATTTGTCTACAGCCCCATCATGTTGGTTCATGAAAACACATTGGAGAACTTACTGCAAGGCTGTCCAATTATGCAAGGACTTCATATTAATGTTGAAAATAACGCGTTATGAAACCCGTTATGCTGCGTTATGAAACCTAATAGAAAGCCAACGTTATTTAATAGTCGAAAGTAACTCAATGCATCGTAACAATGCATTTTTTACATTATTTTACGTTACATTACGTTAAATTATGTTATGTTATTTGCAATAAATTTTTTTTATTAATTTTTATATTGATATCGATTATTTATTCTGATAGTTAGCGAATTGCTGCTGGTTTTTTAATTTGACGACTTGCTTTTTTTTTTTTTTTTTCTTTATTATTGCTCGTTTGTTAACTTGCTAGTTTGTGATTACATTTTTATTTTCTTGTTATAATTCCTCTTCAATTGCTGAAATTTCTTACTTGCTTATTAAATTGAATTTTCTGCTAAACTAAAATAAACAATTATAAATAAGATAAATTGAGCATTATAAGATATAAATTATAATATTGATAATAATTGAAAATAAATTTAAAATTTTGTTTTTTGTTTAGATGATGACTGAAATTATAAGTGTGAATGTAATTTAATTTATGAAGATAAAAATAAGAATTATTAAGAAACTTGTTAGAAGTTTAGAATTGATACTGGAATATAAAATGTTTTTATAATTTTCTTTTAGAATTTTTTAATTTAATTTTCAATTTATAAAATTTATTTTATATAGTGTTTTATTTGTTTTTATTAAATAATTAGAAAATTGCGTAATCTACGTTATGCGTTACGCTATATATGATATAACATAGCAGAGCCAAAACGTTACGTTACCGATATCGCTGTTTTAAATATTGGTTTATATATTCTTTGAAACCTCAACTTAGACAATCTAAACAGACATTGTTCTTTTTTGTTGCAAGTGTAACAGAAAGATGTAAGCATGCATGAATTATATGTTTTGAAATTTGTCAATGATTGAAACAAGGAGTGAATAGAGAGAGAGAGAGAGAGAGTTTTTTTTTGTTTCGGGGGGATATGGGGTTTAAAGTTTTTTTTTTTTTTAATTTGTGCTTTTGTTCTCACCAAATACTGTTGTCATATAGTGAATTTACTGTAATTGTATTGTGTAGGCACAGGAGCATGGGCTTGGCAACAGTCCAATCGAGGGAACAGATGGCGAGGATGAAGGTTGTACGGGAGATGAACCGGATGTGTGTGGAAGCAATGCGTTCAAAGATCGGAATGAGTAGCAATGTCATTAGGAACCTCCCCAAGAATGTCCCATATTAGCCTGAAGCGGAATGAGTAGCAATGTCATTAGGAACCTCCCCAAGAATGTCCCATATTAGCCTGAAGCTTTTCAGTGGCGGAAAGCTGTCTCGTCCTCAAGACTGGGTGCAGGAAAGATTGTTCGATTACCATTTTCTTTGGGTGATGGTAACATTTTCTACTAGTTAAGTCCTTCGTATTAATGTTTAACACAGTCCTTCCTATATAACCTTGTGTATGTTACTCCAGTTGCAATGTCTCTAGCCCAGATTTTAGTTTATTGGGCTGTCATCATCATCCTTTTCTTTGTTTCTTAAATTTGGAGGATATTCTATCGAAATGTTCTGTCTGTGTAGTCTTGGTTCCTCACGTCTCTCGAAAATCATTCATCTTTAGCTGTGTAGTGGGCAGTTCTTTGGATTGTGCACATTTCTGTTTTGGATATGGGTTGGCTTGATGTGCGAAGTTAGAACTCGTCGAAGGAAACATGTCAGAATGGTCTAAAGTCAAGTCTATATCATGTTGACGTAGGGAAGTTACATGGTGGTGTTCTAAAAGAGAATCTTTTAGCAAGAGATGCTGTAGCCATCACCAGTTCAGTTATTTTGCGATGTTTAATTCAGTTCTCTCGTTTAATTGATGTAAGCAGGGTTCAATTCTTCACTTTTTAAACATTTGTTAATAGGTTCTATCATTCGACTGCTATGACACTTGCTTTGATGAGTTTATGCTAGACTGGGTTTGTTTAATGACCTCACGATTGCTCCTTATGCTCTGGTTTGTTGTTCTCAGGGGACTCTGAACATGTATTTTAATAACCTAAACTACCGAACGAGGATAAAACATTAAACAAGTCTTTATTAAAGAAAGAGGTTACAGCCGACTCGGATAAACCGTACACAAAAGCTCCTTTCATGTCTACTAGAGTTACATTGGGAATTTCCAAAGGAGCACACCTTTTTTTCTTAGAGAGCCCACCATTTCTTTTGAAAAAAGACGATTTCTCCTAGTGAGCATACCTAAAATTCCAAACATCACAATTTTCTATTTTTCTTCCAACATTGCAGTAAGTTCTGGGTAGACAGTTCGAATCCTCTATGGTGGATCCGGATTTATAATCCCAAACCCTCTTCTACCGAAGTCGTCACGGCAGATGGCCTGGCTCTGCTACTGGCATCTGCTCTCAAGATCCATAACTTACAGTTTTGAACTTACAGAGCTATGACCTTGTAAAATCTTCAAGATCTTCTATGGTGAATCTTCTCTCTCTCTAAAATAGCAGAGAAGAACAGGGGCGGCGACAGTGGAAGGATAATGACCGTGGAGAAGATGAAAAAGAGAGAATAGAGAGGTTGAAGATGAGAGTATTTTTACTCTAAAATTTAAATGATAAAGTTATAAATAGAAGTAAATTTTTAAGTGGGCTCACTAGGAAAAATGGTGTGCCCCTCTGCAAACTCCCGTTACGATTGCATACACCACTTGACGCTATCATAATACGGATATGCATAATCAAGGATCTTAAGATCCTTTGGGCATCCAAAATTAAATTGAAGTACGGACGTCTATTTCTAATAGAAGCGTGCGGTCACAGGGAATGAACTGTGACTTGATTGGCTTAACGGATCGTCGCTTTGACTTTAGTCGCTTGACTTGACCAAATTAAACACTAGATATAAGGGGAGTGTTTTCTAGTGAGGAGAGTTTTCGAGGGGGAGTGTTTTCTAGTGAGGGGAGTTTTTGTGGCTTCACTTGACTCGAGGCACTTGGTTCCATGCCTATCTCTCTTGCTTGCCTGCTCTAGAGCTAACCACACTAGTTCTAGTTCTATCAGGTTTAAAGTGGAGCTGAGCATCTTCATTTTATCAAATGAGATGACTAAACTAAGATATGGTATCCTAAAAGCTTGCTGCTTCATTTTATCAAATGAGATATAACTAGACTAAGATATGGTATCCTAAAAGCTTGTAATTTTGGTAAACCATTTTACTAGAAGTACATGGATCGAAAAGGGGGACTCAGGTTCGTAGCTGTACTAATTTTGTTGGACAATTTAGCAGTATAATATGTTAATTCTCTTGTTAGTAACACAAGTATTTTTTGTTAGGGGTATTTACTGGTTTGTCCCTCAAATCTTTATATATTATGATTTAGTCCTCCAAATCTTCATATTTAGGATTTAGTCCCCCAAATCTCCTAAGTTACTACAATTTAGTCCCCTCCCTAACTTCCTTTAATTTTTAACCTGATATTACCATTTTACCACTCCTTATTCATTCTTTCTCTTCTCCTCTCTTCTCCTCCTCTTTTCTCCTCCTCCTCTCTTCTCCTTTTCTTCATTATTCATCATTTCTCTTCCTTTTCTCTTCCTCCTCTTTTCTTCATTGGGAAAAGAGAGGAGGAAGAGAGAATGAAAAGAGAGGATGATAAATGAAGAAAATGAGAAGAGAAGAGGAAGAGAGGAGGAGAAAGGGAAAGAATGAATAAAGAGGGGTAAAATGGTAATATCATGTCAAAAATTAAAGGAAGTTAGAGAAGAGGACTAAATTGTAGTAACTTAGGAGATTTGGGGGACTAAATCCTAAATATAAAGATTTGGGGGACTAAATCATAATATATAAAGATTTGAGGGACAAACCAGTAAATACCCCTTTTTGTTATTATTAACAAAACCTTCTCTTTAGACTTTACTGCACATTATTTTTTATGACTGTGATAAAACTTATTATCTGCTGTGAGTTTCAGTCTAGACTTCTAGATGCTTTTATATATTTATTCTTCACTTAGGAATAAGAGCAAGTTGATCCAAAAAATGATCGATATCCTATCCTATTCAAAATTTTAAATTAATTTTTTAATTCAAAAAATTAAATAGAATGAGTCAAAAATTGGTCTTTGGAGTGGCCCACTCTTATTCCTTATATGCATGTATAGAAACTCATATCGTCTTAATCTAGAATTTGTGAATTTGGAATATGGATTTAATATTCTTCCATATAAATCCGTACTTTCCACCAGATATATCAAATCTTGTTTTTGATTCACAGATTTTAAGGGAGGAAAATTCGCTGAAGTGGCCCCCTAAATTGAGCTAGTCAGTTTCCTTAGATTTTGTAAATAAACCGACTAGATTTGACTTTTCAATTAAGTGTCCTTAAGTATGAACTATCAAGTGATGTGCAAGTATAAACCATCAAATATAACATCTTTCTTAAAAATAAATTATATCAAGTAGAAAATCTTATAAACAAAAGTAAAGAAATAAAATTCAAATGTTAATCTAAGTATAGGCTATTAAAACACCAAACTTAAATATAACCTATCAAAAAAATTAGATTTACAAGTTTGTTCAAATCAATTTATTTATAGAAAAATCTTATTATAAAATACAAAATAATTTCTCTCAATACTCACCATAAGTTCGGAGTTTTGGTGCAATGGAAGTGCCTTTCAACTTGTTATCAAAGCAACCCAGGTTTAATTCCTTTCGAGTGCGCATTTAATTGCGATTGCATAAAGTCCAGATTTCTACCCATGAATGGATCTTCAACCTGCAGGGCATATTAATATAAATTATATCACTGCGTAAAATATAAAATAATTTTTCTCAACACTCACCATAATTTCGGAGTTGTGCAGTGGAAGGGAACTTCAACTATTATTATTTTTATTTATTTTAAAAGAGATAGAAACTATTTATTTATTTTTTTAATAGAATCATTATTGCTAATTCATATCTATTTTTCCATTGCTCTAAATCTAAGAAACAAACAATGAAAAACATGAAAAAATTATTATATTACCAAATCCTTACCTCTTTTTCATGAAACAAATAATAAATGGAAAAGTAATAATTTGGTGAACATTATTCATTGTCATAAATCTATTTTTTAAATTCATGAGTAAAATAATCCCCTAACTACTAAAAGTATTCCGTTAAAAGAGAAAACTTCAAAGAAGATGAGAAATTAATAGATTCACGACCAGTTAGATGCGAAGCTATCAGCTAGAAGCTTAGCTTCGTATGGAGATGCGAAATGCGAAATTAAATCGTTATATTTGCGTCTAGAGCCATTAACTTGGCGTAGACAGATTCTCAGAATCTGTAATTGGTTTTAATTGGGATTTGAGATTATCTAATATCCAAATTGAGTCCAACTAAAATGCAAAATCTAGAGATTTAAGTCAAAATCAAATATTTGATTAGAGTACTTGATACAAATAACTTCCATCTTTAGAAACTTTGATAACAAACTAAAGTTTATAAATAGACTTTATGAGGAGACTTTTGGAGATCTTTTGATAATTCAAATTTTCATGTTTTCGTCAAAGAGAAATTTTCATGTCAGATCGTTAACAAGTTCTACTAGTTGATCCCATTGCCATATTATAATCCACTTTTTATTGTAAAATAGAGGGATAATACATAAATCTTCTCGTTTTTTTTTTTTTTTTTTCCCTTCCTTCGTTATAATTTTACAGCAAAACTATTGTAATCAATAGAAAAAAGTAAGAATTTTGCGGAGCCCGAACAAAAGGAAGAAACGGTACCCTAACATGTCAATGTCACGCTCATCCTGCTGGTATTATAAAATGCATCCTCCTGGTCTTGGGGAAATTCTAAATGCGCATCATATTTACTAGTGAGCACCATTTTCCCCTAAGTTGCAACTCACTTTAGTATATATATAGTATGTGGTGCTCACTACTAAAATGTGGTGCGCATTTAGAATTTCCCCTTGTCGCCTCGTCATCTTCCTTTCTTCCATCGGGCAAGGGTTTTGCCCCCAACTCCCTGCGTTGGACCCTCCTTCGAAAAGTTTCCAGTATCGTCTCTACATATTATGATTGTCCATCTTTGCATATACATGCTATTTATCGTCCATCGCTCAAGTACTCCTCCAACCCTTTCTTCTCAAGGACGATAGGATTTGGTTTAATGCTTTGGTTGGCAAGTTCCTTGGTGGGACCATCTCAAATTGAGAAGGCCAGTGAAGATCTTGGAACCTTGTGGACTTTCATGTAAGAATGTGATTAGTTCTATTTACTTGGCCAAAAGATCGTGATAAGCTTCTTCTTTATGGTCCTTTTTTTTTTTTTTTAATATAACTCTCGGGACAGAGATGGATATCATGGGAGCTTCCATCTAAGAATTGGTTTAATCTTAACTTTGATAGCTGGATTCAAGGTGATAAATTTGGTGCTGGATTTGTTGCAAGAACTGATGTTGGTGATGTAATTAGAGTTGGGTGCTTTCTGGTGGCTACAAATTTTGTGTCTGGAGTGGAGATTAGGGATTTTTGAGCAGCACTTTAATAGGCATCTGTTGCAATATCAAGATAGTGAATTATCCTGAAAGGGGATGTATTCTTACAACTTTTTTGAATGGTGAGTAAGTTGGCCACCCATTTCTTCGAGATGCTGGACTGCTTGATAGCTATTTCTTTCATATTTGAGTTCAACATATTTGGAGAGAAAGTAATATGTGTGGTGATTATATTGCGAATGAAGGTACTAAATTGGACTCGTAGGTAATTTTGAAAGTAAATTTTCCTCAACATCTATGGTCTTGAACATTAGGTATGAGAGACTGTAGTATGTGACGACATGACTTAGCATAAAAAAGGAAGGAAAAAAAAAAAAAAAAACTCTCAATCATGACTCTTTGACTTTCGATTATCCCATGATTCCCTCAAAGTCAAAGACTAAAGTGTCATGGGCTCATTTAACTCTACAATTTATTGCATCGTGCAATTGGTCGTCATCTTAAGCTTGATGACATTTTTAATACGTTGGTGTTGAATGTAGACTTCCATCATTTAAGTATTAAATGAACCCATTTCTACGTAATCGTTTAAACAGGAACTTGTTCATTAATTATGCTGCAACAGTCTGTGCAAAGTTTACTTAGCATCGGTTTTTGGTCCCAGCACAAAATCATTGTCGAAAGCGTTCGCCTCCATTCGCAACTTCATTTAAACCTCACCAGGAGTCAAATTTAGAAATTTTCGTAAATGGAAAGAGACATAATATTACTTGAGTCAAAATCCATTGGCTGTTTTGTCCTAGTTCTCTCTAAGAGTTGAAGCATTTCTCATTCACATGTTTCAATGTGTGATCTAGCATATAAAAATTTTATGTAGAACATAACTTTTTTTTTTTTGTTTTTTTGTTTTTGGTATCTTTATTGTCAATAAGGATTACGAATCGGTTGCCATATGAAAGATTATGTTTTTTGTCTGGCTTGCTTTACTTATTTTTTACTCGTTTTTATAATAATAATATGTAGATTTCGATCCATCTTTCTTGAATATATTATCACACTCAATGAACGAGAGAATATGTAACATAAATTGAATTTGCTATGTGAAAATACTATTGACTTTTTTTTTTTAAACTCATATTCTCACTATTATTACAGCGTGAATACCATTTTAATAAATCGGAACAATTCTCATGTACTACATATAGTTACCAAAAGCAATAAGACTTATATAATATAGTTTGATCTTATCTTTTACCTTTTAATATGAGATTCTTTACATCAAATCATTCATCAAAGAGATAAATTTGTTGTATCTATAACAATAAAAGTTAGAGCGGATCCATTTATCATAATGTTTTGATTTTTATTTATAGGAGAGAGTGGCAGGTCCTCTCTCCCAACTTTCAAGTATTTTTTTTTTTTTTTTGCTGGTTAGACTCACGCACATACATATTTTCTGCAATATTATTCAAATTCAGCTTCTATCGGAAGTTAAACTCATAATTTCTTGTAAATTAAAGAGGGATGATACTTCTTGAGCCGAGGCTGATTGATTCCGAGCCCTAATTGAAATGATAAGAAAATAGAAAAAGGAAAAGGTAAAAAGAGAAAACGGTGGTGACGGTAACAAAACAGAAACGGAAAAGGTAAAACGGATAAAAAATGGCCTTATCACCCACGTGTCCAAATACAAAGTCAGCTTACCGACTTTCCCACGCGCGCCTCACGTGCCAAATATAATAATTAAGAAAGTCAGCTATATAATTAACTCCCATAGATAAATAATTTAATGCGAAATGATTTCTAAGCGAAGGCCCAACAAGTCTCCCCATATCTGATGTCAGCAATTTCCAAACTTTTATCATTTTCAACACTTCTCTTTTCCCATTCCTCGCTCTCTCCTCTCCTCTCCTCTTCTTTCCTTTTCTCGCACGCGTAAACGATCGATCGGTCGATCTAGGGTTAGGGTTTTGAAATTCGATTTAGACCATCGAAATTCTCCAATTTCAAACGGAATCGCGGGAAGAGAGAAGGTTCGCTCCTCTTTCCTTTGATTTCTTTTTCCTTTTGTAGCGATAATTTTATTATTATTATTATTATTTTTCAGTAGATTTGTTATGATTTTGATCTCTGAGTTGTTCTGAATGTTCCGATTTGGGGGTTTTGTGGCTTGAATTGGTGGTGATTGGATGGGATGGTGATTACGTTGGTTAGAATTTTTTAATGGATTTCAATCGAATTAACCAATTCGATCGTGTTGTTGGTCAGTGGGATTGGTGTTTGTTGCCCAGTTTCGGATGATAATGGGTCGGTTTGACGAATTCGATCTGTTTTAATTTTCCTAGTTTTATTTGTTGATTTTGAGTTTGATTTTGCTTGGTATACCTAATTATCTTGGTGAAATCATGCATGCTGTGGACTTGTTTACTGATTAATTCAAAATGCTTTGATGGGGTAGTATTCTTGTAATTTAGAACTTTTACGAACGTGGCTATTGCTTATGGTTTGACTTGATCAAATCCAACGTAAGTTTTGAAGTTTTTCCTCAGTTCTTTGTAAGGACTTCAAGTCCATAGAAGTGTGAAAATTAAGGGAAAAAAAGAAGGATGATGAATTAGTGTTTTTATGTGTCCAGTTCCTTGGACCAGACCTTAGCTTAGGGGTTGCACCTTCAGGTTAGAATGGTGAGGCATACTTAACAAAGTCATTCGTGTATTAGAAAATTCCGTTGGTTCATTTTCAGTTAATGTTTCTTCAGTTTGACTAGTTTGGTATTGGTAACACCTTGTCATTGCTATTAGTTGTGAGAACCTTCCATCTTAAATCTTGCTTCTGCTATCTCACCCATGTCAAGAGTTCCTTGAGAGTTTGTGATGATCTGTAAAGTCTGATGAAGAGAAGTAGGTGTTTTCAACTCTTAACACTCTTAGATGCCGGGTTTTCTACCCTCAAATGCCTCATAATCTCAACTCAATTTTGAGTACCATTGCCTTCGAGGAAGTCAATAGTCCTCACATATTTATTTTCTTGCTTGGTTTACATGTCCATTATTGAAGTACTTACATAGGCTGGATACATGGTGACAATTTGTTGTGATAATTAGCTTCACAAATAACATGGCTAATTCTAGCATAATGCCATAATTATGCTTTCTTCTATTTTTCTGTTAGCATCAGGTTTGAAGAATTAACACATGGATCTAGCTTTTCACTCTTTGTACTTCATGATACTTTTTAATTGGTTAATATTGTATAATGAAAGCCTCTGGTTGTTTGGGATTTAAATGAATTTATTGTGTGCGTGATGATGCACATTTAGCATTTTAAGATCCAATTTTCGATCCATGTTTGTGTTTGTGTCTTATAGTCTCCTATAAATATGGGGGCAAAACATAATATGCATCATGTTTGTCTTGATATGTGTATAGCAAATTCCAAAAGATTGTTCACATTCCTGTAGCTACATTCAAGATGTTGGAGTCGTTTGCTTTGGCACATGAAAAAATTTGTTGCTACAGAGATACCTTCATATCTTGATCATATTACTCTCAGTTATCTATCACAAGGTTCTGAAAGGAGCATAAGGAATAAATTTTAAACCTATATTCCTCAGTTATATAGTTTTAGAGAGATCAAGTCTTGCTTTAATTTCCAAACTATGCTCAGTTTTTTTTTCCAGGTCTGCCTATCTGAAAGAGTTTAGGTGGTCCACCTAGGTATGGTTAGCTAAAGACCTATCACTCCTGACTGGGTTTTGGCAGATGCTTTTGCATAGTGGCAACCAACCCATCTATGCCGCCTATGTTGAAAACTCTTGTATCTTTGGAAGTAAATTATTCAGAAAAACTAAATGGAAAAATGAGGAGATGGAGGAGGATAAACAATAAATGGAAGGGGATGAGAAGGTGCAGAAATGTAAACAGAAACTATTTGAATGAATTCGGGGACCATATTTGTTATTTAATTGAATCAAAAAATGAATATGATCTTACTAAATGTTCAAGTGGAACAAGAAACAGAATGTATGTCAAGAAATTAACTGTACGATGATATTATTTATATTAGAAATATGCACTTATTTCATTATTATAAGCCAGAGTAGAAAAATTCTTGTATGGAGTAGCCACCCATGGAAAAAGGGGCAGGTGATGTGGAACTGGTGCAAAATGCATATTCTCTTGTATTTAAAACAAGTTCTCCTAATACTCGAGATGTGTGCTTAGATTCCTGTTGGATGGCTTCTTTGCAACCATCCACACTGCCGTCCTTTCTTCTCATGGGTGGCCATCTATACAAGATTTTTTTCCACCAAAATTGTTATACATTTATGAAGACATCTTATCTCATTACTATAGGAAGATCCAGAGTAATGTCCAATCTTTTTGTCTGCATTCTCCAAGATGTCTTTTAGCTATATACCACAACGAAAATAACAAAATTTTTATTCAGAACTATGGGGTTAGATACATGAATGAAAATTTCCTTCAATTCGAGTTGCATGACCTTCAGCTATTGTAAAATGCATCTGTATCCTATGAATTTTATACATTTGTGTTCATAGAGCTATGATGGATCTCAATTCTGGCCCTAACTTCAAAACACCAAAAGTTAAACTAAGAAGACAAAGAGCTAAGGGTGGCACAAGCTGATTTGAATATTTTGATTTGAGTCTTGATTCACAATGTGCATAAATTTTGAACCCCATCCATGAATGACTCTTTAACCAGATCCAACCCTTGAGGAAAGGCACATTTAATAGAAGTAACATTGCCAGCAGAAATATTTGTTTGATTTTGTATTGCAAATAAAAAGCAAAACTATCCATCAAGTAGAACTATAAATCATGAGTTATAATATAGAAGACAGAAAAATGTCTTGTCTTGTACTCATTCTTTCTGTGGAAATTTTCTGCTTTCCTTGGTGATGTACTTGGAGCACCCATGAGCTTTTGTCACTTGTGCCATTTTTCTGTCGTTGATTGTCATGAAGCTTAAATCATGAAGAAATGCAGATATAACCACTAGGGGAGTAAATCATCTGCCTCTCATATCTTGTGTTCTCCTCTCTAGATGTCCAGGAACCTGTTGCAATTTGGATGCTTAGTTGGACTTTTGACAATTTTAGTTGATGTGGGAGGTGTCCATAAGCTTAATCGTGTTTATCACTGTTGTTGTCATCATTATTAAGCTTAATCGTGTTTATCATTGTTGTTGTCATCATTATTATTATTGTTAGTTTTTTTTTTAAATATAGATCTTAACCATATTTAAACTAACAATGCATGCCCAGTAGATTTTTTTCTTCTTTTTTCTTTGTTTAATTTTTGTGTGTGTGTGTGGGTTTTCGGGTGGGTGGGGTGGAGGTGGGGGTCAGGCCTGTGTGATCTCTGTAGCTGGCAGTGAGATCTTGAACTGATATTTCTATGGAGACTATTGGAACCTATACTCCAGTAGGTTGAGATAGGTTAGCTTGTAGTTGAAAGCAGAACTTGTTAGTTATGGTCTGCTTTGGTTCTAAGGCTAGGATCTGTTATCCAGTTTTATAGTAAATATTTGAACACGGGAAAGTTCATCCACCAAATTTTACTCGGGCTTTTTTCCTCTTAATATAACGTAGGAGTTTATCTCACAACTTCTAACTTAATGAATACTGTACTCTTGACAGGACTGTTGTTGATATTTATGTGTCCATTTCTGCTGGTATCTGGAAAATGTAACCTAACGTTTTGCCTCTGTTAGGTTATGTCGCATATAGCATAATGCATAACGTAATTTGTTATTTATTTAATAAAAATAAATATAAAATTATATAAAATAATATTTATAAATTGAAAAATAAATTAAAAAATTCTAAGAAGAATATATAACCATTTTGTAATACATAATCTATTTTAATTTTATACTAAATTTTATAATAATTTTCACATTTATCTTCATAAATTATGTTAAGTCCGCAACTATAATTCTAGTCATCATCAAAGCAAAAAAAAAAAAAAAAAAAAAAAACAAGACTACGATTTTTTATTTCAATTCCAGTTGTTATTATTATTATTATAATTTATATTTTCAAATGTTTAATTTATGTTATTTGTAATTGTTGATTTCAGTTAAGTTAAAAATTCAATAGAATCAACAAGTATGATATTCTAGCAACCGGATGGGAATTACAACAAGTAAAGAAGGAAATAATCGCTAATAGTAAGTAATTTCATAAGCAATCAAACAAAATAAATCAAATAACAAAATTTCAGTAATTCGCTAATAATTAAAATAATAATCAACAAAAATATAGATATTACTAAAAAAAATAATAGTAAATAATGTAACATAACGTAATTTAACGTAACGTTATGTGATATAATGAGAATAACATAAAAAACGTACTATTACGGTGCATTGAGTTATTTTCAGTTGTTATGTAGCGCTGGAGTTCCGTTAGGTTATGTAATGCAATATAATGGGTTTCGTAATGCGTTATTTTCAACATTGCTTTAGGTTTATATAATATGACAGGTGATGTGCTGAATGAAACAAAAGGGTTAACCTCCACTTATAATGATTTTTTAATTCTGAATGTAGACTTCTCAGTTGTTGTTTAGCCACAATTCATTTCAATGTAAGTGTTATAACCTTGTGTTGTTTAGTAGCCATATTCATTGTTATAACTTTGTTACTGTTTAAGGTTCAAATCCTTCAGCTATACCCTTAACTATAAGATCTTCTGTTTGAGAAAAGTTCAAAGAAATTTGGCGATTTAATTTTATTGTTTTTACTGCTTAATATATGCATGTTAGATTCCATGGTTAGACCATTTGATAAATAGATTCTGTAGGACTTTTTATGTCTTGAGATTGTTTATTCTTTACTGTTGTCAACTTCTTGTTTACTTCTTTTTTTTTTTTATGAGGAAAGAGTTAAAATGAGTTCCGTGTTTGTAATTATTATATTGAAAATGTGGGTTACTTTCCTGAACCTAAACACAGAGCTGAGTGGTTACCTAGTTAGTTTATTGATGGTTTTCACCATTAAGGCTGTAACTTTTTTCTTGTGTCACATTTTCGTCAATTTACTAATGAAAGTTTTCAGCAATTGATGGGCATGGAATGCCATTTTATCCAAGATGCAACCATGGTTACAGAAGCAATTCTCTAATACAAATCTTAGTTTCCTCCATCTTGATTCTCTATCTAAATTTAGGTTGTAGCTTTATACCTGGTTGCATGTGCCAAAAATTCATGCAATTACTTAGGTAGGTATTTCGTTCACACCTTGGCTTTAGAGTAGGGATGAGAATGGACGGGACCAAAAGCCAATTTTTGGCCTGTACTACTCAATTTTGAATTAGAAAAATAAAATTTTTATTTTTAATTCAAAATTTTGAATAAGGCGGGGCGGAAATTTGCCCTTGGTTTCGTCCATTCTCATCCTAATTTCATTTTTCTAATTCAAAATTGAATAGTATGAGCCAAAAATTAGCTCTTGGTCCCCGCTCATTCTCATCCCTACTTAGAGTGCACTTCTTTGTTCCTGGGTTGTACTACCGACAGATGTGAAAACTTATCAATTTTTCACTATGAACTATGTCCATTTAGTGTCTTAATGGCCCACTCATTTTGATTGAAGGAAAAAATTATGACAATGGTGATGGCAACTATGATAAATATAATGCACTACATGTGGGATGAATTTCTTGAGCTTTTGCAATCTGGGCCTGTGATTACTTGGTAGTTGGGACATGTATATTGTGCAAGGCCTCATGACTCTTTAGCTAGCCTGCAAGGCGTACTCCTCACCATTTGAGACGTTGTTGCTATGCATATTTCTTTTGTCGTCTATTTAAAATTCTCTACTAGCTTGCTGGAATTTGACTACTTGCTGACCAGTATTATACTGAAGGTTTTATCTTAATTCTTTCTTCTTCATTTTTTTTAAAAAAAAGAAAACTTATATGCAGATCTTCTCCCAGTCTTGTTAGAAGGAGAACTATGTTCATCTGAGAAGAACTTGTGCCATGGCAATAACTACCTTCTCTAAAAGGGCTCTTTCTTCAATCTCTCTGTCCAAGGAGGACATACAACTCGACACTAATTGGGAGGATGTGACTTGCCCCATCTGCTTAGATTTTCCTCACAATGGTGTCCTGCTACAATGTTCCTCTTACCATAAAGGGTGCCGTCCCTTCATGTGCAATACTGATCACACACACTCAAATTGTCTCAACCGGTTTAAAAGTGCATACAGGATGTCTACAGCTCCAAAGGACCCATCAGATTCCGATGAGTCAACTGGTGAAGCCTTTCAAGTGATTCCCGCCAGTCCTGGCAGCCAACCGACCTGTCCATTGTGCAGAGGAGATGTAACTGGGTGGGTTGTCATTGTTGAAGCCAGAACGAACTTGGACATGAAGAAACGATGTTGTGAAGAAATGAACTGCTCATATACTGGCAACTTCATGGAACTAAAAGAGCATGCTCAGCTAAAACACCCACATTCTCGTCCAGCAGAAATTGACCCTGCAAGGCAACTAGATTGGGAAAATTTCCAGCAGTCTTCAGAGATTGTTGATGTCTTGACCACGATTCATGCAGAAGTACCACATGGCGTGGTCTTGGGGGATTATGTGATTGAGTACGGTGGTGAAGAGACCGGTGTTGATGAGTATGAAGATTTTCATCGACGTGAAGGCAGCTGGTGGACTTCTTGTATCCTGTATAAGGTGTTTGGTAGTTTTAGGGCTTCAAGAAATAGGCGAAGGTCAAGAGGCAGTAGTACAAGAAGAGGGCGTCGGCGCTCGAATTCTGATGGTTCAAGTCTTGATGATGGTTCACCAAGGTCTGTGGATATTTCAGAGTATAGATTTGATGAACATGATGATGATTTTGTCGGAATGGGGAGTGGTGCAGGTTCTGGTGGCCCTGGTGCAATGCCCAGGGGAACGGTTAGTCACCACAGGTTCGACGCTGTTAAACTTCTTTCTTTTTTATGCTTTAGTTAATTATTTGTGGTTTTCATATTTATATCTATTGTGAATCATACAATTCACTTGATTGCATGAAGAAGGTTCATTTAAACTTCTCTCCTTTTCTGATGCTTTAATTATTTATTTTAGTTGTTTGTTTATCTATTTTATGAATCATTCAATTTAAAGCTGCCTATTCTGTTAGGTTCGGTTTGGAATCTCGCAACATTTATTAAATCATGTTGTAATATAAAATTTTTGGCTTTAAATTTTAACCAATCTTTGTAAAACAATGATTGGTTGTAGAATGTGGTTTAAGAAACAGAAGATTCTAGTGTGAAGATGCTTCAATTAGGCATGGTATCAGGTCTTCTATTTGGACAGGATTGATTATGGAAAAGGATTAGTATGGGTAAAGACCAAAACTGAATATTTGGGATCACCTCTCATTGTTATGGTCATCATATGGTCAACAACTTAAAATTAGTAGAGATCTGAAATTCAATATTTGACAAATCTGTTAATAAATTTAATTGTCCTAAATTTTTGTGTCCATTTCACATTAAGGCGGTAACTATATATGCAAGGTACTTTTAGGTTATGTCTTGCATAGGGATGGTAATGGACGCGTTAACGGGTCAAATTTTGGTCTTTCCTATATAAAATTTTGGATTATAAAAATAAAATTTTTATTTTTAATTCAAATTTTTGTACAGTTTGAGCCAAATTTTCTAATTCAAAATTTTGTATATGACGGACTAAAATTTGGCCCGTGGGTACGTCTATTACCATCCCTAGTCTTGCATCCCTATATCAGTTCAGTTGTCACATTCAATATCAAATTCTCCAACACATTTCAATTTTCGATAATACCCTTGAATTTTTTTTTTCCTTGCATGTTGAAAAGACTCTTAAGGTAGAAATATGGCAGCTTTTAATTTCAAACTGCTAGTCATCTTCTCATTTTGTTTATATTGGAAATATTGATGAAATCCTCAATATTTATTGCAGTGAAACAAGGTCTGAACACTCATCCTTTTGAACGACAGTTGGTTATTCTTGTTACTATGCTATGTTAAGAAAACATGGTACTTCTTGCAACTTAATTGTTTAACCTGATTGCAATCACATTTTATGCTGCAGTTGGAGGCGGAGATCTCGCTTCTATGATACCTGACACCTGGGCATCAGCATCAGTAGTTTTATGTTTTCTGAGGTTTCCTCTCGTATGTAAAGATGGGTTCCAAATCCATTTCCCTTTATTGTTTTCATAAGCTTTTGAATAGACAGTATATCTGTGCATATTTAGTGGATATTTCATGCACCTTTTGTCATTGTTTTGCATTTTCGTTCAAATCATTCTCTGAAATCTATCAGACTTTCTGGAAGGAAAATGGATCTGCAGCTCATCTTACTTTCTCAAATTCTGTTTATTTCTCAAAACTAATTGAATTTTTCCTTTCACTTGAAATGCTTGGGTGGATCTTGTACTTGTATTACACAGGATAGTACCAGATTATTTTTTGCTGAGGTAGGGATGGTAATTGACGCGTATATGGGTCAATTTTTGGTTTGCCTTATATAAGATTTTTGGCTGGTCAATTTTTCTAATTTAAAATTTTGTATAGAATAGGCTAAAAATTGACCCATAGACGAGTCTGTTACCATCCTAACTATAGGCAAACTTCACTACTTGATTGTTTGGACGGAACTGGTGACCGGGCGAAGCTTATTAATTTGACGGTTGCCTATGATGACCTGAATCTGTTTCTTTGATGAAAGTATTTTATATAGCCTGAAGATTTAGAAATGGTAATTCAGCAAGGTTACCTGATTGCATCAATGGCGTAGATTCTGGAATTGTTTCCATATGCAGTTTTCAAGCTCGCTAAAATACTTAATTTAGTATGCAGTTTTCAGAACTTCAGTGGCAGCATTGAAAAAGTATTTTGTGAACATTGTGAAATTTGGCGTTTTACTTTTTATGAGTTAGCAAGAGATAACCAAGGTCTAGATATTGATTTTCTGATTAGAGCTCTATTTAGAGTAGTTCTTTGGAATTTGAATGTGATCATTTAATAGAGTTGAAAAAATTATGAAAAGATTGACTTTGGGTTGAACAGATCAATTTTTAAGGGGGTTCCAAGCTCAAAAGGAGCAAGAGGAGAGGATCTGAATGGTGTCCTGAGTTCTTATTTGAAGATGAATTCGCAAAATGTAAATCTAAAACTAATTGTAACGAGTGATTATACAGGATGTATTTGGAATTTTGGTAGCTAATATTGATGAACTTTCAGGTGAAAAATGAACTGACAAAGAAATTTGATGATTTATTTTTCCTTTTTGCTGTTATTTTGGTGGTAGGGTGGGGGTGTTGATTCAAACCCCCCCCCCCTCCCCAAAAAAAAAAAAAAAAAAAAACAACAGGTATGTTGTTCTCTTATTTTCTCTCTTTTTGGTCTTCCTCTTTTACTTCATTTTTTTTCACCTCTTCAAACTCTCATTTCATAATTATTATTTCACTTTCATTCTGATTAAAATCGATCTGAATAAGTAAAACTGAAGCAAATTGAAACCGACCAAAATAAGTAAAATTGAACCGAATTGAAATAATTCGATCGGTTTTCGATTTTGAATTTTGATGTACAAAACTAAACCGAATTGATCCAATTATTTAAAACATGCACCCAGATATGCATAGGCGCCCGCGAACATGGATCCATCGAAACAAGAGGGGGTCTTCTGTATTATTTTTATTTGAGAGACTAAAGAACATGGCTCCATAGAAACAAAAGGGGCCTTCTGCATTATTTTAGTTTGAGTTTTGGTCTTAACCTAACCTGTCTCTCCCTCAAAACTCAAATTCAAAAAAGTGATTTTGCCTCCAAGAACATGGATCCATCGAAATAAGAGGGGTCTTCTGCATTATTTTGGTTTGATTTTAGTTAGGTCTTAATCTAAACGCTCTCTCCCTCAAAACTCGAATTCAGAGACACACCGGCATACAAATTTGGGATGTCAACATGTTTTTCTAAATACGCACCGAATCTAACACTTAGCACTTGGATCTATCAGAAGGGAAGTTCTAAATGCGCACCATACTTTTCTTAGTGAGCACTATGACGTCATATTAAAAAAATTACAGGTTTGCCCTAATTTGTTTGATAGAAAAAACCCTTGCCTCTTTACTAATGGTAATTATGATGGGAAGTCAATTATTGAAACTTCATTTATCAGTTTGCATGACTTAAAAGCTGGAGGTTTTATTTTTCTTTGAAAGATGATCCCAAAAATTAAGGCTATATTAACTTAGGGTGTGTGTTGGCTCATTGGAAGAAGTGGAAATAATGAGAAGTAACTTTTAAGATTGAGGTAAATAAATAGTATTTTTTTTTTTTTTTTTGTTTGCTAATATATTAAAAGAAAAAAATGTATTAGTAAGTAAAGAAGTATTAATTAATTAATTAAATGAAAAATAATTTATGTTATATACAATTTATTTGTTAAGGATAAATGTTTAACTTTTGAATGATAAAAATGACATGCAAATTAAAATAAATAATTTTTTTTTAATCTTCTTCTTTTATTTTCTAAATTACTTTCAATCCGGACAGCCTCCACGATGAGTGCCTGCCGTTCTTCTAGCAAGCCTCTCTTCCTCTCTTCGAGAGCTAGGGAGCTAGAATTTGCTTTAGGAGAAAGCACATATAAATTATTATATTATCCGGAACAATCGAGGATATATACTTTCAGAAAAGACCAATATTTTTACTCGTTGTTCGAGTTTTCTATTTTTATTTGCTAGATTGATTGTACTATGCTAAAAAAAGTGTAAGGAGGAAAATTTTAAAAGTAAACTATCACGTAGATAGCACTTTACCATTTAATAGCAAATATATTCTTAAACTACTTAAAATAGCCTTCCACTGCTTTTTATTTACTTCCATGCAGAGAAACCCTTTCTAATTGTCCCCCCGACCTCGCATTTAAAAGAACTTGGCCGAATTTTCATGATATTCTAGAAAGTTCTTTTTCGCTTTTCCAAAAGGCTAACTGGCGGTGTCAACGCTCGCCCTAACTATTTAAACATCACCAAAGGAACCCCAGTACACCAACTCATCCTATTTCCCCAACGTTCAAACTCGCTACCGTCTCCATCGTTCGCCTTCAGCGCTAGGGTTTGCTCTCGCGCTCTAGAGTTTAATCCTGATCAAGTGGAATCCAGCGACGATGACGATGCCACCTGCAATCTGCCAGTTCGAAGAAGCTTCTCCCTTCGTCGGCAACAGTTTCATGCCTTCTCAGTCCACCCAAGCCGCCGATCCCGCCTTCTCTCCCGCGAAGGTACGCTCTTTCTCTCTCCTCCTCTCGATCTAGGGTTTCAGCGGTCAATCCTCTTTTTTCGTTCTTGATCTCAGAGCCATCTCTTGATATTGGTTAATTTTGTTTGTTTTTTATTTTTCTTTTGGAGAGAACCCCGAAACTTGGTCCTGATTTTAATCGGTATAGGGTTTTAGGGATGGTGGTGGATAAGGTGGAAGGTCACCTAGGGGTGGCAACCGGTCCGTACCAGCACGGCTCAGGCATGGCCTGGCATAGGCACGGTAAGGCACGTCATGCCCACCCGGGCACAGGCATGACACGCCGTGCCGTGCCTGTGCCTGCACGTTACGGCCCGATTTATTTAACTTTTTTGATAAATTAGAATTTTGGTTAGTAACATTAGTTAGTTAACTTAGTTTAGTAGATTTAGTTTGTTCTAACAAATAAAAGATTATGAAAATGAAATTTTATTACATGGAATCTCATTGCATTAACAAATTAACTCTATAAATCTCTTTGAAAATCATATCCGAAGAGAGGGGATAGCTGTCACACTCAACTTGTTTTTAGAATTTTTTTTCCCAGAGAATTATGAATTTTGAAAAAATTACATTAAAAAAATAACAATTGTAGAATTCTAAATGAAAAAAATTACAATTGTAGTGAGGAAAAAAAATAAAAATAAAGACTTAATTGTGTAGAAGTTTTTAATTTTCAATCTTGTTCGGTGAGTTCTTTTAATTCAATTCGTTTGATCTTCCTTAATCTCTTTGTTTAGCATTCAGTCAGTCCTTTAAGCAAACATACATTTCTAATGTGTTTGCTGCCGTTGAGTTCCTTCATTCCGTTAGCACTCTCCCACCTGCACCAAAAGCAGATTCCGATACAACTGTGTACATTGGAGGGGTTGGTATATTATGGCCATATTGAAAAGTACAAAATATATTTTTTCCTGTGATTTTCATGAGACCAAAATATCAAAATCTTTATAACGATGATGTGAATAATTATCTGTGTTGGTCTTTTCTAAATAGCTGTGAAGTTCATTGAGAGAACTATTAGTTTGTCTAGTAGAATATGAATGACATTATTGACCATTGGGGGTAGAATTTGCAATTTTTACAAACCCCCCCTCCCCCCTCCCCCTCAACGGCTAGTTTCATAGTCGTTGGGGGCTTCCTGCAAAAAAAAAAATTGCAAAACTCCCCAACGGTCCCCCCAACGTCAAATTTTTTTAAAAAAAATATTTGCCCTGTCGTTCCGGGCTAGAGGCCCGAGCACGCTGGCTCGGGCTGTGGCCATGTGCCATACCGGACATGTGCCAGGCACGTGCTGGGCCTGGCATGCCTGCCGGGCCCATGTGCCACCTCTAGGGTCACCGATGTTCTTTCTTGCTTGATGATGGTATTGGAGGGATCGAGATGAATAATTTTTTTTTTGAGGTTGTAACGGTGAGCAATTGCCCCCTGCGTTCTATTAATGAGAGATAACAGAACACCTGTTTTACATCAAATGGCAAAACAAAATAGCAAAATAAAAGAAGCCATGACACCCATAGGTATCAATAGTTTGGCCTTAGATCATCAAACACAAATAAAAAGGGCAGAATACAAAACAACATCCAAAAGTCTCCACTAGCAGTGGACTGTCGACGATCAAAAACTCGCTTCCTCAATCACTGTCCGTGGTACCCTGTCGTCACAACTGGAAAGTCTTCCAGCAGCTCCTCATTTGTGTCCTGGTCTTCTGAGAGGCATAGATGCTCTCTCTCCGATATTAGACCTGTCTGAGAGATCATATCATGATATGTGAAGTAAAAACAGATATAAGTTGAATGCGTATTCTGTCTAAAAATTCTGTTATTTCTCTCTCTCCACACGTTCCAACAGATAGCTGCTAACATAATACGATGTATATGGGCACCGTGTTTTGTAGACCTACTAATTCCGGCTTTTTTCCAAATATCGGCATACTCAGCCATATTGATTGTTATGTGCAGGCACGCTGCACACTCCCAGAGTTTTATAGTATAGGCGCATGATAAAAATTGATGTGAACTAGACTCTGCATCTGCTTGACATAGACTGCAAATACCTGGCCCCTTCCATCCCTTCCTTTGTAGATTGTCCCAGGTTAGGATTGCACCTTTGGCGATAATCCATAGAAAGCCCCTTACTTTGAGGGGGCATCGAGATGAATAATTGGTGAGATTTATTGTTGTATAAAGTTCATTTCTTGTTCTGTGTAGATTTTCTTATTATTTTAATCCATCTCAGTATAAGTGGCGCTTTGGATTCAGTGGAAGTTGCAGTTGTTGAGTATGTGCTGTATTGATTTGTTTTCAATGTAGTTTACTTCATGTTCTCTATGGACTGTATTTGGTATTTTTGTGAAGGAATGGGATGTATGTTCTAAGTCAATGGTCACATGAAAGAGTTTCAAGGCAGAAAGGCATGCTTTCGCCTTCTCCGTCAGGTCAGGAAATTGATTCCTTGCTCTATAAATTTATTCTAAGATGCGTTTTAGGAATGATTGATTTGATCTGTTAGGTTGACTACATTTTACAGTTTTATTAGAGATTTTTGGGTTTAATTTTGCGTGTTGGTTTTATGACATTGAGTTTGAATGGATGCTGTTGTATTCTAATTTTCTCATTGGGACATAGTTAACATATTTCATAGTTCAGTTTCCAATATGCATTATTCAGACTTTTTAGCAAAATGAGGAGAAAGAACACTCTCGTTGTTATGTTTATCTCGACCAAAAATAGAAAAGAAAAGAAAGGAGGAAATAGAAAAATAAAATACTGTCCATTTAAAGGGTACTCTTCGTGGCTTTCCAATTAATTTGATTCCTTCTTTCCTTGCTGGAAAAAGAAAATATACTTTTCTAGAACAGGAAGAAGGCAACAAGAAATATATTAGAAGAAGATAAAATGATAACTGTGAGCAAGTGGTTCAGGAAAAGTGCAAGCTAAAATAACTAGAGAAGCTTAAAGCTACAGAAAGATATGTTTAAGGATGCGTGACTTTTTTCCCTTAAAAAAAAAAAAAAGAAAAAGAAAAAAAGGATGCAACATAAGCATAACATGGTGCAGGTGCATTATCCTTTGATCCTGACTGTGAGTGCTTGGATAACCCTCCAGATTACTCTATGTCCATCCTGTAGGCTTAATTTTCCTAATGCATTTTAGAGAAAGTTGAATCCGGATTTATTTCTTAGAGGAGTATAAATGAAATCATCTTTACAATTTTTAGATAAAAAATAAATTGTCCATACAAATACAAACTAAAAATAGGTATAAAAATAGAAGAGACTGATAATGAAACACGGGATTTGTTCATGTTAAGCAATAGATGAGAAAGAAGAAATTGGATATATGAATTGGAGATGGAATAACACTAATGAAGCTTGTTCTAGAAGATATTAGATAGGTGATTAACATTCATAATACTTATGCACCAAAAGTAAGGCCATCTTAAAAACATTAACAAGGGAATTTTGGTAGCATATGATTTAATCACTCATTTAATTGAGGGAACTTTGGAGAATAGTTTTATCTGAAGGAAGATATACGCCAAAAGTATGGGATTTGAGGGATGGAGGTCCTAGGTATGGAGTAAAGAACAAGATGTGGAGATGATTCTGGATTTTGCAATATAATTTAAATTTCCAAATCCATTTACATGTTCTATAATAAATGGACATGTTATATCTTTTGAAACAGGACCAAACAATGGGCGATTAAATTTTTCCTTACTTGAAGGATAGATAGATTAGCATGTTAAAATTGTAAAATAAAATAAAAAATGGATATAAGAGGGGGACAGAGGTCATGGATATAGATTTATAGAATGAGATATGGGATATGATTCTGGATTTGGTAATGCCATGACTCTACCAATGCATATACCTGTTTTAGAAAGGGATGAACATATTATACTCCTTACTTGAAGAATAAATAGATTAATATGTAAATTTTTTGGATAAAGTATGTAAAATTATAAAGTTATATGGTCGTATCTAAAGAGTCAAGCCCACGACTTATGTTATTAGTTTTTGGTTTTTATCCTACAAAGTGGAAAACAAAGGGTACAAAAAACTAGATGGGCGACTTAAAGGGGAAAAAATTGATACTAGTAAATAATAAAAGCTAATTGGATATAAATTATGAAACAAGCATTAGATGAAATAATACGTTTAATTTGTGAATAAAGCATGAAATTTAAATTCTTTGAGGGTATAAACTATCGGTTATAAACAAGAGAGAGTTGTTGTTAGAAGAAGAAAGTCCAAAAGTAATTAGAGCTCTTGTAAAGTTTGGGCACAAGTGAAAGAGAATGTTCTTGTATATACTAGACTTGTCAATGGTTCTAGACTCGAACCTGTCCTACACTAGACTCGTCTAGTCGGGTTTGGTTACACTTAAATATCCATGAATTCGAATATGACTCGAGCCTATTCACTCGACTATTAAATGGGTCGAATTTAAAACCCAAACCCATATATATATATATATATATATATATATATATATATATATATATATATATATATATATATATATATATATATATATATATATATATATATATATATATATATATATAACACTTATATTTTGATTATTGGATCTAAATCTATGGTCTATATCTTATCAGATATTATTTATTATTTGCTCCTTGAATTTGATAAACAGGTAAATGAGTAAATGGGGTTGGTTACTCAAAAAAATGGGGGGGGGGGGGGTATGGATGATTTAACCAAACCTATACCCAATGATTAAGTAGAACATGTATAGTATGGGTTTTGATAAATGGATACGAGTATGGTATCTGTTGTATTGCCAAGACCTGTTGACAAGCCTAGTATATACCATGGTTCATATCGGATATCGAGATCATATCTGGATATGTTCTTTTCATATCGCATAGTAGATATCAGACGATATATCGGAGATACGAGCATATCTCGGACGTTTATATCAAACATTATATATGTATATCAAATATATAAATTTTATATCTTGGAGTTGGTTTACTTTCATCTATCTAACTAGTATGATACACACACACACAAGTATTGTCAAACATGTTCATTTATGCAAATATAACAAAATAAAATAAACTATAGAACATATTCAATTTAATTTGAAGATATAGATTATAGTAATAATTGAGATTCAGACATGATAAGGATATTTGTTGAAAAAGGTTGGTAACAGTAATAGTAATATTGAGAATGACACGAGTTGGAATAATAATAACAATAGATGAACAAGTAAAGACGTAAAAACAAAGCAAGTGGAAGAAGAAAAGAACTTTAGATAAAACGTAAAAACAAAGCAAGTGGAAGAAGAAAAGAACTTTAGATAAGATTTTACTTAAGCAAGTTATAGATGAGAATATTATTGTGTATGAATACAAACTATTTTCGAATTAAAAACTCAATTAAAAAATGAACCATATCGGTCTATATATCGGAGTAATATATCACTATATATCGGGCAATATTGCAAATATCAGTCATATTCACATAAAGTGATATGACCCCTTTTTTCACTTACCATCTCGGCTGACCTCAAAAAGTGAGATATCGGGGGGAGCTATCGGCTGTATCGGGGATATTTAAAATAATGATATATGCTTACGAAAATTACATACATATATATATATATATGTTTATGTACGTTTGTGTATATAAGCTTGTTAGGATGAGAGAGATAGAGTGAAGACATAGATAAGCAAAAATGCGTATTGAAAATGATCAAGTAGGAGAATGGAAGAGGAAAATAATAGGTGGATTAGTTACTATGAGTTATGTAATAAGAATTACACATGAGAATTTATAGTAAAAGTCGATGATTCTATCAATGTTGAAAATAACGTGTTATGAAACCCGTTATATTGTATTACGTAACCTAACGGAACCCCAATGCTACGTAACAACTGAAAATAATTTAGTTCATCGTAACAATGCATTTTTTATATTATTTTACGTTATATTACGTAATGTTACGTTAAATTATGTTATGTTATATTATTTACAATTATTTTTTTAGTAATTTCTAAATTGTTGATTATTATTTTGACTATTAGCGAACTGCATTAATTTTCTTACTTGATTAGTTATTGACTTGTTTTGATTATTTGTGAAATTGCTACTTGTTAATTTGCGATCGTTTTTTTAATTCACTTATTGTAATTCTTTTTCGGTTGTTGAACTATCTTGTTGATTCTATTAAATTTTAACTAAATTAAAATCAATAATTACAAATAAGATAAAGTGAACATTATAAAATATAAATTACAATAATAACAATAATTAGAATTGAAATAAAAAATTAGAATCTTGTTTTCTTGTTTAAATGATAACTAGAATTACTATAGCATACCTAATATAATTTATAAAGATAAATATGAAAACTATTGTAAAACTTAATATAAAATTAGAATACATTATGTATTACAAAATGGTTTTATGTTCTATTTTTAGATATTTTAAATTTATTTTTCCAGTTATAAATTTTTTTATATAGTTTTATATTTATTTTTAATAAATAGGAAATTGCATAACTTACGTTATGCGTTACGCTATATGCGATATAATCTAACAGAGACAAAATGCACGTTACCATTATCGCTATTTTAAACATTAATTCTATGTATTATAAGAGTTTTAGATATTCTCATGGATAGCTGAGATAATGCATATGGATGTTGTATGATCTAACGATATTCTCATCAAAGTTTGGACTTTGGATTTCTATTGGATCTGTGCTGATAGTGCAATTCTTTTTATGTTGCCGCCTTGCCGACAAAAAGAACTCAAGAAAGTCATAATCTAGCCCTTTCATCTTTACATGTAATTTATTATATTAGGACCAAAATTCACGACTTGTTCTTCTATAAGGTGGGCACTAAATGAACAGTTTTTTTTTTTTTTTTTTTTTTGCAATAGGGTTTTTTTTATCTTTGATGGAGTAACATGTAAACCCTAGACCACACAAATTTTGGTTCTAGAGCTTCTAAGAAAGTGTAGGTAATGATGAGGGATTGAAAAACAATTTCTTACAACAACAATAACTAAGCCTTTTATTCCAAGTACTTAGGGGTAGGCTATATGAACCAAAAGAGAATAGCGCCGGTTGATCACATGGATGATTCTTCTCCACTCATTTCTATCAAACAATATGTTCTTATATAAACCTCTAGCATTCATATTTTTTCGTATTATCTCCATTCATATTTTCTTCGGTCTTACTTCGCTCATCAGGCAACAATGGTTCTGCTTGACCCTACTCAAGCATTCATATGTTGTCAGTGAAGCTTTTGTGTGAAGCCTTGGAGACGACATACACTGGCTTAGGGTAAGCTTGGGGGGGGGGGGGGGGGGGATAGCGTGACATGAGCGAATGTGCGTAACGCTAGTCAAAGATTCCTATTCTAGGTGGGGCGGGCCATCTACCTTTGAATGGTATTGGTCCGTAGGACCGTGAATGAATTCGCCTCTGGCCTCTGGGCATGTCGGAACCACATAACTTTTAACTTATCATATTTTGATAAACACCTCTTGTCAAACTGGTACATTTATATGTGTATATTGCACATGACCAAATCATCGTAACTTCGCCTGTGTTGTATTTTAAGTTATTTTTTCCTTGCTTATCTCAAACCAGGATAAAGAAGGATTGTGGTAAGCTTGTGATAGCCAACATAAAATATTGTCACATGTTATGATATGAGTGAAAGTCAATTTTCTTAGAAAGAGAAAATGTGTTTTCTTTTTAATATTGTTGATGAAGATAAAGGATAGGAAAATCCTTTTTAAAAAAGGGTTTTGGAGCTTAGGAGATTTCATACCTTGTTGCACATCTAAAATTGTTCTCTTCCTAATGATATAATGACTAGAACAATGAATAATAAATGAACATTTTTGGTAATTATTTATAAGAATTAAGGTTTTTATTCAATGTAGCACATGTTATGATGGAATCAGTATATAAGCTAGAAAATGGATCTTTGGGAGAGTGATTAAGTAAAGAATAAGAAGAAGATATTTATAACTGAAAATTAGTTTGTTTATATGCTCGGAGATGGATAATGAAAATTATTTGTTTACTAAGACGGGTGATGGAAAGATGTAAAGAGAGGAAAAATGGGTGAAGATATGGTTTTTCATTAATTTAGACGGAACTTGTACAATGCCTGAGGAATATAATATCGTAAGAAACAAATGTCAAATTGTTATATCTATATGATTTGATACATATGGTGAATTGAACATGAATTGGATGATAACATGGTGTTAATTATTAGGGGGGGTGGGGGGGTGGGGAGGGGGGGCATAAATCCATTTTCAATCACTGTAAGCTTCCATCAACGATCAACATATTTTATATCTCTTTGTATTAGTTATAGCTAACTCCCTGGCATATTCACAAAGAAACCTCATAAATACATTTTATTCTTTTAATGATATCAGTTACTTTATAAGAGTAGAGAAGGGATAAACTTAAAAATAATAACGCATAAAGGTGGAGAGAAGCTTTAGAATAAGAACTTAGAGACAACATGATGATAACATTTCATATAGAATTTTACTTCAGCAAAAATATGAGAAACAATGAGAAGTAAAGAAAACACACATTGGTAGCTAACAAGTACCCAGTTTAATTACTTTGAATAGTTGTCATGATGATGAGATTGTAGACATCTAAAAAAAAAAAAAAAAATTACAGCGGGGTCCACCCGCGGGTGCCAACCCGCAGGAGGGATCCCGTCCCGCGGGTCCAACCGCGGGAGGAATCCTGCGGGTCTCACCCGCGGGAGGAATCCCGCGGGTGTCCGCGGGAATTCCTCCCCCGGGACACCCGCGGGAATCCCTCCCGCGGGTGCCCACCCGCGAGAGGCTCCCGCAGGTGGCCACCCGCGGGAGCGATCTCGCGGGTTGCCACCCAAGGTGCCAACCCGCGGGTTGTTTTCCGCTTCCGTTCCGCTTCTGTTCCGTTTTGCATGGTGATCCGGATTTTTGGGGATTTAATCGGATTCGAGTGAAGAATTTGAAACGATTAGAAGCGCTCCTCAATATATAAAATTGGGAACGGAGTTAAGAACGGGGGAGAAAAAGAGGAGATTCTTTTGGAGAGGAAATTTTTGACGAGGTAATTTTTCAGAGGCCGGAGTCCAAAAATCCAGAGAGGAGTTTCTCAATCCAGAGAGATCGGATCATCAACGGAGTGCAAAATCAAGACTCCACTACTGCCAGAACCTACAAAAATAAAGGGGAATCGAAATCAATTGATCCCCATTTTTATAATCTCGAATTTATTTTGTAATTTTTCTTTTATTGCTGTAATTCAAAATCAAATTGGCAATTTAAAGAAGATTCAATTTTTCGGGCATACAAGAATTGACGACCACAGTGGGAGTTTGGGCGGCACAATCCAATCTTTAAATATTTTTTTTTTATTCGGAGCCTAGGCGTCATCGCCGAGTAACGATAAATAAATGTGAGGCATCATCGCTCACTAAAAATAGACAAGACGTCATCGTCTGTCCAAAAAAAAATTTATGATGCGTCATCGCCCATAAAAAAAATGAAATGAGAAGACGTCATCGTTTGTAAAAAAAAAAAAAATCTGGATACAACCCGCGGGTGGAATCGCGGGAGGCAACGCGCAGATGGACGCAACCCACAGATACAGATCATACAATCGCGAGATGCAACCAGCGGGATATTGAATCCGTAAGAAAAAAAAGTACTGTGCTTGTGTGGGGCCCTCCTGGGCCATCCGCACTTTTCTCCCTCTCTCCCGCATGAAAAAAAAATAAAAAAATAAAAAATAAAAGAATAAAAATAATAATAATAAAGGGGCAAAAAAATATAAAGAAAAAGAAAAAAAGGGCGTTATCGCACACAAAAAATTGACAAAACTGTAAAAAAAATAATTTAAAAAAATGCGGTATGAGTATTCCACCCACGGGTTGTATCCCGCGGATGCACTCGCGGATGCCGAACAAAAAAAATATATAAATATATATAAATATATATATATATATATATATATATATAAATAAACAAAAAAATAATAAATAAAAATAAATTTATAAGGCCTCATCGCTACCAAAATAAATAAATAATAACAAATAAATAAAAAGGCTAGGCATCATCACCTAAAAAAAAAATTTCAAAAGGCGTCATCGTTTATAAAAAATAAGGCACGTCATCGCAAAAAAAAAAATAGAGATAAAGAAATAATATATATATATATAATAATAATAATAAAAAGATCAAACCTCTAAAAAAAAATCACCAAACACCGTCAAGGCAAAGGGAAGAGAATAAATTTCTCGCTAATCCCACCATGCTGGGGTAAAAAGCATGAATTACTCAACGCCGTCAAGGTAAAGGAAAGAGAACTAGTTTCTCGCCAATCCCACCATGCTGGGGGTAAAAAGCATGAATTGCCCAACGTCACCAAGGCAACGGGAAGAGAATCAGTTTTTCGCCAACCCCACAATGCTGGGGTAAAAAGCATGAATTACCAATGCCGCCAAGGCAAAGGGAAGATAATAAATTTCTCGCCAACCCTATCATGCCGGGGTTAAAAAAAAGCATGAATCACTCAACGCCGTCAAGATAAAGAGAAGAGAATAAATTTATTGCCAACCCCACCATGCTGAGGGTAAAAAGCATGAATTGTCCAATGCCACCAAGGCAACGGGAAGAGAACCAGTTTCTCGCCAACCCATCATGCTGGGGTAAAAGTATGAATTGTCCAAAACTGCTAAGGCAAAGGGAAGAAAGAATGTTTGGCATCTAAGCCCAAACAAAACCTTCGATAACTCACCATGCTGAGGGGAATAACATGGATAGCCCGACTCAAACGGTAGTTGCTAAAGGCAAATCAAATCCGTTGATAGCTGGGAGTTTGCTAAAAATTTTGTGACAATAATATTCTTATCCAAATATAAGGATACATCACTGCCCTACGTTGCTAAGGTAAAGGGAAGAGGAAAAGTTTGACATTTAAGCCCAAACGAAATTCTTGACAACTCAGCATACTGAGGGGAATAGTATGGCTAGCCCAACTCAAACGGTAGTTTGTAAAGACTAATCAAATCCGTTGATAACTGGGGGTTTGCTAAAAACTCTAATTAAATCGATCCCCTGTCACGTTAAGATTTCATCTCTGACAGAAAAGAAAATTCACACTTTATCAAGTCCAACATTAAAACCTCTGATGAACTTTCTTTTGATGTCGTTAAGTTAAAAGTCACCTCTGACGAAAATCATCTCTCTATCAAATTAACAGTCACCTCTGATAGTCCGATTTCAAGACTAAATACGTTAACCGTCACCACTGTTTAGTCAGCTTGTTCCTGTTACGACCAGATCCTCTGAATAGGTTGAGTTCTGAGATACGTTTAATGTCACCTCTGTCTCTCCCTGATTCATCATACTAAATGTCACTGAACGGTTAGGGTTCTAATGAGCACGTTAACATAATACCTCTGCTTGACCTTAAATAAGTATGTTAAAATCATATCTCTGCTTATCATCTAACGAACATGTTAACATCATACATCTGCTTGTCACCCAATGAGTACGTTAATATCATACCTATACTTATTATCTAATGAGCACGTTAAAATTATACCTCTATTTATTATTGGATAAGCATATTAACGTCATATCTCTTCCTATGTTCAATGAAATATGTTAATAATTATCTCTGCCTACCAAATCCTTTACACGTCTGATAGTAAAAAATTAAAGAATCCAAAGTGTTTCAAAATTCAGTATGGCTAAATTCAGAATTTCGAAAACTTTGGAGGGGGTTATGTAGACACCTAAAAAAAAAAAAATTTACAGCGGAGTCCACCCGCGGGAACTCCTCTCGCGGGTGCCGATCCGCAGGAGGGATCCCGTGGGAAGGCACCCGCGGGAATTCTCCCGCGGGTCCCACCCGCAGGAGGAATCCCGCAGGTCTCACCCGTGGGAGGAATCTCGCGGGTGTCCGCGGGAATTCCTCCTGCGGGACACCCGTGGGAATCCCTCCCGCGGGTGCCCACCCGCGAGAGGCTTTTTCAAACCCGCAGGTTGCCACCCTGCGGGAGCGATTCTGAAGGTGTTTCTGTTTTGTTTTGCATGGTGATCCGGATTTTTGGGGATTTAATCGGATTTGAGGAAAAAATTTCAGCCGGATTAGAAGCACTCCTCAATATGTAAAATTGCGAACGGAGTTCAGAACGGGGGAGAAAAAGAGGAAATTCTTTTGGAGAGGGAATTTTTGACGAGGCAATTTTCCAGAGGACGGAGTCCAAAAATCCAGAGAGGAGTTTCTCAATACAGAGAGATCGGATCGTCAACAGAGTGCAGAATCAAGACTCCATCGCTGCCAGAACCCACAAAAATAAAGGGGAATCGAAATCAATTGATCCCTATTCTTGTAATCTCGAATTTATTTTGTAATTTTTCTTTTATTGCTGTAATTCAAAATCAAATTGGCAATTTAAAGAAGATTCAATTTTTCGGACATATAAATATTAAGTAGGATGTTCTCCTTAATGGGCTTTTTGAGTAATATGTGATAAAAAAAATTCTGTTTAATTGACAAGAAGTTCATCAAATACAGGACTAAATTGACTAGGGATGCAAATTGGAATGGTGGAGTTGGATTCAGGGTTAACCATAACATAGCCCAAGTCCTAAAGCTTCCTAACTGACCCCAACCTTCTTATGAATTACCCAACCCGAACCTAGTTTGTTGATCGGTGTTGAGATGCCTGTAGAAGACTTGCAAATTGAAGCACAAAAAATCTAACTAATAGCAAATTTGATCCTTGTAGTGAGAGCGGATTGAATGAGCAATCTTCAACCCTATACTGATAATGGAGGATGAAGATAACTATTCAGACATAAATTAAAAAGGAGTCTAATGTCTCGTGGAACTTCTCTCACTTCCAATTTAGCATAGCTCTCAAAGTAGAAAGAATTTGGATATATTCTCTTTTTAAATCTTGCGTAAAAAATCACATAGCCATTATATAGAATCTCCCATGAAATATATGGTTAATAGGCTAAATTGTGAAACATAAACTGACTTTATTTTCAAACTCTCAGACATTGGACTTGATGCGGGTTGTGACTATGCTTTTACCAATATGATAGTCGACCGATGGGACAACTATGATACAATCAACAACACAATCAATTGCTCAGTTGACTGGTCGCTCGGTATATCTTTTTTTGTCATCTTTGATTTGATGCATTGTGGACTAGTCAGTTGACTGATGGTTCGACTATACATGAAGTTTTCAATATAGAGCTGACTGAATGTCTATTTTATTGAGATATTATCAGTATTCGTATATTAGCCGACTGGATTTAGACCCATTAAGGATACCATCTACTTTGTGATCCTATATATATGTTTTTGATCTCTATCAATTAGATTCATTTGCTATTACATAACAGTTCTAATAACAAGTATGTCATCTAGGCACAGATCCCCAAGGGATAGGTTGATTTCAGTTTATTTGTATAGTCATATTCCTGACGATGGTTTAATAAAGCCATTTATTGAATTTGCATCATCAGACTTTATCTGTCTGTAGACATTTATTAGGTGATGGTTATTTCCCATTTAAGGGAAGTTAATGCATTTGTACTTTCTCCACATTTTTTCCTCCTCTGCCTTAACTAATTTTTACTATGTCTATATTGAGCGTCTTAATCGCCTCATTTTTTCGCCTATTGTTTGTGCTGGCAGTAAGAGACATATAGTCATATGCCTCTATCCCCACAGACCTCAATTACTTTATTGTTTGTGCTCGTGAACATGGTTTACACGTGGATGAAGTAGTCAGAAGACTCGGACTACCTTGTTGATGTGGGCCAATATTTATTCAGCCATCGATGAATTCCACTTTAAGTCTGCAAGCAGTGGTTATAAATCGGCTCATCTCTCAACTGGTCAACTGAAATAAACTGCACTGACACGGTAACAAAAAAACTACATAGCAAAACTAAACTTTTGAAAGTGTTAATATGCTGTACAGAGTATTCTCAACCACTTTGCTGACAAATTACAGTGGGAAAAGTTCTCCCCGTGCACCAGCTTGTTATTTTCAGAAGAATCTGGACCCTCCCATGAATGCAGTTGAATGCATCACAAGGGATGAAATCAACAGGTCTCGCAGCCAAACTGTATTGTCATTTTCTTGGAGCTTTATTGTGAGTATAGAAACCTTGCAGTATTGTACGTACTTGTTTATAGCTTCTATCTTAGTTTTGTTCTTTTTAAGCAGCATGGCAGTAGATGAGATAGACTTGACTTCTCTGCTACTTTTGTCCTATTCTCCTTGCAACTAGGGTTTGTCAGACAGCTTTCTGGTGGACACTATATAACCTTTGCGCAGAAAATTTTTAAAGCGTTCAAGAAATTTTGAGTGGTGGGTTAGATCAAAATGCTATGAGATGTTTCTCGATACTGATCATTAATCATACATTATCATGTGGTAGGTCTACCTGAGTTTCGCTTTGTGACCAAATCCACTGTGTTTAGGTAGAGACTTGAGTTCTAAATTGTACCGGCTTGAATTTCTGAAGTTTTGATCATTGGATGGTTTGGTGAGAACATCTGTGAAGCAAATAGACTATCCACTTGTATTTCAGGTCTTACTAACCAGTGCTGTGTAGGAAGAAGGTACCTTTGTATAGGAATACAAGAATTAACGTGGGAATTGGAGATTCTCTTCTTTGGTCAACTACATTGTCTTTGTTTTCGTCTTGGATTCTGCAAATATTCTCAGTCAAAGTTATCCTCTGCTTGTTTTTCTAACTTTTTGTTATTATAATTGACTGGTATAAAGTTTTCTGGCATTTTTTAAATTTGTATGTTTGATGTTATTCACCAAATCTCAAATTTATTTGGCCACATGACAAACTCTTTTTGTTTAGCATTAATAATTATATTGTATCTCTTTTTCATCCTCCCTTGACTAAATTTTCGGCCGGCTAAACTTACAAAGACCACGCGTATTTTTTTTTTCTTCTTTTTTTTTCACATCTTATAGAATCTTTCAAGCATTATACAACTGAATGAAGCAGGCACCTGAGGATTATTAAAATTTTAAGTATGATAGTAGAATCAAAGAAAATTAGAATTCATTTCTCTTATAAATTTATTTCTATGGGTTGGTTGTCTTGTTCTCCTTCCTAGTTTTCTTATACTCCTAATTAACAAACAAGCAATGACCCAACAGCCTGCTATTTTTGTTTTCTTCCATATTGTATATACTTCTGCTTTACAATTAGAATTAAACTTATCTGTTCTTCAGTGAATGCCATTGTAGTTACTCTATTAGGTTGTACTAATTAATTCTCACCAAAAAATTAGTCAAGTCACTGATTAATATTTTCAAGTAGCATCCAAACATGTTGATGCGCAAAAGAATTGAAGGAATAATTAAATGGAGAACGGTTTCCTAACGAATCAATGCAAGAATGAAATGAACTGGCCTCCTCTGTGCACCCTAAAGCTTAAATCTAATATATCCTTGTACTCTAAAATTTTAGAATTGATGATGACACTTTGCGATGCTCAATTGGAACTCAAGTTACCCTTCAGAAAATTGGAAGACACATTGTCAAATCCTTGATGATCTCACTATCTGATGGTAATATATGGTGTTTTTATATTTATAAGTCATGTACGGTAATTGGTTTACGGATCATGGTTAGAGAGTTAAAGGTTCAAAACTAACATACTACTATATACATATATTCATACATATGTACATAAAGTATAGACAAAAGCATGCTGTTCTCATATTCCTGCAAAGTTTCCAGCGTGCATTGGATTCCTGACATGCATATTGATTATCCAAGTGACAATGTTTATTCATATGATTTCTTCTTTTTTTTTTTTTCTTTTTTTTTAAAGGGAATAAAATTCTTGATTGTTTAAGGAATTGTCTTAGACCTCAGTTTCAGTGGGGGTTAGTTCACGTCTCGCGTACACATAGAATAAGAGAGTAAATAAAAAGGTGACGACTAAAAAGGCATGAGTTGTCACCCACTGCAAGCGGGTATTGAGCCACCCATGCACTCCATCACACATTTATTCTGCTCCATCGGTATATAATCTCTTTACAGAACTAAGGAAGCAATCAATCTACATATAGTTAGTCACCATCAACCCTTTTTATGGGCAGAAGCATATAAAACCAATCAAAGAGTTGCCCTATATACAAATATGGAGGTTGGCAACTACCATTTCCCTTCACAGGGGTTATCCCAAAAACATATGGTGATGTTTACTGTTTCTATGTTGCTTGGTGCCATAATTTTCAGGGTTATGCCCACAAGCCTTTAATCTCAACAACTTCCAACCACCTTTGGAAGCTAAGGCAACTCCATATTTAATAAGACATTGTAGTTCCCTCATCCTTTTCCAGTGATTTCTTAGCTCAACTAATCCTTCATCTCCCCATATAAAAATCATTTTGATTGAGGCAAACCCAGACAACGTCTCGTCTATCTCAAACTGCCATGGTATAATAATACAAGAAGGTAAGCCAAATACAGGCATACGGGAAGGACCAGTGGTTTTTTCAGGAAAGCTCCTGGCCTCTATCATCTAGGTTATGTTTGGCTCTTGGAAGTGGGTGAAGTAAAGAAGAAAAATAGAAGTAGTTTTCAAATTAGAAATTTATGAAGAAAGTGTTTGTTTGGTTTTTGGAAGTGGGTGAAATAAGAAAGAAAAATAGAAGTAAGTTACAAAATGGAAGTTTATGAAAAGAATTCTTTACTCTTGGAAGTAAGAAATAGAATAGGAAAAATATTATTTTATTGCTAAATAAAATAATAATAATAATATTAATTATTTGTTACCTGAGTAGAATTAAAAAGTAATGATGAAAAACTACTAAATAAATAATATTTTATTTTATTTCTTGAGTTTCAAGAGTACTTCCAACAAAAAATGAGGGGAAGATAAAAGGAGAAATAGGAGTGCCATATATAATTTACATTATTCTTGTCGAAGTACCTTTAAATTCTCTTCTTGGCCAAACAAATAAATGAAGCAGTAAAAATAGTCTTATTTTTACAACTTCCATTCTAGTTCCATACAAATAAACATACTCTAAGACGATGTAAACACATCAAATTCCACTGGTTACAGAACAGTGGCTTATGTACAGTATACAAAGGGTTAAGTGCTAACTCAACCGACCCTATATACCAATCCTACAAATCTAGTTATGAGCTGCCCATGGATGAAGATGATGATAAGGGAGTATCGCATTCGTGGAGATTGTCATCGTCACATTCATCGAGATCATCGAAGCCCCAAAACTCCTCTTCCTCTGCTTCTGGCATCTTCCATTTGTCAGGAAGTATCTCTCCGTCCTCAATTAGATTCAGTACCTGCCACCACCCTTTTGGTTATCATAAAACCACATAATCTTTACTACAGGAAACAGATTGAACGTGATTAGGTTGTTATTATTAGAGCAAGACCATTCTTATGAATACTTGTATTAGACTGGCATGCCTTCAATCTTTGTCTCAACTAGATTTCCAACCTACCAAAGCTATAGCAGCCATGAGATTTCCGTGATTTACGAGAGGGGACATAATTTAAGGCCGGGAACAGATAGATCTTTGGTACTCTTGTTTTTCATGATATGAGACAAACCCAGTTATTTAATCAACTGTTTCTAAATTATACAACAGAAATAATGTTTTTGTGGGCCCTCTCGCTCTATTTTCCTAGTTACAAAAAGAAAAAGAAAACAAGAAAAAAACAAAAGGATTATCTACCAACGCCATGATCAGCTAGGTTGCGGTTTTGGTTTTGCCAGAAGTAATTCCATGTTCGAGCAAGACTTTGATCAGTAGTATTTCTTATGGATCGTCTGATTCTGCTGATGAAGAGGTAAAAAAAAATCAGAACCTTATCCTATAGAATTCACATATCCAAAATTAGAGCTGACTTGATCTTTCCTATAGAAAGTGATATCTCTCTAAAGATGCCTAGATGACCACTGAACCATGCGGAAAACCATTTAGATGGCCAAGACGTGATCGGAACATGAAAGTAGTTCTCGGAATTATGTATAATTTTAGAATTCCCATGCTGCATTAAATCATCAAAAGAAGCTAAAAGGTGAAAGCAGGGGTTTATCAGCAGGAGGAAATTCTACTGTAGTTTACTGCTCTGTGTCCTTTCTTTGTTGTATTGAAGTCGATGGGTAAACCATATTTGTCTATATATGTTAATTGATGGAAATAATTTTATAAATGCTTTTCATTTTATACTCCATTTAATTTGTTACAAGTTATCTTGGAACTTTAATTTACTACCTAAAAGGCTAAACCTCCCTCTAATAGAAGGCGTTCTTTTCTCTGTAGAGCATACGCTAATGTCTCTGTCATCATTGCATTTGACAAAACATTCTAAAATCTAATTATGAATTAGACATGTTCAACTACATGACTATTTTTTGGACTAATTTATTAGAAATAGTAATTAAATAGTGAGATTTATTCTGCTAACCGGATAAATGTAGACACGCGCGCACATAGTTAAGATGGAATGCTACTTAAATCTTTGAAAAGTTTTTCTGGGAGAGTGTGAAGTTTCCTCGGTACTCTTCAAAATGACAATGGTTGTAGACTTAGTTGGGGCATTCTTGCCCATAAACTTTTAATAAGATCCGGTACTTACCATGATAGACTTTAAAAATATACTGTTTTATGAACTTGAATTTTTGACTGTATTCTAATTTCAATTAAACCTTCAAATTTATCTTCAGTGCTGAGGAGGTACCTCAATCATCAAAGGCCGCCATGTTGCAGCTGCTCTGATGCAGAGAGAGGCTACGAAGGTGAGCCTCTTCAGTTGCCCATGGTCATAGTCTTCTCCCAATCTTTGGTCCACCAACATGTGTATCGTGTCATCTTTTAGGTAGGGTTTAGCCTGCGAGAATTTACTGTTTTAGCGACAATAAATTATTCATGAAAGATGCTTCTTTGGTTAGCTGACATTTACCCAGCTAAGCAAGCTCTTGTGAGAGCCATCCACTGGTTCCCTCCCTGAGATGAGCTCCAAGAGGAAGACACCGAATGCAAACACATCGGTCTTCTCATCAACGATTCCATGCATGAAATACTCTGGAGCTAAATACCTAATAAGCAAAATTGACAAAAAATTTCTATAGCTTTTATTTGAAACCTATACCAGCTGCATTGGGCTAACATTGAACTGCAGCAAATTTGAGGACCACAAACCCGAATGTGCCTTCTATAGGTGCAATGGCACGATGAGTCCACTCTGAGGGAAGCCATCTTGCAAGCCCAAAGTCTGAAATCTGACATTAACGTTTTCAATTTTGATTCTGTCATCTCTGCATACTATAATCTATTGAAATACTGCTTTTTCAAAAAAAAAAAAAAAAAAAAAAAAAAAAAAAAAAAAAAAAAGCAGAGTTCAAGTGTTGGTGTTACCTGGGGCTCAAAATTGGTGCTGAGAAGTATGTTAGAAGCCTTTATATCTCTGTGTATGATCCTTCTCTGGCATCCTTTGTGCAAGTAATGCAGTCCCCTTGCCGTTCCAACCGCAATCTTATGCCGAAGTTTCCAAGCCAATGGTGGCGAATTTTCATCTTCAGTACATACATTAAACACCGTTAAAATCACTTAGATTCTCATCAAACTTCTCTACATTGCAGCCTCGAGTGAAGTATTACCATGGAGATTAGAAGAAACAGAGCCAACAGAAGAGAACTCGAAAATCAAATGAAGGTCACGATCAATGCAGCAACCGAGGAGGGCGGATACGTTTGGATGCCTGACATGTCCAACAGTCCCAAGCTCCGTCAAGAACTCCTTCTCCCTCTGCTCTTCAGTTGAAGCACTCGTCAGTCTCTTAACTGCAATTGCTTGCCCATCCGCCAAAACACCCTTGAAGACCTCAGCATGCCCACCTCTCCCAACCAAGTTATCTGCTCAGACCCAACCAAGGAAGACGAGATTTTGAGACGGGGGTCTTGATTGCAATCATATGTTTGATATCACTCACCTTGATGAAAGCAATTGGTTGCTTGGTATATCTCTTCAAAGGAGAAGCACCTCCAGCTGGGCTTTTGTGGAGGCTTGCTCTCAGCGGCGGCGGCAGCAGCAGCAGCAGCAGGAGGAGGCTCTTCTTGAGGTTCCTCTCCTTCACTTTTGGCTCTCCGGCTAACGGTGGCAGAGAAGAGCTGCTTCAGGCTTCTGCTCCTGAGAAACAGTTGCTTGCGCATTGTATCGCCCAATTCTTCTGCAATTGGAATTCAATGAATAGTAGCAGTATATATCTTTAAGTAGTAAGATGAGCAATGTCAGAAGCAGAAGCAGCAGAAAATGGGAGGTCAAAAGAGTCCAATGGAGGAGTCTTTGGGCCTCCTCCTCATGTGTTTTTTTGCTAGGAGCACACTGAAACCATTTATTAGTATTGTGGGGGGGATCTAAACAGTGTTATATACTAAAGCTAAATAGTTTTTTTTGAACGGGGCTGCTGCACTGTTTTCTTCTGTTTTGTTTCTAAACAGCGGCTGGCCCACCGCACCCCACCCAAGTTATTCCACCCCATCCAGAGTTAACTGATGAGACATTTTCATTCCAGCGTTTTCAAATATGAGTTTGAATTATTGGACGGTTAAAATCAAAGAGAGCCGTCACTGGGGAGAGTTGTGTGTCGGATCTTTGATGGAGGGCCCAGATTTGTGATGGGGCTTTCTGCTGAATCATTTGAGATGCAATTGTGTCTAATTATTCAAATGCTTCTTTTGTTTGTAGTCTTAGGAATATAAATGTTATGATATTTTGCAAATATTAGGGTTCTGATTATAAAATTTAATGGATAAGTCAATCTCAAACTAGAACAAAAATTTATCGTTTGAATAATTAGCCGGCAACGAGTATTGGATATATTGTAACGCTCCACATCCCAAGATACGGGTAGTATTCAACGACGTATCATAAATGAATACGTATTATAAATGAATACGCCAAGCCTAAAACATATAAATATATATGTATAACTGTCACAAATACATTTACACATACCATAAGATAACAACATAGATTTAAAAAAAAACAATAAGTTTCTTCTTTAAATAAGATCAATACGAGTTTATAGGAGGGTCAAACAATCTTTATTAGATCATCGAAAAGTTTAAGTAAACGAAAGAAAAATAAATAATAAAGTTTTTTAAAAAAAAATAGAAAACAAACTAGAAGAGTCTCTATCATGTCCCTCCTACAGCAAATGCACTTATTGTGAATCTTCTAATTCCTTAAAATATGATTCCAATTGTGGTGGGTCTTTCTCTTCCTTAACCTGCAAATCAGTATCTGAGCGTGCAAATCCAAAATCGTTAGAACGACCTTACAAGTGCTACAAAAAAAAAAGGATAATAACACACAGACACGCTATGTGTGGTCTATATATGTACACATATGCATGAAATAAATTATACAGAAAATTTATGACATGATAATAAAAAAAATGTCTAATAGATTGATTTATGAATTTAATATACTTGTTTTGAATATAATAGTAGTCAACATATAGTATCTGCATGCTCTGAATGATATGATAGTAAATATAGAAAAGATGAGATAAACATGCATATAAAACTTCTTATGTCTTATTAATGTCTAATACGAATTAGTTTGGAACTATTAGGAGGAAAGACCACATATTTTAAGAGGGTCCCATACATGCCCGGGACCACAGACCCATGACTTCTGGTACTGCTCCAGGACGTACCGCTAGATACTCAAAAATGATAGACGAGCATATGCTCCGGGTCGAAGCCCTATAATCATGACATGACGGTGATCCAGTAATCACCCGGAACCTTCATGGTAGGTTCCTAAGTTAGGTTGTGCAACCTAAAAATATATACCTCTCAAAATACATGTTCAAGTTCTTCCGTTTAGTTCCCTCATACCCCATTATTATATTCCATATTCTAATAATAACAATTCTATAAACAAGCATGTAAATAACAATGTAAAATAAATATGCACACGTGTGTGTATATATATATATACTAGTTTCACTTATGGTGAAAATGTCACACGATGAACTTGTTACGAAGATGAAAATGATCAATTTAATCTATCATATTTGAAAATTCAAATCTAGTACAATGGACATATAATATTTATAAATTTTGTACACATGTACAAGTGCACACATATATATGGTCTGTGTTTGTGTCTTTTTTTAGGAAGAGGCATACATGTCTATTTTAAAGAAATACATTCATATATATTTTTTTCTAGAATTTATTTTCGTAAATAAAAGGGATGACAAGCAAATATCCAATATATATATATATATATATATATATATATATATATATATATATATATATATATATATATATATATATATATATATAAGAAAAGCTAATGCCTAATATGTCAATGAAAGTATATAAAAAAAAATAGATTAAAAAAAAATTGTTTGCATATTTGAAAATAACAGAATTATTATCACAATAAATCATGATACTGTAGAGAAAATGTTATTGAATTAGCTTAGATACAATTAATGATCACTAATAGAACTCCTAAATAGTTAAGATAATCCACAAACAATATATATACAAAATAAAATCATTAAATCTCTTTTTTTTCTTTTTATGATCACAGAAGGTAATAATCTATTATAAAAGCTACTGATAAGCACGCCGATGGCATCTCAAGGAATAAGAAAAATTTATATTGAGGCATAAATATAATGAATGGCAAACCTATTAACAAATAATAAAATTGTACATAATGAATCTTGACACTATGAGGAAAAACATTAAAACAAATACTTAGATGAATAAATTAATTAATATTTTTTTCTTCAATGATTTTTTTTCTTTTTCGTTTTTTTTTTCCTTTTCCAATTTCTGTTCAAATGAACAGAACATGTTCTGTTCATTTGAACAGAACATTGTTTTTTTTTTTTTTTTGGTTTGCCCAAAATCTTAATTTTATTTTATTTTATTTTATTTTGAGTTCCCCTCTCTGTTCTGTGAAGAGAGGGCTCAAATTCTCTCTCTTTTTTTTTTGTTTTTTTTTTCTTTTATAAATATCTAAGTCAAATAAAGCAATAGAGAAAAAAGTGACAATAATGCACTTATCTTGATTTAAATTAACTACAATATAGAACAGAGGAAAGGAACAAAATATTGTGAATAAAAGAACAATCCATTTGTATGTTAAAATGATATAACTTTGATATAGAGTTAGCACTTGCACCAACATATATATTCAAAAAAAAAAAAAATTAAGTTCTTGATTAAAAAAAGAATATAGGAGAATCATAAAATGATAAGAAAGCACTTGCCTCAAAAATAAAATCTCCATTTGAAAATTGGCTGCTAATGATTTGGATCAGGTTATGTTATTTTTCCCTTTTTTTTTCTTTCCCTTTTCTTCCCCCCCCCCTCTCTCTCTCTCTCTCTCTCTCTCTCTCTCTCTCTCTCTCTCTCTCTCTCTCTCTCTTCTTCTCTGTTTTTTTTTTGTTCTCTTCTGTGCTCGGTGACGGAAGAGAAAAAGACGTCTTTTTTTTTAATTACCGTATCTTGTTTTTTTTTTTATGAATGTTTACAAATTTTAGTTTGTTTAAGATAAGTTTAGATATAAAATAGATCTTCCTAATCTAATCTATATTCAGCCAAATCTGTTATGATCAAACTAACCAGTGTTTTGGATAAACTCAAATCATATGATAGATAAAAGATAATATTGATTAATTAGTAATTATAAATAATCACTTTAATAATTATGATAATGCATTTTAAAAAAATAAACCCAAAAAATATTGTATAGGAAAATGAGATGTTACAATCTACCCCACCTTAAAAGAAAATTTCGTCCTCGAAATTTAATTTAAGGCATAACATATATATTGATATTAATAAGAAATGATATGAAATGGAAAAGAGCCCCCAAGTTTAGTTGTGCACTATTATTTAAAAGGAAAAAGGCTGAGAAGGTTAGTCAATTTTCACAAAACACAAGATATCTATATTTAGTGAGAAGTTAAATAGACAATTGAATCAATTAAATAAGAGAGTACGAAATCAGATAAAATATAATCTAGTATAATTCAAACTAAAAAGTACCTTTTATTGCATTACTGTTCGCACTTGCTTGCTTTGCTGTCAGTGTGAGTGCATGTTCATGTCTCTGGTTATCTCCTGCATGTGCCCTCTGGAAAGCCTGCCATTGAGTTGCAAGTGGAGGACCCCTCTGAGTAGGTTCCAAAGGTCTCTGTTGTGGTGGTGCCAAGAGTCTGCATTGTTGTGGAGGTGCTGAAAGTCTTACCCGTTGGGATTGTGATGCTGGCATCCGAGACATGTCTCTTGCCTCACTTCGGAAAGGACATGATCCAATCTGATGTTCTGCTGATCCACAAATCAAATACAGATTGTGTGCTCGCCTACACTCCTTCTGAATATGTCCTGTTTTTGAACAATAACCACACACCACTAGTTGATTTTGTTGAGTGAACTAGCGTTTCTCTGGTAGTGGGGCATCATTCTTAGCCAAATCTCCTGCTACATGTGTAATATTCCTCTTCTAGGATCCAAGTTGAGCCTTTTTTCTCCTGATTGTTATTTGCTCTTGAATTCTGGCAGCATTTAAAACCTGAGCATACGTTTCGAACTGTGGGGTAGCTATGCGCTCTTGAATCTCAAAGTCCAGTCCATTCTGGAATCTTCGTGCCCTATCTACTTCTTGAACTACCAACAATGGGGCAAATCTGCTCAATCGAACAAATTCTGCTGTATAATCATCTACTGTTCGATTTCCTTGCCTCAAGTAGATAAACTTCTGCTCCAGTTCCCATTGTGCCATCGGCGGGAAGAACCTTGTATAAAAAGCTCTCCTTAAAGGCCTCCCATGTTATCGGTTTTGCCAACCGATTCTCTTCGGCCAACCACCATGTGCGAGCAATATCCATGAATTGTATTTTGATCACCTCTACATGGTCTTCATCCACTACTCATGCTACACCCAACAGGTTCTCAGTATCCACCAACCATTGTTTTGCCTTTATAGGTTCCTCATTTCTGTAAAACTGTGATGGGTTCAACTTTCTAAAGTCTGAAACATTGTCCATCTTCTATTTTCCAGCCACCAACACTTGTCGTAACATCTCAGTATGTTACTGTTGGTTCTCAATAAGCCCCCTAAGAAATTCCAACGTGTTGGGATCTTCTACTTGGAGAGTGGTACTTGAGGAAGTGAGGCGACGACTAGTCATTTCTCTGAAAGGATTTGGATTAGATCGGGAAACAAAGGATAAAAGGAATGATAGGATATAAGGAATCAAACAAATATGACAAGTACAAGAATCAAAGGTAATTGCAATTTATGCATATACATATGTGGCAGTAATTCTAGTTTGATATTTCTAACCAGAAGCTAATGTCGAACCTAGGCTCAGATACCAACTGTAACGCCCCGCATCCCAAGATATGGGTAGTATTTGGCGACGTATCATAAATGAATACGCCAAACCTAAAACACATAAATACATATGTACAACTGCCACAGATACATTCACATATACCATAAGATAACAACATGGATTAAAAAAAACAATAAGTTTCTTCCATAAATAAGGATCAACACGAGTTTTTAGGAGGGCCAAACAATTTTTATTAGATCATCGAAAAGTTTAATTAAACGAAAGAAAAATGAATAATAAAGTTTCTTAAAAAAATAGAAAACAAACTAAAAGAGTTTCTATCGTGTCCCTCCTACAGCAAATGCACTTATTGAGAATCTGCTAACTCCTTAAAATATAATTTCAACTGTGGTGGGTCTTCCTCTTCGTTAACCTGCAAATCAGTATTTGGGTGTGCCAAACTAGGATCGTTAGAACGACCTTGCAAGTGTTACAAAAAAATTGATAATAACACACAGACACGCTATGTGTGGTCTATATATGTACACATATGCATAAAATAAGTGATACATAAAATTTATGACATGATAATAAAAAAAATGTCTAATAGATTGATTTATGAATTTAATATACTTGTTTTGAATAAAATAGTGGTCAACATGTAACATCTGCTGTTTACTCAAAATTTGGATTTCTCCTTTCATTGCAAAAATTGTTTGATTTCAACGAAATTGAGATTACAAAATATCTGAGGAATTACAAGAACGGGAATATTGATTTATTCCCTTTTTTATGTGGGTCGGGTGGCGATGGAGCCTCGCTGGTGCACTCCGTTGACCGTCTGACCGGGAAGAGAAAGGCTCTGCTTCGCTCCTTGATCTCACGAGCTCGCCCGAAATCGTCCCCAAAGTCCAAAAATCCAAAAGTCCTTTCTCCGACTAAATTTCTATATTTTATAGACCAAAGAATCTCGAAATCCGCCTCGAATCCTCCATGAAAAATCGGATCACGGAATATTAGCGAAATAAACAACGGAAACATGCGGAAAACAACCCGCGGGTTGGCACCTGTGGGAGCGCTCCCGCGGGTGCCGACCCGCGGGATCGCTCCCACGGGTGGCAACCCGTGGGATTGCTCCCGCGAGTGGGCCTCCCGCGGGTGCTGGGCACCTGCTCATATATATATATATTTATTATTATTATTATTTTATTTATTATTATTATTATTTATTTCTTAATTATTATTTTATATATATATATTTAGTATATATATTTTTTATTTTTTTAGTATCTACATAACCCCCTCCAAAGTTTTCGAAGTTCTGTATTGAGCCGTACAGAATTTCGAAATAATTTGGATTTTTATTTTATTTTATTTTATTTTATTATTTATTTATTTTTTTGCTATGAAGCATGTCAAGGATTGGGTAGATAGAGATAACTGTTAATATATTCAATTTTTTCAATAACAAGCAGATGTATGATTTTAACGTGCTCATTAGATGACAAGCAGAGATATGATATTAACATACTTATTTTAGGTCAAGCAGAGGTATAATATTAACGTGCTTATTTTAATCCTAACCGTTCAGTGACATCTAGTATGACGGATCAGGGAAAGACAGAGGTGACATTAAACGTGTCTTGGAGTTTAACCTATTCAGAGGATCTGGTCGTGATAGGGACAAGCTGACTAAACAGAGGTGACGGTTAACGTATTTAGCTTTGGAATTGGACTATCAGAGGTAACTGTTAACTTGATAGGGAGATGATTTTCGTCAGAGGTAATTTTTAACTTAACGATATCAAAAACAAATTTATAAGAAGTTGTAATATTAGACTTGATGAAGTGTGAATTTTTCTTTTCTGTCAGAGGTGAAATCTTAACGTGACAGGAGATTTAATTGGATTTTATCTCATTTGATTTTGAATTATGATGTCAGACGTATGATTTTAACTTGACAAATATTTTGGAGGGTCACTTACTCTGCTGGAGAAAAAAATGACGAGAAATATTTTGTTGTCAGAGGTGAAATCTTAACGTGACAAAAAAAATTTATCTGATTAGGATTTTTAGCAAACCCCAGCTATCAACGGATTTGATTAGGCTTTACCAACTACCGTTTGAGTTGGGCTAGCCATGCTATTCCCCTCAGCATGGTGAGTTATCGAGAATTTTGTTTGGGCTTAAATGCCAAACTTTTCTTCTTCCCTTTGCCTTAGCAGCGTAGGGCAGCGATGTATCCTTATATTCGGATAAAGATGCTATTATGACAGATTTGTCGTGGGATTTTTAGCAAACCCCCAGCTATTAACGGGTTTGATTTGCCTTTACCAACTACCGTTTGAGTTGGGCTAGCCATGCTCTTACCCTCAGCATGGTGAGTTGTCGAGGGTTTCGTTTGGGCTTAAATGCCAAACTTTTCCTCTCCCTTTAGCCTTGTCGGCGTTGGGTAATTTATACTTTTTACCCCCAGTATGATAGGGTTGACGAGAAATTTATTCTCTTCTCTTTGCCTTGACGGCGTTGGGTGATTCACGCTTTTTACCCCCAGCATGGTGGGGTTAGCGAGAAATTTATTCTCTCCCCGTAGCCTTGTCGGCATTGGGTAATTCATGCTTTTACCCCCAGCATGGTGGGGTTGACGAGAAATTTATTCTCTTTCCGTAGCCTTATTGGCGTTGGGTGATTCATGTTTTTTTTTTATCCCCAATATGGTGGGGTTGGTGAGAAATTAATTCTCTTCCCGTTACCTTGTTGGCGTTCGACAGTTCATGCTTTTTACCCCCAGCATGATGGGGTTGGCGAGAAATTTATTCTCTTCCCGTAGCCTTAGCGGCGTTGGGTAATTCATACTTTTTACCCCCCGCATGATGTGGTTGGCGAGAAATTTATTCTCTTCCCGTAGCCTTAGCAGCATTGGGCACTTCATACTTTTTACCCCCAGCGTGATGGGGTTGGCGAGAAATTTATTCTCTTCCTGTAGCCTTAGCGGCGTTGGGCAATTTATACTTTTTACCCCTCGTATGATAGGGTTGGCGAGAAATTTATTTTCTTCCCGTAGCCCTGTCGGCGTTGGGTAATTCATACTTTTTACCCCCAGCATGGTGGGGTTGGCGAGAAATTTATTCTCTTCCCGTAGCCTTGTCGGCGTTGGGTAATTCATGCTTTTTACCTCCAGCATGATGGGGTTGGCGAGAAATTTATTCTCTTCCCGTAGCCTTAGCGGCATTGGGTAGTCCAATTTTTTTTTTTATAATTTTTTCATGGGGGTTTAAATTAACCGCCCTGAGCTCGTCTTTGGAATTGTTGTGAGCCCAAGTGGTACTTTTAGACCACACATATTAAATGTGTCGGAGTTAGCTCTAACTCCTTTTTTGTTCAGCTTTGAGCTGAACTGCTCCAGCGTCAATCAATGCTTGAATTTTGTCTTTTAAAATAAAACAATTTTTTGTGGGGTGACCTACAATCCGATGGTACAGGCAGTAATTCGGATCGTTAGTCTTCCCAACTTCTTCAGGCCTTTTGCTTTCCGGCAATTTAAGCATCTTGCGTTTGCTGAGCAGATTGAACATAGTAGCAGTATGTTAATCCTTGAACGAATACTGCTTTTGAAGTCTAGGTGACTTTGCTGTGTTGCTTGGCCATGGCTTCTGCTTCGGTGTGCTTTCTACCGCCATTGCCATTATATCTTTCCCTTTGGAACGGGAAAACTGGAATGAAGGTTCATTTGTACTGCCTCCGATTGCGGACTGCTACTTTTCGAGGCGTTGAAGTATTTCTTCGGCCTGTTCACCCTGCTTAAGCAGATCCTTCCATGATTTGGATTCGACTGAGCCCATCTTGTCTAGTATATCGGTCAACAGGTTGTGTCTGCAGGTTTCCACAAGCGTGTCTTGCGTCATGCCATGTGGGCATCGAACAGAAAGCTCTCGGAACCGCTCAACATAAGTTTTGACCATTTCGCCTTCTTCTTGCTTCGCTGCTAGCAAAAATAGTATAGAGACTTCTGTATCATCTTCAAAGAATCGGGCTAGGAACTCACGTTCTACATCAGCCCATGATTTAATTGTTCCCTGGGGTAACTGCATAAACCAGGTAAATACGGGCCCTGTTAAAGTGCTCGCAAATATCTTAGTCAGGGTCGGATCGTTCCTCATGAGGTGTCCTGTCTGCGACAGGAAGTAGAAGATGTGCTGTTACGGCGAACCTCTACCGTCGAATGACTGAAGGTTCAACGGTTTATATTTTGCAGGATAAGGCACGGTCTCCCATTCTATGGGATAGGGACGGACTACCCCCACCTCTTGCAGCTTTTTGCGATGAAGAAGAGCTTGTATTTGGTTCTCTATCTTCTCCATTTTCTCTGCGTGAGGGTTGATGATAACCTTCACTTTCTCTTCCTCTCTTGAATGAGGAGGAATTTCTTCATTCTCGTCCTCGCTGTCCTCATTTATCTGGACAGGTCGTTTTCCTTTCTGCCGATCAGAAATGGACGACGATGATTGGTTCTTTCTAGTTTGAGCCAATAACTCAATTAAAAGTTGTTTCATCTCTTCTATGGTCTCCTCTTGCTGTTCAAGACGTTTTTCTTGTCTCTCAAGCCTTCTAGAGATTTTTTCTAAGCGCACGCCCTCTGGTTCGATAGGAACTCCTTTTGATCTTGGAGTGATTTCCTTATCTGAAGAGTTGTTTTCGACCACCTTTTTGCCTTTATTAACCATATGCGATAAGGCAACAGGTAGATCGGTTCCAGAGCACACTTTTTTTACCGTCCGTATTCTTTTGGGCTGAGTGATCCACTAAAAAACGGAGCGTTTTGAGTTGCATTAACAGTTTGATAGAACAGTTGAGATCAGCTGTTCGCATTGGCAGTGAGGAACATTTTGTGAGGAGTTCTTCTTCCAATTGAGATACTCTCTCAAATCTTGAGGTATCTTCTCCTCTCTATTTGCATCGTGACGCCTCTTGCGTCGTAAATTTAGTTCATAATACTGGAGAGTCTGCAATATTTCAGGATTGAGCTCTTTTCCAGCATCAGATTGTTCTCCAACCCTTCTGCGGATTCTTCTGGAGTGCACACTAGTCTGAATAGTTATGTGGGCCCCGCACGCCTCTGATAGAGAGATTAAAATTCTTGGTGTATGTTGCGTGCTCACCATAGGCGTGCTCGAAGAGACATGAGAGTTGTGTTCATTGAACGTAACCTGTCGGTGGCATCTGCGCGATGCAACCCGCGGTTGTAACTGCATGTTTGTACCCGTTGTTGCAACCCGCGGGATGCCACCTGCGGTTGGCAACCGCGGGCCAACCGCGGGTTGCCACCCGCGGTTGCAAGCCGCGGGTTTGCGCCCGTGAGGTTGCTTCCGACGTTTTTTACCATCCCGGAGTTTTCTGTCCCGGAGTTTTCTGCAATTTTTCCTGTATGATTGAGGTATGCTCGTTGAGTTTTACGCCTTAAATTTCTCTTTTGGGAGTGGGTAAGGAACTGGTTTGACTTTTGGCTTGACTTTGGAACGGGCGATAACGCCGTGTTCTTGACAGACGATAACGTCTTGTCAGTTTCAACGGGCGATGACGCCTCGTAAGTATTGAATGACGATAACGCCTTTTCAATTTTGGCGGGCGATGACGCCTCGCCTTGTTTAATCGTTACCCGGCGATGACGCCTGGGTTCTGAATCCGAGGATGATAGGAACTTCTCGTATTTTTGTTGGTCAACTTCTATGACCAGCGTCTCAACTATTGAGCCAATCGGCACCCGATCGGACTGCGCCACCAGATTCTCTGTGGTAAACAGAGGGACTCCCACTGTGGTCGCCAGTTCTTATTTGCTCAAAATTTGGATTTCTCCTTTCATTGCAAAAATTATTTGATTACAACGAAATTGAGATTACAAAATATCTGAGGAATTACAAGAACGGGAATATTGATTTATTCCCTTTTTTATGTGGGTTCGGGTGGCGATAGAGCCTCGCTGGTGCACTCCGTTGACCGGCTGACCAGGAAGAGAAAGGCTCTGCTTCGCTCCTTGATCTCACGAGCTCGCCCGAAATCGTTCCCAAAGTCCAAAAATCCAAAAGTCCTTTCTCCGACTAAATTTCTGTATTTTATAGACCGAAGAATCTCGAAATCCGCCTCGAATCCTCAATGAAAAATCGGATCACGGAATATTAGAGAAATAAACAACGGAAACAGGCGGAAAACAACCAGCGGGTTGGCACCAGCGGGAGCGCTCCCTCGGGTGCCGACCCGCGGGATCGCTCCAGCGGTGGCAACCCGCGGGATTGCTCCCGCGGGAGCCCTCCCGTGGGTGCCCACCCGCGGGAGCCCTCCCGCGGGTGGGCACCAGCGGGACTTCTCCCGCAGGTGGGTACCCGCGGGAGAAAATCCCGCGGGTGCTGGGCACCCGCTCATATTTTTTTATTTATTTATTATTATTATTTTATTTATTTCTTAATTATTATATATATATATATATATATATATTTAGTATATATATATTTTTATTTTTTGAGTATCTACACCGGCATATTCTGAATGATATGATAGCAAATATAGAAAAGATGATATAAACATGCATATAAAACTTCTTATATCTTATTGATGTCTAATACGAATTAGTTTGGAACTATTAGTAGGAAAGACCACATATTTTAAGAGGGTCCCGTACATACCCGGGACCACGATCCCATGACTCCTGATACTGTTCCAGGACGTACCGCTAGATACTCCAGAATGATAGAGGAGCATATGCTCCGGGTCGAAGCCTTATAATCATGACATGACGGTGATCCAGTAATCACCCGAAACCTCCATGGTGGATTCCTAAGTTCGGCTGCACAACCTTAAAATGTATACCTCTCAAAATACATGTTCAAGTTCCTCCGTTTAGTTCCTCCATACCCCGTTATTATATTCTATATTCTAAGAATAACAATTCTATAAATAAGCATGTAAATAACAATGTAAAATAAATATGCACACGTGTGTGTGTGTGTGTGTGTGTGTGTATATATATATATATATATATATATATATATATATATATATATATATATATATATATATATTGGTTTCACTTATGGTGAAAATGTCACACGATGAACTTGTTACAAAGATAAAAATGATCAATTTAATCTATCATATTTGAAAATTCAAATCTAGTAAATGGACATATAATATTTATAAATTCTGTACACATGTACAAGTTCACACATATATATGGTCTGTGTTTGTGTCTTTTTTTAGGAAGAGGCATACATGTCTATTTTAAAGAAATACATTCATATATATTTTTTCCTAGAATTTCCTTTCGTAAATAAAAGGGATGACAGAGCAAATATCCAAAAAATATATATGCATATAAGAAAAAGTAATGCCTAATAGGTCAATGAAAGTATATAAAAAACATAGATTAAAAAAAAGTGTTTGCATATTTGAAAATAACAGAATTATTATCACAATACATCATGATACTATAGAAAAAATGTTATTGAATTAGCTTAGATACAATTAATGATCAGTAATAGAACTCCTAAATAGTTAAGATAATCTGCAAACAATATATATACAAAATAAAATCATTAAATCTCTTTTTTTTTCTTTTTACGATCACAGAAGGTAATAATCTATTATAAAAACTACTGATAAGCACGCCGGTGGCATCTCAAGGAATAAGAAAAATTTATATTGAGGCATAAAAATAATGAATGGCAAACCTATTAACAAATAATAAAATTGTACACATTGAATCTTGACACTATGAGGAAAAACATTAAAACAAATATTTAGATGAATAAATTAATTAATATTTTTTCTTCATTGATTTTTTTTTCTTTTTCTTTTTTTTCCTTTTCCAATTTCTGTTCAAATGAACAGAACATGTTCTGTTCATTGGAACAGAACATTGTTTTTTTTTTTTGGTTAGCCCAAAATCTTAATTTTATTTTGAGTTCCCCTCTCTGTTATGTGAAGAGAGGGCTCAGATTCTCTCTCTTTTTTTTGTTTTTTTTTTCTTTTATAAATATCTAAGTCAAATAAAGCAATAGAGAAAAAGTGACAATAATACACTTATCTTGATTAAATTAACTACAACATAGAATAGAAGAAATGAACAAAATATTGTGAATAAAAGAACACTTCATTTGTATGTTAAAATGATATAACTTTTGATATAGAGTTAGCACTTGCACCAACATATATATTCAGGAAAAAAAAATTAAGTTCTTGATTAAAAAAAAGAATATAGGAGAATCATAAAATGATAAGAAAGCACTTGCCTCAAAAATAAAAGCTCCACTTGAAAATTGGCTGCTAATGATTTAGATCAGGTTATGCTATTTTTTCCTTTTTTTCTTTCCCTTTTCTCCCCTCCCCCACCTCCCCCCCTCTCTTTCTCTTTTCTTCTCTATTTTTTTTTTTTTGCTCCTTTTCTTTAGTTCTCTTATGTGCTCGGTGGCAGAAGAGAAAAAGACGTCTTTTTTTTTAGTTCCCGTATCTTTTTTATATTTTTATTTTACAAATTTTAGTTTGTTTAAGATAAGTTTAGATATAAAATAGATCTTCCTAATCTAATCTCGATCAGCCAAATCTGTTATGATCAAACTAACCAGTGTTTTGGATAAACTTAAATCATATGATAGATAAAAGATAATATTGATTAATTAGTAATTATAAATAATCACTTTAATATTTATGATAATGTATTTAAAAAAATAAACACAAAAAATATTATATAGGAAAACGGGATGTTACATATATAAACATCACACTTGAAGGTTTATTGTCAAAAAGTTTGTAAAAGAAAGAGGAAAGGAAAATACAATTTTTATTATCTATTGTTGACAGTGAAAATTTCTAAGTAAATAGAGTTTTCCACAACAGAACGCGGAGCTAATTCAGTAGCTCCGCATTTGGCTATTTTAGCCTCGTGTTTGAGTAAAACACGGAGTTATTCATTAGCTTTGCGTTCTGGTTTCTTAGCTCTGCGTTTTGATGCGATTAGCTCCGCGTGAGCAGATAACCAGAATCTCAAATTGATTGAGATTATATTTGGGCTTATCCAAATACCCAAATTAAATACGATCAGAACTCTAAAATCAAGAGATTTAAATCAAAACTAAGATATTTGATTGGAATCCTTGATGAGTACAAATTCTATTTAGATAGAAACTCTCATATCATCCTAAGGCTATAAATACCCCTTTGAGGAAGCCCTATGGATCTTTTTCTGAAAATCTTTCAAGCATCTTAGAGAATTCGAGTTACGCATAGAGCCTTGAATTCGTAAAGAGCAGAGAAGATCAAGATCAAATCGGCCGCCATCTTCAAGAGAGAAGATCATCGTCGTCAGATCGTCAAAAGGAACTACTTCGATAGATCCCATCGCCACACAGATCCCACAATTCATTGTAAAAGAGAGCGATATAATTATAAATCCTCTCGTTTGTTCTTTTTTTTTCTATTGTTCTCTTTCGTTGTAATCTAAACTGTATTCAATGGAAGGAAAGCAAATATCTGCTGCGAACAAACTGGCGACCGCAGTGAGAGATATCTCTTTCACCAAAGAAGAGATCGTGGCACAATCTGACGTTGATAGGATCAGATCCGACATAGATATGCTGGTCGTGAAAATCGACCAGCAGAAGTATGAGGAGTATCTCTCCTCTGAATTATGTAACCTGAACGAAACGCGACACTATCGTCGCGTGCGCTCCAATACCCGAGGAACGGGTAAAAAGGTATCCACCGATGAACGGAGATCCTTGGAGACCGCGGCCATAGAGCCTTTATTTGGGCAGGAAAACCTAGTAGAGGATGGCCTCTCTACTACAGAAGAAGGCATGGGAACTGGATTGACCAGAACCCAACTCCGAAATAGAAATCAGAGAGCTAGGCGAAAGGCCCTCAAAGCCCGCCTTGAACGCGAGGCTAACTTCATAAAACGCGAGGCTATGGTCTTTTGCAAACTGGCTCACGTTAATCGCAAGACCAGTCAGTATCGTATTAAACGCGAAGCTGCAACTTGCGTTAATTGCAAAAACAAGCCAGCGTGTGATTCTCTACGCGAGGCTATTACTGGACTTAGCGATAAATGCGAAGCCAGTTCAACTTGCGATAAACGCAAGGTTTTTGACACTCGCGATAAATGCGAGGATAAAATTTCTTTAAAGCCAGCGTGTGATTCTCCACGCGAGGCTATTACTGGACTTAGTAATAAACGCGAAACCAGTCCAACTTGCGATAAACGCAAGATTTTTGACACTCGCGATAAACACGGGGATAAAATTTCCTTAAAACCAGCGTGTGATTCTCCACGTGAGACTAATACTGAGCTTAGCCATAAACGCGAAGCCAGTAGTACTTGCGATAAACGCAAGATTCCTCAGTTCCGCGTAAATCGCGGAGATGATTGGCAAATTATTGTTAATCATAAAAATCGCACTAGACGCGAAGTTGTGACTTGCGTTAATCGCAAGAGTAAGTTAGCGTGCAAGAATTTTCTTCCACGCGGGGCTAAGGTTCCAGAAGATAAACTTCTGAAGGAACACCAAGCCAGCGTAAAATGCAAGGCTAGCGTAGCAAAACACGGAGCTATTTCTCAGCCCCGCGACATAAAACGCTAAGCTAATTCTCAGCTCCGCGTTCCAAAACGCGAAGCTATCTCTCAGCTTCGCGTAAAACAACCCGAATACCAAATCAGGGCTGATCGTCGCACTAATGGACCAGAATTGGATTCCAGTAATCTCAAGAAGCTTCAGTGGGCTTTTGGACCCTCTCAAAAGTTGAATGGGTCCCACAATTCCATGTCTAAAGTCACTGACCTCAGGGAGTACTTAACTAAAAAGAGAAGTATAAAACAAGTTCAATCTGAACCGACTTGTCACTGCCAACAGCTTATGACAGCGGTATCCGCTGTAATCGATAATTGTTGCTACAACAAGAATAGGGTATCGGTGTTCGATCGATTAAATAAGTCAGACAAAAATCCTGCTAAGAAAACAAAGGCTACTCCCCGAGAAGAATGGAGAATTATAACTTCTAACATGGTCGGCAAGGGTAAGAAAATCATAGAAAAGAATGGTGATTCAGAATCAAGTGATGAAGAACCTAATCATTTCACCCGACTTAAGTTAGGCGCTATCCCGGCCCGAAATTATAAAAAACTCGTGAAAGGTTCTTATGATGATGATAGCGATAATTCGGCGATAACCTCTCCTCGTTCCTCGGCATCATCTAAATTGAAGTCAGCAGCATATATGATGAATAGATCTGACGACATCGACCAGAGATTTGACGCTCAAGAACAAATAATTCGGGAGTAACAAAAGACAATTGAGGATCTTAAAATGATGCTCTCAAAAGTGGTCGAGAATACCTAAAAAATCGTCGAGGATAACGTCAAAAGGGAAAAAGAAACTCCGTTCAATAAAATGAATGAAGAAGATAAAGAAGAAAAAGCCCAATTGACGCATGAGGACGAAAATAAGTATTCTTTTCATGATCCACATGAAGAGAAAATAGAGAAGTTACAAAGTCAACTCGAAGTATTAATGCACAAGAAGGAGTTGAAAGAATCAGGGGTCTCAAGACCATATCCGCCTGAATGGGATTTGACACCATACCCTGAAAAATACAAATCGCTCAAATTGGAGCCGTATGACAGGAAAGGATCTCCCAGTCAACATATTTACTACTTCTTGTCCCAAGCAGGGTATTTAATGGGCAATGATCCAGTAATGACCAAGGTATTCGCAAGTACCTTGTGAGGGCCTACCTTCACTTGGTTTATGCAGCTGCCCCCAGGTACTATTAATACCTGGTTTGATATTGAGAAACTATTTCTCGCACGTTTCTTTGATGATGATACCGAAATTACGGTTCATTCCCTCCTTGCAACTAAACAAGGGGAACAAGAAACAGTAAAAGACTTCATAGAAACGTTCTGGGAGAAATTCGTGCATTGCAAACACGGAATGGTTCAGGAAACTCTGATAGAGACATGTCGACATAATCTTAAGACTAACGTGCTCCTAAAAATGGGGGACGTAGAGTCTAAGACATGGAGAGATTTGATCAAATAAGGAGAGCAAGCCGAGAACTTGATCCGTCGAGTTGAGGAGTCTCGTGGATCAAGAAATACTGAAAATAATAGGCCGCATACCCAAAATAATAATAAGAATAAAGGAAAAGCGGCGATGGCGTCAGAGGCAGCTCCACAGAAGACAAATCCTCCGAACCCAAAGCCCCAAAATCAAAAGAGCGTGAGACAAAATAGGCCCCAGCAAGAGAGGACCTATACCTTCAAGGCAGAGCAAACGCCTACACTTTTTCATCTACTCCTTAGGAAGAGAATGTTGAAACTCCCGGAGAATAGAAAACCAGAGGACGCTGGTAAAACCAATGACCCCAACTATTGTCTCTACCACAGGAATGTCAGACACCCTATCAGGGATTGTTACCCTCTGAAGAACAGAATCCAAGCACTAATAGAAACTGGAGTTCTGACGCTTAAAGAGGAACAAAAGAAAGTCACTGCCAATATGGCAACCCTAGTGGTTGGAACCCATGAGTTCCCCGCAGGGGTGACCCCAATACCAAAAGGGAAGCTGGTGACGAAAAACCATGATCCGTATAAAAAGTCACAAGAAAGACTTGTCCCCGTAACAACTCCAAGGGGGGAAGTCATGTGGGTCCACCCTGATTTACTACAGGATGAACAGTGGACTACCGCAGGGGGTCAAAAGAAAAAGCGGACTAGCAATACTATTTCCGCAAAAATAAAAGATGAATACATAATTGCAGGGGCATTTACAGACTTTGAAGGAGAGCCCGAAATCATGGCCACTCATCAAGATGGGGCAGGCCCTTCCTGCACTCGATCGGGTAAAACATATCTTAAGGACTACACCAGAGTGACCCGAAAGGTATATATAGAGAACTCGCAAAGCCTGCAAAGCAGAAAGGGTTTCGTTTCCAGAAAAATTCTGGAAAAGATGAAGGAGTCAAGGACGCTTCCTTCAAATTTGACATAATAGCTCAGTTGATAAATATTCTAGCTCGAGTCACACTTTACGAGTTGTTACGATTATCGAAATCAACTCGCGAGGCGTTGAGAGAAGCCCTGGCAGACTCTGAGTCATTCCTAGCTCAGATTGTCGAGCCAGCTGACCAAGAACAGAACTCTTGCCCCCGCTGTCATTAAGTGAGGAGGTAGATCCCACGGATTACTTTCTCTCCAGAAGATATGCAGGTAAGAAATATAAAGCACAACAGGCCTTTATATTTCACCAGATATGTCGGATCCACGAAGGTGGATCGCATCCAGATTGATTCAGGGTCTGCACTAAGCGTCATTCGCAGAAAGTTGATGCAGCTATTGGGGATTTCTCCCCATCGCCTGACACCAACTAATACTACAATATAAGGGTTTAATGCCAATGATAACTGTCCCCTTGGAAAGATCAGACTCCGATGTCAAATTGGGGATTTGAGGACGGAGGTCACATGCTACGTTATTGACGCAGACACTTCCTACAACATTTTACTGGGACGCCTTTAGATCCACGCCTATATGATAGTCCCGTCGACTCTCCACCAGTGTATGAAATACTACGATGAATAAGAAGAAGTTCGGACTTTAGTTGCAGATAGGCAACCATTTAAAGGGTTGGAAAACTACTTCACGGATGCTATGCTCTACAAGCTAGCCCAGGAAGTCTCCAACGACAATCTCAGTAAGCCTCAAAAGTTTGACGAAAGCGGCAACGAGGCAGATACTGAGTACAAGCCTCCCGAAGATAACGATGAGGGTGATTATGAAATCAATCCTCACATAGATTTTAATTTGAATTTTGATAATAATGTAGCTGATGTAGTAGAGGATGAGTGGATTATCAATAAAAATATAAAGTTAGTCTACGAGCCTCCTGTAGCTACAGAGTCTGAACCTTCTTGTACTTCAACCGAAGTGGATGGCCTCTCCGAACTTGAAGTTCTGGCGGCATACCATTTGCCACTCAAGTCATCCCTCCTCTTTCAATCAAAAATAACTAAGGGACAAGATCACTTCTTTGAAGTGCCTCCTCGACAGGGGTCCCAAAAGCCGATCATGTTCGGCAAAGTAATTACGTCACTTCGACAAAGACAAAGCAGTGAAAGTGAGGAACAAACATCACCTCAATTTCACTTATATGAACAGAAATCCCGACAAATGATGGAAAAGATGGGTTGTAATTTTACCCAGAAATCGGAATTAAACTTTGGAAAAGGGCGACGGAATCTCATACCCTCGTTTAGACTGAGAGGAAAGAGCCCAGACTATTATCAAAAGACTCGCAGGAGGTTGGGCTATGTATCTACTCCTCCCTCATCACCACACAAATACGAAGACAGCTCTTCGGCCAATGAGGACTTACATCCACTCGACCACGATTTGAATTTAAGTACCGGCGCCTGGTTTCAATCTCTAACAGTAAATATAGTTTCAGCCGCACCGGAAAGCGACGAGGAACCAATCAATGTTCAAGATGATTCCTGGGCTAAGCACATGGACACTCTTTGGGATGTCCGCTTTGAACAACGTGGCCCGCCCACAGAGGATAAATTGGTACAAGTTAATATGGGAATGGAAGAGAACCCGAAACCCATCTTCATAAGTGACACACTAAATCCCTTAGAAAAAGAGAAACTTATATCCTTATCAAAGAGTATATAGACGTGTTCGCATGGAGCTATGAAGATATGCCCGGTCTTGATCCTCAGATTACCACACACTGGCTAAATATTAAAGAAGACGCCAAGCCAGTTAAACAACAGCAAAGGCGTTTTCGACCGGAATTGATGGATGCAATAGTTGTTGAGGTCAACAAGCTTATAAAATCCGGATTCATCCGTGAAGAGCAACATCCTGATTGGATGGCTAACATAGTGCCGGTTCGTAAGAAGAACGGCAAGATCCAGATATGCATCGATTTTCGGAATCTGAATACTGCGTGCCCTAAGGACGAATTCCCACTCCCGATTACTGATGTCATGATCGACAACACCTGCGGATACGAGAGGATGTCCTTTATGGATGACTTCTCAGGTTACAATCAGATTAAAATGCACCCAGATGATGAAAAACACACGGCTTTCAGAACGCCGCTGGGGGTATACTGTTAAACAGTAATACCTTTTGGATTAAATAACGCCGGTGCCACTTACCAACGAGCGATGAACGTCATATTCAAAGAACACCTGCGCAAAACTGTAGAGTGTTACGTAGATGATTTGGCGGTCAAAAGTAAGAACAAAGAAGATCATCTTCATGATTTAAGAACGGTCTTCGATCTTATGCGGAAACATCACTTGAAGATGAATCCCGCTAAGTCTTTCATGGGGGTGTCTAGCGGGAAATTCCTTGGATTCGTAGTCACCTCAAAGGGAATTTTCCTTGATCCTGAGAAAGTAAAAGCGATCAACGAGTTGCCGCCTCCCCGCAATCTTAAAGAGTTAAGGAGGTTACAAGAAAAACTCGCCTATATTAGGCGCTTTATCTCTAACCTGTCAGGGCGATGCCAACCGTTCTCCAGACTCATGAAAAAGGGGGTTTCTTTTGTATGGGATGAGACATGTCAACAGGCATTTGACGACCTCAAAGAATATCTCATCAAATCTCTTATTCTTATGGCACCGGTCCCTGAGCAGCCATTCCTTATATATGTAAGGGCCATGGATGATGCTTTAGGAGCATTACTTGCTCAATATAATGAGCACGACCATGAACACGCCCTTTATTACTTAAGCAGAACAATGATCGGGGCTGAGCGTCGGTATACCCCGATCGAAAAAGAATGTTTAGCACTAGTGTTCGCTGTTCATAAAATGCGACACTATCATTAAGGGCAAACGATACATGTCATCTCACGGGTTAACCCCTTGAAAATCCTGATGACAAAACCGGGATCCTTAAACGGCCGATTGGCGAAATGGGCATTATTGCTATCGCCATATGGTATACACTTCGTTCCTCAAAAGGCAAGGAAGGGACATGCGATCGCCGATTTCCTTTTAGATCATCCAATTTGGTCTAACTCTAAACAGACGTTAGAGGTGAACACAATAAGTAAAGAACAACCATTGCAGATGTTCTTTGATGGTGCTGCCAGACGAGCTGCTGCTGGAGTGGGAGTTATGCTGATATCCCCACATAAACACATACTGCCTAACGGTTATTCATTAACAAAACCGTGCAAGAATAATGTGGCGGAATACAACGGGTTCATTATCGGCATAAAAATGGCTCTGCAACTGGGGGTGAACTATCTAGAGGCATATGGAGACTCTAAGCTCATCGTCAACCAAATGACGGGTGAGTATGAGTCAGACATGAAGCCCTCATCCCCTATCATCAGCTAGCCATCGAGCTAGCAGGATATTTTGAACAGTTTTATATCTATCATATATCTCGGAATGAGAACGTCTATGCAGATGCTCTTGCCGCACTAGCTGCAACATTAGCGATCCCGCCGGGTGAAGCTAAAAGCATCACTATTTGTAGCAGAGAACTCCTCCATCCAGATACGGTGTTCCAAAGCAAAGAGGTGTGCCAGACAGGCTTAACTCTGGAACCCTGTGATTGGCGATTTCCATATATAGATTATGCCTTATATGCAATACTGCCAGAGGATCCAAAAGAAGCCGTCCGATAAAGAGGAAAGCCTCGAGATTTTACTATGATCATATACTTCAAACTTTATATAGAAAGTCAAGAGATGGTCTCCTGCTACGCTGCATATCAAAAGCGGAAGCTGATGAAGTGCTGAGAGAGACACATGATGGGGTGTGTGGAGCTCACCAGCCCGGTCCAAAACTCAGGGACCGCATAAGAAGGCTGGGATATTACTGGCCGAAAATGATTACAGAGGCAATGGCATACGCTAAACGGTGCCATGAATGTCAAGTACATGCTAATTTTATTCATCAACCCCAGAATACTTGCACAATACCGTTTCGAGTTGGCCATTTGAGGCATGGGGAATGGATATTGTGGGGCCAATAACTCCTCTGTCATCCAGAGGATATCGGTTTATTCTTGCAATAACCGATTATTTTTCAAGATGGGCCGAAGCCGTGCCCATGAGAGAGGTGAAAACGACAGATGTGATTAAGTTCATTAAGTATCACGTCATTTACCGTTTTGGCATCTCCCGAAGAATTATTCATGATAATGGACCGCAATTTATCAGCCAGGGGTTCTTAAGATTCTGTGATAAGTTCAGAATCAAAGATATTGCTTCAACGCCATATAACCCCGCGACAAATGGATTGGTCGAAGCTTTCAACAAGACAATCATTGAACTCCTTCGGAAGTTCGTTTCTTCCAACAAACGAGACTGGGATGAAAAACTAGGAGAGTGTTTGTGGGTTTATCGCACCACCGTTCGCACCCTAACAAAACCTACCCCGTTCTCCTTAGTTTATGGAAGTGAGGTCGTCTTGCCTCTTGAAATCCAGATACCATCGTTAAGAGTGGCCTTAGCCACAAAGATGACGACATAAGAGCGTCATCAACAAAGATTGCAAGAATTAGAAGCGTTAGATGAAAAACGTTTCAGGGCTCAACAACAAATTGAGTTGTATCAAGCCTGGATCTCGCAAACGTTCAATAAGAACGTTAAACCAAGGACCTTTATAAAAAGGAGACTTGGTTCTGGCCATTAAACGGCCAATGATTCTAACCCACAAGACTAAGGGTAAATTTGAACCGAAGTGGGAAGGACCGTTTATTGTTGAGACGGTATACTCTAGTGGAGCATATCGCTTAATAAATTAGAATAGCGATAGGATGATGATGCCGATCAACGGCAAATTTCTAAAAAAATACTATGCTTAATGAACCAGAACGGTGACAGAGTAATTATCACATCTGGTTCATAATCCCTGGAAGTATAACCATCCACTTGTTTAAGTTACGCAAATGAGTACTTGAAGTTCTTTATTAAACTAAGGCATGTGCAATTAGGCGCCTCTATCTAAATTTATGATCCTGATTTGGTCATCTTGGAGTGGATAGTTCAAGTTATGCAAATGAGTACTTGAGCTTCTTTTATCAAACTAAGGCATGTGCAATTAGGCGCCTCTGCCGAAATTTGATAATCATCACTCGATTATTTTGGCATGTGCAATTCAAGTTGCGCATCAGAGCCTCGAATTGTCTCCATTAAAACTAAGGCATGTGCAATTAGGCGTCTCTGTCTAAGTTAATGATCCTGACCCAATCATCCTGGTGTAAGTGTTTAAACATCTTCACCAAACTATCATTTTTCTCTTTTCAATGGGCTTTACCGAGGTTAAATAGTCATAACCCGGTCGGTATTAATGATCTAAGTACGCAGAAGAGCCTTGGATTGTTTTACCAAAACAGTGAACTATTTTGATGACAAGTTATTTGTTGTGCAAGCAAATTTTTGAAGCCAACAGATAAAAGAATAAAAAGAGTTTTCTTTATTCGTAAATTAAAAGAATAAAGTTACAAAAGAATCAAAAGAATCACTAAGTTTTTTCTTCCATTACAAGTTCTTTTACAAAAAGAATAAAGAATAAAGAATGAAGAATAAAATTAAAAAGAGTTATGGATCTCCCAAAATCTTCAATTTATTCGTCGTCTCATCAATGACTCGACGGCGAGACTCCTCCACAGAGTGTTGAGCTTGGCGGTGCAAATCATCATCATTTATTGCGAGTTGCTGGGTCAATCGCTGACGAGACTCTTCGATAGCGCGGCTCCTTATTATGCCCTCCTGCTCAAGTTGTCCTTATTGGAGAATCAGCTCTTCCCGTTTCTTAACGGATTCCCCTAGCCGAGACTCGCTGGCTTCTAAAATAGCCCGAGCCTTAGCGATAGTCTCTCTGGCTCTAAGAATGGCGGCCTGGCTCCCCTCAATTTCGAAGTCCACCATCTCTAACCCCCTGAGAATAGACTCTTGATTGGCTCGTAGTTCTGCCAACTCCCACGACCATCCTTCTTCTTATTGCCTCAACTCTTCTTGGCGAGCTATTAACTCTGCCCGTAGCCGCACCAACTCTATTTCAGTGATCGCTTATACATCCGCTTGACGAACTGTATTTAGCGTGTTCACATGCTCTTCTAAAACTTCAAGGCGGGTCTGGTAAGGAACTGCTCGGTCACGTCCCCCAATCCTTTCGATGTTATCCAGATAGCTGGACAATATTGGACGTCCAAAATTAAGAAAGTCTCTTCGGTCCAGGATCATCCCGATACATCTCCTTAGCAACTGCATAAAATCATTAACACTGTGGTTGAAGAATTCTTCAAGAGGGTCCACAGTGTCTGTATTTAAAGCAGGCAGCGCTAAGGAAGATGTCGCTGGGGGAGGAGTGGCGTCCGTTGGAGTCGAGAAAGAAGAAGCTCGTCCCTATACCAGACTCATTACATGCGGGGCCAGTAAAGCCAATAAAGACTTGGCAGAACTGGGAACCCGAGGCGAGTTATCGCTGGTACATATCATTCGAGTAACACCGCCAGCCGTGACAGACGATGGAGTGTCTTCACCCGAAGCTCCTCCTATGGCAGAAGTGGCTTCGAATGAGAACTTCAAGTTTTCTTCGTCTCCTGTTGGCAGATGACTTGGAGCTGGAGGAGTCACCGATGTCTCAACAGCCATAATGGTGGAAGGCGTTAATATTGTTGGCTGAGAGCCAGAGGGCACACCAACAACTACTGGAAAGATTTCTTCGGAGCAGACCCTGGGTGTTGGAGATGGCAGACTTGGGGACGGGATAGCCTCTCTTGCTGCGGTCGCGACAATGACCTCTGTCCTATCATCACTCCCAAGTTTATCAATTGAGGGAACTGAAGTAGGAACAGAGAGAGGAGCTGACGTGAAAATATCCACGTCAAACTCCCCCGCCGAACTACCTAGACCACCCACCGAACTGGTGGTGCCAGAGTAGTTGACCAGCTCCTCGGACTCCACCCTGGTAGTTGAATGCATAGGAGAGTGGAGTTGACTACTTGCATCTCAGAAAAGCAAATAAGGAGTGTTACATATAATATAGAAAAAAGAAACAGAAAATAGAATATAAAATTTAAAAGAACCATACCAGGGGATACAAGTCCTGTGGTTGGACTTGAAGGAGGAGCCGTCGTTGTCTCTAAAAGTACACCCGTCTCGCCGCCCAAGGGTTGCGTCGTAGTGTACTCTGCCGATTTTTGAGTCGGCAGGCGAACCGCAACATCAGGAGCGTGGGGAGCTTCACAGGGCATACTCTCCTCTGCCGGCCTAGATGGCAGAGTTGAGACCAGCAAGTCTGAAACAAACTTGACTGCTGCCTCATGAGGGACTAATAGGGTCCCCGGGGCCAATTTCTTCTTTTTCTTCGCCGGTTCGCCCCTTACAGATCCGCGGCGTTTGATGGCTGGACTCAGGGAGCGGGGAACCAAGTCTTGAGGAGCACCACCAGTATCGCCGTCATCGTCATCACTATCATCGTCATCTCCATCAGAGTTGCCAACATCTGATGGATCGGCCGCCGCGCCAAAAAATTCATCCATCCCTTTTACCTTCACTCTTTTAGCCCCTTTGCTGCTAGAGTAAAAAGCCTCTATCTCCTTACAGCAGCTGTAGTTGATAGAGAAATGGGGCACATCAGTATTGGCAATGCTGTACCAGGTGCAAAACCTTAATACCATGCTTAGCTCTGGCGATTTCAGGGGTAGCATAAATTCTGCTCCGGTTCCTCCAACAACAAAATGGAACCAGCCCCGTGCCCCTGCGTACAAATTCTCCTCGTACGCCAACCCTTTATTTGGATTTCCTACATAAAGCTGCGTATATCCAAATTGACGAGCAAATCTACTCGGGAAATACGGCTCTATGTTGCACATGGTGTCTTGCCTGTACACCAAGTGTCCGGGGCGAATGTTCAACAACCACCAGAAATTCCCTGAAGATAAGTTGGTGAACTTGTTTGCTTCCAAAATATCTTTAAAGTTAGATCCATACTCTCTCCAAGGGAAGTCTGGGAAGCAGCAGAAGATCTCATAGTTTTGATGATAATGGAGTGTCTTGCGGATTTGAGACATATAATTGCTCTTCCATATGGAGCGTTCGTACTTCTCCACGAAGAACGGCTTGTCAATCGGGCAATAATCTGCAGCACTCATCAGTGACGGGCAGTGCATGACTAGCCACGCCATTAAGTATGTATAGGGCATCTCTACCCTTGGGTTCGGTGTCTTCACCGTAGCAGCTTCTTTGGCTGCTTTACCATTTCCAGCTTTGCCTTTGTTCTTCTCTGCTGGCATAAAGCTGTTGCAGAGGGCCCGAAGCCCGCTTTGGAGGTTGGCAACCATTGCTGGTAATAGCCCGAACGGTCGCCCGTAAGCCAATAAAACAGCGAGATAGACGACGTTCTTTGCGATGGCCTCCTTGGGAAGTGAAGGGACAACGCATCTCTTTAACCAAAGCATCAGGAATCCTGCAAGCAGACCTCTATCTAAAATTGGGAACTGTGCCTGGTAGTGGAAGCTTTGGAAAATGGTATCAGGACTGAATCCTCCTTCATTGGAGTCAGTCGTATAAGTTGTAGCTTCCAGTTTGGAGATACGCTCCTTTATTTCTTCAACACTTACAGGTGGGTGTTCTCGAACCTTTAGGAGACTCTCCTTCAAATTAATGAAGAGGTAGTCAGCCCACTTCTTATAGCCAACTCCCTGGTTCCTCACCCCGGCCAAGTCGGCGCAAATATGATAATGGCACATCATTTCCCAATAGGTTTGGTAGATGTGCTCATCCCCCGCTTTTAGCATCTTCAATTCTTCAGTGGTGGGGATATATTCCTCATAAGGGATTTCGCCCATTGATAACCCCGACACTTCGAACATCTCGTGGAGAGCGAATCCCAGCTCACCCACTGGTGTAAAGAAGGTGCCGGTTTCGGGGTTATACATCTCCAGCAGGCTGAACAAGTGGTATGAACTTTGGGGCAAGCTGAACTGGACGTTTCTAATGGCTTTGTATAAGCCAATTTCCTTCAGGGTCTGTTCATGGGTGTCCAGTATGTGTTTGATAAGCCTGAACCACCACATGTTGCCCGAGGAATGGACCCATCCGGGCATTCTGAAATCTTTGGCGGGGTACTGTTCACCCTTGGCCAAAAATTCGCTAAGGAAGGTCTTAGCACAAATGGGAACTTCACCAACATGGTGCTCTTAGGTGACTCTGCCTGGGAGGAGCCCCGTAATACATCTGGGGGGACCATCTTGAAAAGCCCCATTCGCGTTGAACTTGCCGGTCGCAACACCATCATACTCACGAGTTAGCTCAAATTCTAACTCGCGGTGGGAAGATATCCTCTGGAGATACACCAAGGGGTAGCTACGCTCCATGTCAGGAAGAAAAATGAGCAGATCCCCAGCCTGGTATAGCCACTTACTCTCTTCTTCAAAGAGGATCTCATCCGAGTGCTCCAACGCATCTCCAAAGAGAAATGCGGGCTTCTCCAGTATCTCTCGGTTCATTGCTTCAAAAGGAGCGTCAGTGATAATCTCCCTCGCAGTCGCAGGGCTGTATCTTATCAATTTCTCCCTGCGCTCTCTAAGACCTGGCTTGAAGGCGGGAAGATCAGTGGTGAAACGGAACTGAGTTGCTGAGTCTGCACCACCAACGAAGCCGAAGTGATGCCCTTGGGAGATTGGATCCACTGAATAGCCAACTGCAAAAGAAGAATCAAGAGTTAGAAAAGTTTCTACAAATCAGAAAAAAATTTTAAGTATAAAAACGCGGAGCTAGAAGTGACTCCGCGCAAAGCTAAGTGAGATAACTTCGCGTTTACACACGTGAAGCTAAGCTCGATAACTTCGCGTTTACATACGCGAAGTTAAGGTTGATAACTTCGCGTTTACAAACGCGAAGCTAAAATTATAACCTCGCGACAGAACGCGACAGTTAGCAAAAATAACTTCGCGTTTAAAACGCGAAGATAACGCGATAGCTTCGCGTGGAGGAAGACCAGAAATCTTCTCCTTCTTCTCCAAGCCATTTGGCCGGAGTACGACGATCTCGCCGGTAAAAGAAATGATTAGCCGGTTAAAACCGAACCAAATCACTCCTAAATTGTTCTAAAAAGTCCAAAAGTGAAGATTCTTACCACCAATAGGCACGACATGGACTGGCTCGCCGCTGCGACCACTTCCACGGCCGCTGCCGCCGCTGCTTGCGCCAGTCGCCGACGGTGAGGGTGCGCGTGAAGAAGCACGAGTCTTGGGTGCCATTGCTACGGAGAAAATCGACGAAAAATCAACAAAAAATCGCTCGGTCGCCTGAGTTGCCTGGATCGCCGATCGCCTGAATCTCTGGGTTCTTGAAATCTCTTTGAATGAAGTGAGAAAGAAGAAGAAGAAGAGACTCTTTTTAAATGAAAAAACCCGCCCCTTGGTATTCGGCGCGAGATTCGGTGCAGTTGCTCACTGAAACGCGAAGCTATTAGCTCCGCGCAAGCAAACAAAATGCGAAGATAAACTTGGTATTTTAACTCCGCGTTTTCAGTTTGAAGATCCAAAATATTTCAAAATTTGCTAAATTCTAAGCCATTTTGAAAATTTTGGAGGGGGTTCTGTTGACAGTGAAAATTTCTAAGTAAATAGAGTTTTCCAGAACAGAACGCGGAGCTAATTCAGTAGCTCCGCGTTTGGCTATTTTAGCCTCGCATTTGAGTAAAATACGGAGTTATTCATTAGCTCCGCGTTCTAGTTTCTTAGCTCCGCGTTTTGATGCGATTAGCTCCGCGTGAGCAGATAACCAGAATCTCAAATTGATTGAGATTATGATTTGGGCTTATCCAAATACCCAAATTAAATCCGATCAGAATTCTAAAATCAAGAGATTTAAATCAAAACTAAGATATTTGATTGGAATTCTTGATGAGTACAAATTCTATTTAGATAAAAACTCTCATATCATTCTAAAGCTATAAATACCCCTTTGAGGAAGCCCTAGGGATCTTTTTCTGAAAATCTTTCAAGCATCTTAGAGAATTCGAGTTACGCATAGAGCCTTGAATTCGTGAAGAGCAGAGAAGATCAAGATCAAATCGGCCGCCATCTTCAAGAGAGAAGATCATCGTCGTCAGATCGTCAAAAGGAACTACTTCGATAGATCCCATCGCCACACAGATCCCACAATTCATTGTAAAAGAGAGCGATATAATTATAAATTCTCTCGTTTGTTCTTTCTTTTTCTATTGTTCTCTTTCGTTGTAATCTAAACTGTATTCAATGGAAGGAAAGCAAATTTCTGCTGCGAACATCTATGTTTTTGGTTAGAATGTCCAGTCAAGAGCTTTATTGAGGATTGGGAGATTAATTGTGTTGGGAGTTTCTAGAGGGGCACACCATTTTTTCTAGTGAATTCACTTAAAAATTTGCTTTTATTTACAATTTTACTATTTAAATTTTAGGGTAAAAATATCTTCAACCTCTCTATTCTCTCATTTTCTCCACCGCCATTACCCTTCCGTTGCCGCCGCTCCTATTCTCATCCATCACTATGGTGGATCTTTCTCTTCTATCTCTCAACTCTCTCTCCGAATCCTCCCCAAGAAATTACCAGTCGATCTCTCTCCTCCTTCAACCTCTCTTAAAGGAGAGATGTGAGACCCCCTAAAAAATTGAATCTTTTTTCATTAAAAAGAGTCAAAATTGGAATAAAAATACAATCGTTTCTCTTCTCGTTCTCATTCCTCTCCCTTTGAATCGAATTGATCTCGGGAATATCGTCGAAGATCGAGGTGGTGGAAGAGGGTAGAGGGCGGAGGAGGAGGGGGAGGGCAGTTGGAGGCGGTGGAGGCCCCGAAGAAGGTGGATTCGGGACTGTAAATCCGGATCCACCGTAGAAGATTCGGACTGTCTAGTCTAGAACTTATTGTAATATTGGGAGAAAAATAGGGAAAGATAGTTTTTGAAATTTTAAGTGTGCTTACCAGGAAAACCCCTCTCTTTTCAAAAGAGAGGGTGGGCTCACTAGGAAAAGTGGGCTCACTATGAAAATAGGTGTGCTTCTTTGGAAATTCCCATCGTGTTGCATGATTTAGTAAAGAATTATTAGCTTACATGTCAAGGGACTCAAGTGGGAGGCACCAACTGTATGTTGTTGAGAGAAATCCAAAAATGAACAAACTGTTGTCTCCAAGAAACGGCAAGAAACAAACTGGGCTACTGCGTTCAAATTTCTCTGACTAATTTTATCACGTATTATGAGTCGTGAAAAAAAAAAAAAAAAGCTCAATTTGGTTTACTTTACACCTACTTGTAGATGAGCACAATGGGTGGGCCAACTTCTCATTGCTCATATGAAAAACACTTGCAAAACTAGGAGATTCTAGCGTTAATTGAGTTTCTTCTACGAGTTAAAATAATGCTTTTTTCATTAGTATATGATCATTTTATGGCAAGGAGTGCAGCAAAGCATTCATCACCTAATTTTCATAGTAATATAGCAGTAAAATTTATTAAGTTACAGCTACTCTCCAAAATAACGTTAGAAAATAAAATAAAATGAAGAATTTCTCAAGGATTATCTCATATAATTATTACAAGCTTCTGAGTTTAGCGTGTGCAACTTGCGCCAAGCTCTATTTAGGCTAAACCAAGGCCCAAGCTTGATCTTGGTCTTATTTGGGCTTTAAAAATTGCGCTAATGTTTGCCATATACATTAACCTGTCCATTTTCATTCTGGACTGTTCTATACGACAATTTTATACAAGTGAATTCTTTTCTTTCTTTTTATTTTTATTTTTTAACTCTAGAAGGCATCCAAGATTTGAGCTTTTGATGGTCATCGACGCAATACCATGCTCCAGTTTAATCGGTGGACTTTTGAAAATTCGCAAAAAGAAGAAGGAAAAGTGCAAATAAATATTTTTCTAATGGCAATTAAATATGTTTGTAGAGCCACCTTCCCAAAACGAGGCGTGCTTGCTTTGCTTGATCCTCCCCAGGTATTGGGCAATTTGAAGGAAATTTCTATTAATTGAACTGGTCCTCTTTATATGAATGCGTTTCTAGCTCATCATTTTAGATGCATTGCAACTTAAGACAACAAGTTAGTACGTATTCTAGCATTGCGCAAGAACACTGAGGGAAAAAAAAAAAAAAAAGAGGCAAAAGAGAGATTTTGCTTGTCTGGTAGTACCATTGAGCTCTTGTGAAAATTGATTCTTAGATCAGATTGTGCCTCAAAATAGCACAAGATCTATTTCAGGACAATGGCCTGTCCTATTTTACAGTTTTCTAATGTATTGTAAACTGATGAAAGCTGAGGCGATAAAATCCGGCACACCTCGTATAAGTCTAACAGCCTCGACTTTCTTGATAAGCCCATCCAGATCATCAGTTACCAATACAAATAGCAAAAGACAGAGGAGGTTACCTTGTCTAAAACCTCTCTTACAAACAATCTCCTTGTCAGTACTTTCTTTCGCGCGAATTTAGACTTGGGTCGAGCTCAAATACAACTCTATACACGATATCCATCAGACTCCATAGCCTCGAAGTCGCAAGACTCTAGCAAACAGGCCCAGTTGACCGCATCATATACCCTTTAAAAGTGTAATTTCAGTAGATAACCATTATGCTTGGTCCTATTGCATTGATGGATATCCTTAACAACTCCCTCAAGAATGTTCCTACTGGCTATGGAACCGGATTAGTACTTACCTATTAGTTCCTAAAGGACCACGGATAGCCTACTTGCTAGAATTTTAGAGATTATTTTGAAAGAGCTATTGAGCGAGGCAATGGGCATGTATTCTCCCACTTTGGATGGGGATTCTGTCCTGAGGATGAGAACTACTTGGGAGTAACTAATACTGTCTAGTCTCACTGTGCCCCTCAGAGAGTTCACGCAGCGGGCCTAGTAAATCTTACTTCATTCGTCTCAGAAGTGGCAAAAGAAAAAGTAAAGGGAAGTCGATCGTCCATTTCTGGAGACTTATTGGACCAGGTTGCCGACTGCTTGCTTGATTTCTTCTTCACCAAAGTCTGGTCCGGCTCCAATCCTTGGATGTCTATTTCGTTTATCCAGGATTGTGTACGCCAGACTAATTAATTCTGATACCGTGACCGAAAATGATTGAATGAGTTGGTCGTGAATGGCCTCCTCGCCTTGAATATGACCCTCATCTGTCAAATAGCAAATCTTATTAACTCTTCTTCTCTCATGCTCATAGTCCCATAGAAGCAGACTGTGTTGGCTTTTCTCCCTCTCTTTTAAGCCACTTACACCTCAGACCTCAGACGCTAACGCTACAAAGAATTTTTAAAATTCTTTGCTGTATGTATGCAAAAAATTCCGTAATAGTTACCAAGTCCAGACTTGATAGTTCTAAGACTATATTCTAAATTCTTGCTCCAACTTATATTATAGAACATAGACAGAGTGGACCCGTCCCTATGATACAACGTACAAGTACCATTGTACCAAGTTCTTTCGATAATATAAGGAGGAGCACACCAATTTTCCCAGTGAACCCACTGTTCCTAGTGAGCACACCATTTTTTTTTGAAAGGAAAGGATTTTTCCTAATGAGCACACACTATTAATTTCCAAAACACCCTCTCCATCACCTCCTATGATCGCTGCCTCCGCTTGCCACCTCCGCTCACTGCCTCCACTCGCCGCCTCCACTCGCTAGGAAAAATGGTGTGCTCCTTTAGAAATTCTTCAAATTTACAAAAATTCCTCTTTCTCCTTGATACATGTTAGACAGTCCGGATCTTCTAAGACTGATCCGGGCTTACAGTTTCGGATCTAATTTAGCAGATCTGGACTGTCTAATCCGGATCAAGGAGACCAAGTAACAAGAAGAAAAAGTAGAGGGCAACTTTTTAAGTGGGCCTTAGGTCGAAGTCGTCGTGGCGGCCGGCTCTGAAGTGGCGGAGGAGAGCAGGAGCGGCGACAGTGGGGAAGGATAATGGCGGTGGAGGGGAGAGAGAGAATAGAGAGGTTGAAAATGATGGTATTTTTATTCTAAAATTTAAATAGCAAAGTTGTAAATAAAAACAAATTTTTAAGTCGGTTCATTAGGAAAAATGGTGTGCCCCTCTGGAAACTCCCTAATATAAACATTGTGTATATTGTATATTGAAGAGCAGAAAGGAGAAATTTGGAGTTCTTTTGGAGGTTGGCTCCTATATCAGCAGTAGTTCGATAATTATACATTTTTTTAATTTATCTATAAATAGGAGGATAGGCACCAATATAGTTGGGAATAACTCATTGTTGTGGTGCCATATTTTCTTACTTATTTTTAATTGAATCACAACAAGATATGTAAATTACAAAGTTATCATTTTACTGATTAATAAAGATTTATTTTGTTTTTATGTAAATTACAAAGTTTTTATAGACATAGTAAAGCACAAAATACTAAATACAACAGTGGGATTTATCATCAGCGAATGCTCTAATCAAAGAAAACAAAACCTCTAATAAAATTTGAATACTCTAATTTCTTATATATTTGTTTAAAATTATTCGCCTTCGCTCCAAAGATAGAAAAAAGCATGAGAAGAGTCTTCTCCTGTTTCCCCAACCTCTCCCTCCTCCAAAAATGTACCAACTTGAAAGATCTAAACAGGATCCATGCCCGCTTCATCACCCTCGGCCTCGCCAACTTCGACTACATCGCCAGCCGCATCCTCGCCCTGTATGCAGCAGCCCACGGCAACATGAGCAATGCATGCCAACTGTTTGATCGTATTCCAACTCCCACCATCTTCAACTGGAACTCCATGATCATCGGCTTCTCCCAGAGCCCCCGACACGAAATGGGTCTCGTAGTCTACGCTCGAATGAGATCGGAAGGTGTCTCTCCTGACATGCACACGTTCCCCTGTTTGATCAAGGCATGCCGCGATCTGTCGTCAATGTCGCAGCTTCACGCGCAGGCATTTTTGTTCAGCTTCGACCTCGATGTGTTTGTTACTAGCTCTTTGATCAATGGGTATTGTCGGTTAGGTGCTGTTGATGTTGCGTCCAAGGTGTTTGATCAAAGTCCTAACAGAAATGTTGTGTGTTGGACTAGTCTCATTAGCGGGTACACGAGTTGCGGGATGGTGGATGAGGCGAGAGAGGTGTTCGATAGAGCGCCCGAAAAGAATGACGTCTCTTGGAGTGCGATGATTGCAGGGTATGTTCAGAATGAGCGACATGCAGAGGCGATAGAATTGTTTCGCGAGTTAAGGGGTCGAGCTGACATGAGGCTCAACAGAGCTCTTCTTGTGAGTGTTCTTAGTGCTTGTGGCGCCTTGGGCGCTTTGGACGAGGGGAGATGGATCCATTCGTATATTGATGGGAACGGGATGGAGTATGGGCTCGAGTTAGGGACTGCGTTGGTGAATTTCTATGCGAAGTGCGGATTGATAGAACGCTCAAGACAAGTGTTTGATGAAATGCCTAGAAAAGATGTAACAGCTTGGAGCGCAATGATAATGGGTCTAGCTCTGAACGGGCACTGTCAATCTGCGATCGGGGTTTTCTCCAAGATGTTAGAGGACAAGGTTACACCAAATGCTGTTACCTTTGTCGGGGTCCTAACTGCCTGCAACCATGGAGGTATGGTCGATGCAGGACGTTCGTATTTTGAGGACATGAGAAAGGTCTATGGTATAAGTCCTACGATTGAGCATTATGGGTGTCTGGTTGATCTGTTGAGCCGTGCAGGCCGGACAGCAGAAGCAGAGAGGTTAATCCAGCGCATGCCGATGGAGCCCGATGCAGCCATATGGGGGTCGCTGCTAAATGGGTGCATGATGCATGGGCATGTCATGCTAGGAGAGAGAGCAGGGAGGCGTGTGATCGAGTTGGAGCCTGGCCACTGTGGGAGATATGTCAGCTTGGCTAACATATATTCGATGATGGGTAGGTGGGAGGGCGTTGCGGAGGTGAGGAGGGCGATGAGGGAGAGGGGAGTGAAGACTACGCCTGGTTGGAGTTTGATCGAGATAGATGACACCGGCCATCGGTTTCTGGCTGATGACAAAGCACATCCTCAGTTGGGGGAGATATGCAAGATGCTGGATTTGGTATCTTCATACTTTGAGACAAACATGGCTGAGCCCTTGCAGCTCTCGTAAGGATTGTTGTTTAACTATTCGACTGCTGTCTGCTTTTGGTACATGGAGCTCAAGGATGTTGCTTAATTCATATCCATTGAAACTTGGAGACATATAAGCATTCAGTGATACATTGCATTGGCCAAGCAAACTCTTGGACTTGAAGTAGTCGTGTTTACTTTGGCACACTTCGAATCCTTAGCAATGTAAACTGTCTAGACTCACTTCTATCATGATCTCCCTGTAAGTTAAAGGATGAACTTGGGGAGAAAAATAAAAGCAAAAAGCAAAACAATAGAGCAGTGAACGGTTGATAGCTTGGGTGCTGTTTCTATTATTTTAAAGCAAATACAGACAAAAGGTGAAACGAGAAGCAAGATGGTGCTGATGAAACCGAAGACGCCCTTTCCAAAACCCCGAATCTTTTGCAGAAACAGCCCCCTCTCCTCTCCCCAGAGCTAATTGGGTTACATAAAGTGGAAAATAAAAATGCAATGTATTTTTATTCTTTTTGTTATTGTTTTATAGAAAGTGATTATCGACTGTTATTAGTTATTTCTTTGAAAGAGGTTTATGTAAAGTGGAATATGATCATCATGAATCAATAGCCTCTTTCTCCCGTCCAAAATTGTTAATATAAAAAATAGAAAGATGATTTTTAGACAAATTCGGAGCAAAAATTGTAGAATCAATCTCATAACTTTTCATACCAATTAGGAAAAGGACAACTTTCCATAATATCCACTTTTCATACATTATCCGAAGTTATATAGAAAGTTTACTTCTTCTTTTTTCTCTCATTTCCGTTTAACTCACCACGGCACGGCATGAAACCACTCGGCTGTAGCTTTGTCTCTTTGTTCACCATCTTTCAGAATCTCCTTCACAACTTGATACCCCTCCCCACGTTCCATTAATTAGAGACTTATAGAATAATTGCTACTACGGACTGCCACTTATGGCTACATATAAGATGATATAAAAAAATAAAAAGGAAAAAAAAAAAAAGAGTACAAAAATAGAACAATTGCTATTACATACAACCACTAATGGCTATATATAAACAGTACAGAAATAAAAAGAAAAAAAAAAAAAAGAGTACAAAGGTCATTCCATCACAAAAGGTACAACCGATAAATGTCATTTTTTTTTTATGAACAATTTGTGTTTTGATCGCCTTCTCCTCTACCCACTCTCCCTGCTCATCGCTTTGATAGCATTGAATTCTTCGTTCGTCCAGTCCATTGTTTTCGTCAATATCTAGTGGTACCTCTAGTGGATTCTTTATATGCTTTCAGAGCCTGAAACCATTGCGATTTCTCCCTGGCTCTTCTAGACTGTTGTAGTTTTTCCGACACCTCTTGCTCCATAACTTTGACCACCACCATCATTAGTGCCATTACAGTCACTAAGTAAATCCTATCAGTGTCCCTCCATAAGCAGTACTCCGAAAGCTAACGAACTTCACTGGATATACTGCGATAAGTGGTACATGTGTTGAGAATGACAATATCTGCCAAGCAAGTAAAGAGTCATCGCCGCCTCAATTGATAAAACCACTCAGGTTCCTCGAATTAGGCGATACTTCATAGAAACATCGAATGCAAATCACCTCAGCCATCCGAGTCTCAAAAGATACACTCAAGTCTTGACCCATTTGCTTCCTCCTCTCTCCCAGTCTCAAAGATGTCTTTTGCTGGATTCCTCTCTGCTACTACGGCCGGCCTGAGTAACTGACCCAAGCCGAGAGCTTTTTTCGGTGAAGAGTAGCGTCGGGTGGCAAGCAAGAACTGTTTCCAATGGCTCTGAAGTTCACTGCATGAAGGTATGTTTTCAGACATGGAACCCAATTAACAACAAGATATTTGAGACTCTCTGCCGCCTCTCTCGCCAGAGCCAATCACAAAGCAGGTTGAGAACATGATCGCTAAAGAGTGGCTGCCCTGCTTGTAATTCGATGAGGTAACATTTATTTTAATAGTTAATTTCAATTCTACAAATTTATATGAGCAGCTCCTGATTATAAATAAACATATTTTTCATCAAAAATATTACAGGAATTAGTTTTACGTGTTTAGCAAAAGAAAAATATATATACATAAAAAAGAGACCTTATACTCTTGATTATTTGTCAATGTTCTACATAAATAAAATTAGGATATATTCATATGATTCAGTATGAATACATAAATAGGTAAAATAATATCCATAAAAATAAATGATTTTAATTGAAGTTTTATTATCTCAACAGTGATAAATAATTGAATCATTTAGGATCCATGTCTTATAATTAATTATAATAAATAAATAATAAACATGATCAAGTAAATATCCTGTTTGGCGTCTCAACTACAATATGCTCAAGTTGAAAAAAGTTCAGGTGCATACCCTTAAAACTCACATCTAATATTTATTTAAATGAAACAGAATAGTTTTCAAAGCTACTTTGATCCTGATTGAAAATTGTATAACTGAGACTGTCGTTGGCCAGCTAAATTCATTGCATCTGCTGTTCATAATAGTTTGTTACTAGCACATCTAGAGTTTCTCATGTTGAATCTTAGAGAACCTAAGTACATCAATAACTTTAAAGAATAGCTTTGCAGTCCTCTACTCTATTTCTTACTTGCGCTAACTTCTGAATGAAGGGCGGGAAAGTCCATAGGACCAACGGCCAGATGCCAGGCTACTACGACGGCAGGTATTGGACTCTCTGGAAGCTGCCCATGTTCGGCTGCAACCACGCTTCTCAGGTCCTCGACGAGATTGAAGAGTGCAAGAAGGCGTACCCAAATGCCTACATATGTCTCCTTGTGAAGCACTCTCGTGGAGCTGCCAATGCCTGAGAGTATTCTCAGGGTCGGGGCACTTGGTAATTAGTAGCATACTGATGGGGTTGAGGCAACACAAGAACGATTCCCCTCTCTAATACTTGGATTGCACTACCGTGACTCTCGACTCTTCTGAGCTTCCATGACTCTCAGACTCTTCTGAGCAGTGATCACTTGTTTTGATCTCTAAGTCCATTAATTGTACATACCTCATGCAAACGGAAGAGCTCATTCAAGCTCAGTGGCTGTTTCATAAACTCTCTTCGACCAAGTGATAAAGAACTAGCCTCGGAGCAAAACAACAAGCCCACGTCCCCTCTGAATGCAGATACAATGCACATCTCCGTCGTCAAATTGGACTTCTAGAGGAGTCACAACAAGTAATCTTGAACAATGACCTGATATCTATCACATGACATGCAATCAGTGAAGAATCTAGCTCATGCTAGATAACCATGCATCGCCATCGACATGCTATCCTGATAGCCGCAACATATGCTAAATATCTAATATCATACATTCTATAACTAATCATAAGTCGCGGCCTAAAGCATGGACGTCAGAGAAGCACTCCTCTTTGAGTCTGGTAGAAAATTTTATTCAGAACAAGCATAAAGGGCATACACATGAATGCACACAAAAAAAATAGACTGCATCCAGTGCAATCAGAACCGGGAAAAAAACAAACATGTTACAATTTTACATGACAGTACACAATATACGTGGGAACAAATATTGATTGCACATAAAAATATTATGCATACGTCAGGACCATATTCAAACAGCCAATTCATGTATTTGGTGTTGGACAGCTGCACCATCGCAAGGGCAGATAGAAGGAAAAGAAAATCGAAACTGAGTTCTATGAAATGGAGTTTTTGTTACAAAGATAAAACGGTCTAATAACCATGATCTACTGTATAAATTAGCTTGATATCTTCTGATTCATAAATTAAAATTCAATGAAGAATCAATGCACAATTTGCATTCAAAAGAATGTCTCTCACAGGTCAACCAGCGATCCCTAGTGCCAAAGTTTCATGCAGAACCCGTTAGGCACTGGTGGTGGCCTCTTGCTGCAGACTGCCTCCGAGAAGGTGTCCACTAGCTGCCCTGCAAGACTTGCTGGATCATCTATTAGAGTATCCACATAGACGCTAACGATCCTTCTCTCCTGTGGGCTAGCTCGCAGGCTGAACCAAGTCAGGAACTTTACCCTGAAGCTTGTTTCAATGTGCCCCTCGCACTCCAGCCATCTAATCACCTTAACACAGTACTCATACTCCCCTTCCACCAATGAAGAACCATCTTTATTGAAGTTCTTCTCAAATTTGTCCCCACCATTTCTCTTTGATGAACTAGCAGGCTCCTTTTCTGGCTTAGAGGGGCCATTCTCAAGGGAATTACAGCTTGGATTAGGCTTGTTAGATTCCAACCTCAAAGGTGTGACAGGCAGAGTACCCATCATCATCAGCTCATTTCCATTAGCAGTATTTGATTCATTATCCGACTTGGGAACATCTGATGCCTGGTTTCGCTCGGAGCAGTTCATCAAGTCTTTTTGGACCTCATGGACCGTCGGATTGGGGTCCTCGTCCAAGCCTGAACCTGAATTCACTGGTGTTCCTGCCTTCTCGGTGTCTTTGTTAGTCTCAGGTTTCTCTAGGAAGCCGCTAGAACTATCTGGAGTGTTGTTAGACTCATTGCCCTCAGCAGAAGGATTGGAAAGGCCACTGCTACCTGTTTTTGGACTTTCGCAACTTCTCTCGCCATCGTTTGGGGAGGCCTCGGTTCTTGCTCCAACTTCCCAATTCCCCAACTCCCTTGCATGGCTGAAGGCAATCACTCTGAAGATATATTCTGTAGCAGGACAGAGATTAGTTACTAGAAATTTTCTCTTTGGATTATAAAGAGTAGCAGTCTCTTCTGTGGGGTAGACTCTGCTGTCCGCCTTCCGATGCCACAAGGTGTAGCCAAGATGCTCTTGGGGTAACAATGTGTTATCCTTCAAGCCCACAACCAGCATAAGAGAAGTCGACGTAATGTCTTCAAAACTGATAAAGCTTGAGGATACCATGGGGGATACTGCATTCGAGTAAGTGAAAGTTGAATAAATTCAAGTGACCTAGGTTCATGCATTTTTAAACATGCTTTTTGAGTAATCTAGTAATTCAAGACATTTTGAAGTAGCCTCTGGTATTTAAGTAGCGGATTAGGAAATCAACAAAGCTGGTATCCAATAGACGTTTTAGCGGTATGCATGAAATTTCAAAGTCATAATTCATTACTTGATTTTAAAAAATTCCAAAGTTTGACATTGAAAATGAGATAATGGTCCATGCAACACGAATAGTTTTTCGGGAGTTTTTTTTTTTTTTTTTTTTTTTTTTTAAAGGTGCATCTTTTGTATGCACAATTTTCCAAATTTATAACTTTTAAAACTCTTACTAAATTTACATTCAATTCATTGTTTTGATTTTTTTTTTTTTTTTATATATATAGATTAAGAGAGAAACAAGTTAATCTTCATACACCCATATTTTCATTTTTTTAATGCATTTTATGCACTTGTTTTTCTCTAATTTTTAAATTTTCTTCTTGGTCCATCAATTCATCCAGAACATCAGAACATGAAGGGGTTTTTTAAGTGCTGAGCAAGAAATCTGAATTCACTGCTAGAACCTCTTCGTCCATCCACCCCATCCCCTAACCACCCCTAACTTTGTAATGAAAAGGAATTAAGTGAATATGAAGACTTACTTTGGTACAGCGTGCCACTTAAGAACATGGAGTCCCGCAACTGTACAGCATGTTCACAGAGTCTTTGCACTTCAGCACCAACAGAGAGTCTATTAACAATACCTCGGCCCATATTTGATAAGTCATTGAGAGGTCCGACCTCTGACTCCAGTTTCTTCATTGCATCATCCACAATCTCATGCAAGCTTTGGTACTTCTCAGTAGAATTGAGAAATCTATGACTTAAAGACACTCGATGGCATAATGTATCGACTCTCCTTGCATCTTTTGCATACATGAGTTGTTTCCTCCAGCATCTGCATAAAAAGTGAGAAAGGATAGATTGCATAGGATAAGGCTTTTACTAATGTCAAGATGACAAGTCCATGAACACAACAAAATGCCTAAAGAACTTGGGCATTTATATTGGAACAGTTTGGTGATGTTTGGTGATTCTTCACAGGAGTAACTACAAAATGAAATGCTAATCCCCTGAAGATATAGAAAACTTTGAACAATAAATGGTCAAAAGTTGCTACTTTTGGTACCTGGAACCGATTGCACTGAAATCACCAAAGCTGGCTATAAAGCTGTAAGTTAGTACATACATTGCACTTCACAGTTTTTGTAAAGAACTGCTCACGTTTGTATGCAATCAAATTCCTGGTATTCATTCAGCCCAAGTTCTTACAGTGGCTAGCCCAAAATTAAAAGAAACAGACTGAGGGGAGAGATTTAGGCTCGTCGTTCACTTGTTTGAAGTAAATTGGTCATGATCCATTTCATTTGGATCTTTTCTTCAAGTCAACTGCTAAGTGATTTATGGAATTTTAACTTCAGTTCTAGAAGTTGTTAAATAGTGGCTGATGCTGATACACTTGCAATATCATATCAGATTTTGAGGGTATCTGATCAGATAAAGAGCCTATAATATTTTGTACCAATGATGTTACTATTCCGAAATTTTACCAATATACCTGATATAGTCATAATAAGCTGATTTCTCCAATATACAATACCAATTCTGAGATTTGAAACCATAGTCATAATAGCCTTCAATTGCACTCATATCTTTTGTAGAAACAGCTCATTTGCATTATGATCACAAGACAGGCACCAAAATCTCAATGTATCCAAAAGTGTTTGACAAGGGAGCCGTCCAAAAGTTTGAAATGAGCACAGCTATATTTCTCTCTACATGTTTAATGCCAAAGGCTTAGCATGCTCAGTGAATGCTGATCGCTCAGACGTTTATCCATAAAAAAAGGCGGTTCTGCTCTTGCAAGTAATGCAGCAGTTTATGCTCACACCAAAATACCAAACAGTTGAATATGCAAAGTTACATATGTATAATGTACTCAAATATCAACACTGTCAACAAGTCCATAAAAAAAATTCACTGAGACCTATTTTGCATGCACTGGACAAGTACCTCGACTTACTCTAGCCTAAGCAAATCTAGTTATGGAGTTTTACCATGTTTCTTCCTCAAAGATGCTTGTTCTTCATTGAAAATATTATATACCATAGTTGGGGTGGGATGTATTCCCCTGTTTATGACATCACATCCTTGCCATACTAACACCTCATTAGCATGGTGTGGCATCCTCATCATATTAACTAGGTGACATGGGATTCTAGATGTAGCCCCCACTTACTCTAGAGGTAGTCCCTACCATATCCACGATTTTGTGACCCTTGGTTCCCCACAATTCTTGTTGGTGTAGGAATAAATAATTCTTGTTGGTGTAGATATAACTATATAGGGCTTTTTTTAATTAGTCTCTTAAATCTTTTATATTTTGCATTAACCCCTCAAAATTTTAGCATCTGCTATTCTCAAGGTAACTACCTTCTCAATTGATGTTCTTAATCTAATAAACACAAGCACGGAATCATCGTTGCCTCTGTTATACACAAATACTGTTGCGGACATAGACACAAGCATGTTTTAGGTGGCTACCGATGATGGACACAGACTGAAATGTGACATCCCTTCATTCTATTTTTTTAAGCCTTGTCGCACACAGATGTGACAGGGAAACTTGCATATTCACGTTGCTTGGTGGTTATTTGCTATGGACAAGAGCAGGCATGCAATCTGTGATGGACACAAGGGGGACATGTTGCAACTTGCAATCTATTTGTCCTTTCCGGTTCTCTAGGTATCCTGTATCATTAGGATTTGTGAAGTTGATGAGGTTTAGTTTATCTTTCTCATAAAGTATGGTTATTCAAGATGATATTCATCTTGATGTATCCTTGGCCCTCCTGAAGAATCTTCATAGTATCAAACTTGTGACACGTAACAAAATGAATTATGAAGTGTCCATTTATTATTATTATTATAATAATAATAATAATTATTATTATTATTATTATTTCTTTGAATGAAGGTTGTTGTACAGTTTTGAACCTGAGACTTCCTCACCATCCACCCCCACCCGCACTCCCTGCCTATCAATGATTTTGGACACAGTCATAGGCTAGCTTCAGAAAAACACTAATTTAACAAACTCAAACACAAGTCATTTTCTTTTCCTTGCAACTTACTCATTTGTGGTTAACTACACATATCAAGAAAACATAGCACTTAATATTCCACCACATGTGAGCCTTTGGGTAACACGGAAAAACCTCTAGCCTTGCTTAGAAAGCCTTAATAAATGAGAGCATGTAGTCATATTCGAAGTTGTCGATCTTGAGGTTTGAATCCAAGGCTTATAGAGATATGTCATTATGATACTCATCACTTTACGCAAAAGCTTCAGCTAATAGATTAGGTTACCAAAAGACCAAACAAATTGAACATCTAATGGCTATCATAGCTGAACTCAAGTGAGTTAGATCCTCCTCACGCTCAAACAAATGCAACAATAAAGTTTACAGACCAACCCTCCAGCCTAGCAACAATTGAATCCAAATCAAGACCCAAGCACGCCTTACCAGCTATTTCCATTTAGTCAACGATTTGTTTTGTTTAGACAAATTGCAAAGTACGAAATAGGTGACTATTATAGACAAGTTACAAAAGGTTATGGAGGTGACAAGGGTTTACATAGTTGTTGAATAATTGGAAATAATCAATGAGGAAGGCCAAGCTTAAGTCCGCTTTGGACCCAAGATTTATAAGTTATAACTGAGAGTTGCCATGATAAATTTTCCATATTGATTCCATTTAGTCAGCAATTATGCTAGTTGTTTGTATTAGAGATCCTCAAAGAATGAAACCACTAGCATAATTGCTAAGAAAACCAACTCGTTGGTCAAAGCACCATGCATGAGAAAAACAACTCGTACGTGATTTTGTCAAAATATTCGGAAGAGTAGACAGAACAGTAGACACAAAATGTGTAATTTTTGTTTTTAGTAGTAAGGTATAAAATTAGTAATGCTAGATTGATAGCTTGATTATAATGCCCCCACTTCTATGAATCATTTGTGTGCAAATTTCAGGTGTCGAATATATGCAACACGGTATATGAGTCCCAGGAATCCTGATTGCTGGGTCGATGTGCTGAGCTGGAATATACTTGATTAAGCTGAGTTGAGCTTGAGCTTGTCATGTCCATCTTAATAAATTACGCAGTTTATAAGTGAATACTGAAAAGGTCACATAAAACATATATAAATATAAGGTAAAAGTTTATATCCTTCTTCCTTTAGGTCCTCACTGAAAATTCAGATCAAGGTTTTAATATCACAAGATGCCCATAAATATCATGAATAATATATAAGATTCGTAGATTTAAAAACATAAACCATTTGTCAACACCAATACTGATTCCCAGATTTAAATTTTGGTACAATGAGAAAGATAAATATGAAGGATAAGTTTGTTTAGAAATTTCAAGAAGGTCCATTCTAGGAGAGGTCTATAAGTACTTCTCATCGACTTTTGCCATATGGATCGAGGACCTCTTATCAAAACCTTCAGATACAAATAGATGGATTATCTCCTAAGCCATATGAGAAGCACATAACTAATACCTAACCTTTAAAATTTAACTTAAACATTTGACAGTTTATTAACCCAAGTTCCAATACTGTGTCTGAAAGGTTAAAAACAAGTTAACCTGGTTCATAAGTTTTGTATTTGGCATATTAAGGAGGGCTGAACCATCTAACTCCCCCTCAACCCGTTGCAAAGAGGTTTTGATAAATTGTTAGAGGAAAAGATATAAATAAGTGTGCATGTGTCAAGGTTGTGGAAAGCGGAAACGAGTGAAGCTGTAAGACACCACTCATACTTTTAAGGCTTAAACAGGGATTAAATGGCAAAAAATGCACAATCATTTGTTTTTATTTTTTTTCTATTTCTAAAATTAGGTACAAAAAATAGGGGAAGGGATCTAAAACTGGGAGAAAAGAACTCTCAAACAATTACTACAAAGAAATGCTCTATTGCAGAAAAGCTTACTGAGGGAAAATAAACTAGTTACTTCCTAAAACAATTTACTACAAAGAATAACAAACTCAATTGTTGAAAAATAAAACTCTACTACATAAAGAATCAATTGCTCCAAGAAAAAGTAACTGAAATTTAATATTTCACAATTAATTATCAATAACCAAAAAAAAAAAAACATCATCAATAGTTAATCAAATTCATTTGTTCGCTGATTTTGGAAACAAACAAGAAACATCATAACTTGAGTTAGATTACTAAAATCTCACCATCTCCTAAACAGTAAAAATGAAATGTATTTGGTCAAGTTTCAATCCCCATAAAATGTGGCACTAAAATTGGTCACTATCGATCTTTGGGATTTGAAAGTGTTTAAGATCAGTATAAGTGGAAGCAGACATACCACGAAGAGCTTGGCTTAATACCTAGGGTTAGGATGTGATCTTTTTAAGGGCAAAGCAGGCAGCCTGTTTAATATAATTGAAAGGACCTCAAGCATAGCAGTGTTGGGCCTAGACACTTTTGGCCACTTTTGAGGGAGTTTTTGCTGTTTTTTACAACAGTGATGTGCATTGTCCCATTTGTTTTTGTATGGGTGGGGGGAGGAGGCAGGGTTGGGTGTTATATCTATATATGCTATGTGCACGTTCATTTGATTAGAATGGTCCAATAAGAACACCTTCATACAATATGAATTAATTCCCATAAAGAAAAGATACACTATAGGAAATCAATGGGCATACGTTTCAACTCAAAGTTACTGGCTCCCATTGTTAATAATGTATTTCTTTATCAAAAACCTTGCTGTTCTACTACAAGCTCTCTTTAATGAAGGAGGATTTTGTGAAATGTCAGTGTGCAATTCCTAGTCGCACGAGTTTAAACTACATAACCAATAAGATCGACTTTTCTACTCCTCAATTAACCTTCTAGGATTTGTAGCAAACTAGCAATGCACTCTCCTGCACATTTTTCTCTCAGACACAAACATCACATCAAACACACCATACCACTATCCTAAAATTTGTTCTCTCTCCCTGAACCCTTAAATTTTATGGCCTTTCATCTTAACAGGTTGCTCTGTTCCCAAAAATGAGTGGAGTCAATATTTAAAGTTATTATAAATAAAACATACATTTTCTAATCTAGATACAATGTACACATTATTAAGCATTAAACTGTCAAAAAAATATGTCATGCACAGACTTAAAGGTAGAAATTGGCCAAAATTAATCCAACATTGTAACATTTAATTCAACTTATACAACATTTTGACATTAAGGTCAATATGTCTTTAAGATCTCTCATCTATATCAGCTACTACAGCATTCTTCTCGAGAAACAAGTGAAACATCTACCCTTAGACTAATTTAGAATGTTTTTGAGGAAATTGACTGGCTTAGGACCAAAAAAACCTGCTTATAAGAAGGTTCTAGCAAGTCACAACTATATGATAAAAGACAAAACACTTTCTTATATTAATTAAGAGCAAATAAAAATTTTATTATAAAGATGAGAAATGGCAGCAAGACTGTTAAAGAAACACAATCTGATGATAATTGATACAAAGAAAAGCAAAAAATGCCAGAGCGTTAAAGAAAATAAAAATCAAAGTCCATCACCGGAACAAAAAAGATAGCACCCTGATACACTTTTGTTGAAGATTAAGAAACTAAGATAGGAAATCAATGTTAGCATGGTATGTACAAGAAAATAAATAAAGGGTTGAGGATTTGTGGTACGTACGCTAGCAGATCATTCATTTTATGACAGTGAACACAATAATAGCTGCCATCTAGTCGTATGCACTTCCCACTCTTTGCAACGCCAGCTCTTTCATGCTTTAGGATGCATTCAATATGATAAGATATGCCACAAGAATCACCTTGATATGGATAATCTGAATTGCACACCAGCCAAAGGCTAGGGTCTTTATTTTCATCGTATTTGTAACAGATGCCACATGTACACCGTTTGCAGAATGTACTTTCTGCATTCAAAGTGGCTTTGCAAACCAAGTTTTGGCAGTGACGGACATTTTTCAGGGCTTTGCCACCATCATCCACTAAATGACTACCAGTCTCTATTGGGAGACGGGACGGGTGATCTGTCTTTCTCGGTCTTTTGGCAGGGGAAGGATTGTTGGTTGGAGGCAGTTGTGCATTCGGGTCAATGTCTTGAGTAGTTTTTCCAGATTTCTTATCAGATATGACCTTAAAAAGATGCTCAATCAACTTTTGCTTTGTCACCCCAGTGTACTTCCTCTCCTTTCCCATTTCAGCACAAAGGATCTCTAAAAGGTCCCGGCGGCTCCATGCCTGTAGCTTTTCAGGGGCACTTTCTGGCCATTTAGACAATTCATGAACAAGTTCTCTCTTTTCGTTGATGCTCAGATTACGGCATTTAGATGGGTCAAGTATAAATCCTAAACCCGAAAAAAAAAATAAAAACATAACAAAATTGAGGAAAAGCATAGCTTATGGAATAATTAAAGTACTATATGCTCAGATTACGGCATTTAGATGGGTCAAGTATAAATCCTAAACCCAGAAAAAAAAAATGACAAAATTGAGGAAAAGCATAGCTTATGGAATAATTAAAGTATTATATGTTTAGATTACGGCATTTAGATGGGTCAAGTATAAATCCTAAACCCAGAAAAAAAATGACAAAATTGAGGAAAAGCATAGCTTATGGAATAATTAAAGTATTATATTCCAGGAAAATGATACATACAACTAGATGGGGGGCATCTAACCACAGAAAAATCAAAAAGAGTTGAGATAATAGTCAAACATTCTAGATTCTATATTAACAATATGGTTAGCACAAGGAAGACTCCTATAATGAGAATAAAGCCAGGTCTCGACCGAAATCAAATGATATATACTGCCTTGAGATCTTGTTTTCAGTATTGCTATATATAATATTGCAGAGGAAATTAAACATAGAACTACTCAATAATATTGAATGCAACTTTATGAACTTGCAGACCCACTGGATAAAAAAGCTGATAAATTGAAATATTGAATATATTCCATGGAAAGCTGAAGTGAATCCAAGCACTACTTAAGGTGGAAAAAAAAAGTTTTAAATTTTTTTTAAAAGAAGTCACATGAACAGTAATCCACATTTCACTTTCTTTCTTTTTTCTTACTTTTTTTTTTTTTGGAAGTACTAACGGTTAGCTATAGCCCCTGCATTCTATTAATGTGATTTTAATAGAACAAAGCGAAAACCACATTTCACTTTCAAATAACGCAAGTAGGCAAACATCACACAAATTCACTTGATTAGAAGCTAAAATCCTCCAACTAGAGCGTTGACTTCTCAAAGGCCAACTGCACCAAAATTATATTCCTTCAACCAAAACTACAGTCATCCAATTAACACAAATCCTCAGTTATCCTTTACACCAACATCATATCTAAACAAAATTGAACTAATGGCATCGTTATCTCTTAATTTATTTATTTTTTTAAGAAAAAAGAAAAAATAGTTCAGATTCCATCAAACAATGCCAAAAAAAATATCGAAAACTTTCAACTTTTCAGAACATTACCCAGAAACCCAATTAATCCAAGTGACCCATTAAAAAGAGACGTGATGAGCCCTCTAAAAATCAAATTTTTAACCTACCCAAGTCGATCATATCCCTTAAATTCAATCCAATCTAGCAGATCGAGGTCAAAAGCGCAACCCCAACAAAAGAAACTAGAAAAATAAAATAAAATAAAGGACAAGACTGGCTCACCAGAGTAAGGAGGATCCATGAGAGAGCGAGCGAGAGATCTAAGCACCGACCGGGTCACATTACCGCCTCTTCAGCTCAGCTGCCCTGCAAGCAAACAAGCCCCCATGAGAACAGGGAAGAGCGAGAGGGGGTGGAGAGAGAGAGAGAGAGATAACCCCCACAACATTATATATACATTTAACAGTTTTTAATCCCTATGTTTAATAAAATTTATTGAAAAGAAGGGGAAGAGAGAGAAAAAGGCACGAACGCAGAGAAAGGGAAGGGAATCTGGAGATGACTCTCTCTCTCTCTCTCTCTCTCTCTCGTTTCGTGTTTTGTCTTTAGAGAGAGAAAGAGAGGGGAGAGGATAATAACGTGACAATAGCAAGTGTTGCTGCGGTTTCAGAATATTAAATTAAAACAAAACGTAACCAATAACGCTAGCAAAAAACAAAACGTAACCAATTAGAGAGAGAAAACGGAAAGGGGTTGATCAACTTGATAGCGACACTCTGGTTATTTGGAACGTGCACTCCTCAGTAAAAAGAACTACTATTTGAGTTACTTGCTATACGTCGTTGATGATGTTTTCTGTTTCCTGGATGTTAATAAAAAGAGAGTTCATGATCTTAGTAGTGAATATTTCTAAGCATTTCTTATATATTTTCTAAAATACACTATAATCTTGTGCACATTTTATCTAAAGGGTTGTTTGGATACTTGTAAGTAGTACTGTAAGTTGCATTTTGTATTACTGCAAGGGAACTGTATTAATAGCTGCAACTTGTATTATTATGTTTGAATTGATAGAGTTGCAAAAAAAATCAGATTTTATTTTATTATTTTCAAAAATTATGAGAAGTATCACATTTATCAATGATACAATTATTATTTGTAAATAAGAATTGTGTCGATCATACACACATTTTAATTACAAAATTATGTAACTACAATTACAACCAAACAATAAAAAGGCCCAATTTGCAGTCCACTTTGCAAGTTGCAATACAATTTATGAGTTGTAATCTCTAATTCGTGTATGTGCTTTCCATAATTGTTGATTATCTAACACCTACAGGAGTGATTAACATCTTCACTCTGTCCTGTCAGGATCCTCTTTTTCCATAGCATAAATATAACATAAAATTATTTAAAGATTTCTGCTATTATTTGATATGTAATTCATGATAACTCAAGGAACTTAACAAAAAAATTAGATTTTATATTAGATATTAACTAAAAGACGTGTATGAATATTAAATGCAAGGATATAAATAGAAACTCAACATTTTCTGAAGTTATATATGTAATTTGCACTTTGTGAGGGACAAATAACAAAATTGGTTACGTTTGGAGAATATATCAACGAAAAAGAAAATCTAAAAGAAAACTTCTATGAAAAAGAATCATTAGAAAAGCAAAAGATGGTGTTAAATACACTTCCTATTGTAGAGAGAAGAGAGGTTAACAATATGATTACAATGTGCTAAGCTATCATTACAGCAACCGAAACCAATAACAGGGAGAAAAGCAAGGAAAAACTAAAGATAATGATAATAACAGTCCTTCTACTCTGTCTCTCTAATTCTCGGAATATAGAGAACAACATGAAAATATGCTATCTATGACAATATATATACGAAAGAGGACCCTCAAAGCAGTCTTATCAATATTTTTATTTTTAGTATAATCATAAAAAAGTGGCCATTACTTTTACGAAACAAATTAGTAGTGAGCCTCACATATTTTGTATCTTTTAAAAAATATAACAAAAAGTAATTGAGATTATGTAGATATAATATTTTAATAAGATTTTGGACAATATAATATCTTAACAGTATTATAATTGGAATGATTAGATATAATAATTTTAAAGTATCATAAGATAATATATTTTAACAGGATGGATATACGAAAGTGATTTACCAACTGATAATAAAAGTAAAACAATAGTATGATAGAGCTAATGCATAATAGGGTTACTCGCCAATGCTTTCGACATTCACGGTCCCCTCGAGCTCCAGAGTTCATATCACATTGGCACTTAGTTTTTTTTCCTTTCCAAGCTTTTTTGAAACATAAGAGCCCTTGGTTTTATGGTTACTTCTTTTCTTTCTAAGTATCAGAAAAAAAATACATTTGGATAATTGTCTACTTCAGAGTGCTGAGAATTCAATTCTCTTTTGCATTGAGTCATACTTGTTCTTAATAAGCAAAAAACAAAAGAAAAAAAAATAGTGTAGAGCTGAGGTTGGGAGTTTACGGGAGTTTCTAGATGGGCACAGCATATTTCCGAGTGAGCCCACTTAAAAGATCATTTTATTTACCACTTTGCCATTATTTTTTTTGGTCAAAAAATGTCCTTCCCTCACCCTCCCCGCTCGCCGCCGCCGCCCTCACCCTCGCCGCTAGCCGCCGCCCTCGCCCTCACCCTCCCCGCTCGCCACCGCCGCCCTCACCCTCGCTGCTAGCCGCCGCACTCGCCTTCGCCCTCACCCTCCCCGCTCGCCGCCGCCGCCCCCACCCTCCCCGCTCGCCCTCGCCCCCACCCCCACCCCCCGTCCGGGGTATCCAGCCCGGATAGAGAGCCTCTGTCCGGGGTATTCAGCCCGGACAGAGAGTCTCTGTCCGGACTGGATACCCCAGACTGAGAAAGAGAGAGAGATGTGAGTGTAATTTGGGGAAATAGGTGTGCTCACTAGGAAAAAATAAGGTTTTTGAAAAGTGAAGATGTGCGCACTAGGAAAAGTGGGCTTACTAGGAAAAATCTAGTGCCCATCTAGAAATTCCCGAGTTTACTCACTGAATGGTCCGATGATATAATAATGTTTATAACCAAGTGGGGGTTGGGACTAAGATATAATAATGTTTATTTAAATTAGTTGAATGAATCTTTTATGTATACAATTATATTTGAGGTGGGCAAGCTTTTCGTTCTCTTTTTGATCCTTTTTCGTATATATGACTGCTTGAAATGTAGTCTCTAATTCACTACCGTGTATGCGCTAATGACATAGTTTTATGATGAGGACAAATTGGGTCAAAAATTTTTTTGCAAGTTTCAAAATAAACAAATTGGGAAATAGTGTTCTTTATAAATATTTCTAAAATATTGGCTATTCTTGTAAGTAATGGGAAAAAAAAAAAATCGGATTCCCAAAATAAACAGTAAGTATAAGAATTAATAAATATCTTGTTACATCAGACGAGAGATCAAGAGAATTAAGAGGAGACCAAGTTAAAAAAAAAAAAAAAAAAATCCTTTCATATCAAGTTAAATATGGTCATTAATGAGAGGATTAATAGAAGACCAAATCAAAGAAAGAAATTTTAAAAATCTCTTAATGTCAGGTCAAAAATAGGATTAATCAATCAAAATCTTTACAAATCAAGCACGTAATAAAGAAATTAAAAGAAAAGCAAGTAAAATCAAGTTGGAAAAAAAAAACAATTTAAAATATTCAAATTCATCATTATATGATTTTCATAATAAGGTTAGGATCTTATTTTGAAATTTGATAGTCAGTTCTATCATTGGCTTGTTATAAAAGGCTGAAAGTTCACTAATTTTTTCTTTTTTCTTTTTTATATATATTTTTTCTCTCTTTATGGAAGAGATCATCTTCCTCATTGAGAAGAAAAACTAAGAGCTCATGTCTTAAAACAACAAGCCATCCATCACAAAGGGATGTTTCTCATCTCTTCTGAAAATGATTATTTTCGTTTTTTAAAGAAAAGATTAAGAGTTCATGCTTTAAAGCTGTTTGCTCAAAAATTGGATTTCTCCTTCCATTGTAAAATTGTTTGATTACAATGAAAATATTGAGATTTACAAAAAAATCTGAGGAATTACAAGAACGGGAATATTGATTGATTCCCTTTTTTATGTGGGTTCGGATGGCGATGGAGCCTCGCTAGTGCCTCCGTGGACTGTCTGACTTGGAAGGGGATAACTCTGCTCCGCTTTTCAATTTCACGAGCTCGCCCGAAATCGTCCAAAAGTCCCCTTTTTTCTGGAGTCAACTCCTGTCTTTTATAGACTGAGAAAACTCGAAATCCAGCTCGAATCCTCTCTGAAAAATCGGATCACAGGATTTTAGCAAAATAAACGAAATAGAAATAAACAGAACACAACCCGCGGGTTGGCACCTGCGGGATCGCTCCCACGGGTGTCAACCCGCGGGATTCTCTCGCGGGTGCAACCGCGGGAGCCTCCCGCGGGTGCAACTTGCTGGAGTTCTCCCGCGGGTTGCACCCGCGGGAGCCTCCCGCGGGTGCAACCGCAGGGTTCTCCCGCGGGGCCGGCAGTTAATTTTTTTAAAAAAAAAAAAATAATAATAATAATAATATTATTATTATTATTATTATATTTTTTTTAGTATCTACACAACCCCCTCCAAAGTTTTCGAAGTTCTGTATTGAGCCGTACAGAATTTCGAAACACTTTGGATTTTTTTATTTAATTTATTATTATTATTATTTATCATTATTTATTATTATTATTATTATTATTTATTATTATTATTATTATTATTTTGCTAAGAGACGTGTCAAGAATTTGGTAGATAGAGATAATTATTAACACATCTCATAAAATATGAGCGGGGTATGATTTTACTGTGCTCATTGGAGAACAAGTAAAAGTATGATGTTAATGTACTCGTTGGGTAAGAAGCAGAGGTGTGGTGTTAACATACTTGTTAGGTGATAAATAGAGGTATGATATTAACGTACTTATTTGAGGTAAAGCAGAGGTATCATGTTAACATGCTCGTTAAAGTCCTGACCGTTCAGTGACATCTAGTATGACGGATTAGGAAAAGACAGAGGTGATATTAAATGTGTCTCGGAGCTCAACCTATTCAGAGGATCTAGTCGTGATAGGAATAAGCTGACTAAACAGAGATGACGGTTAACGTATTTAGTTTTGGAATCGGACTATCAGAGGTAACTGTTAACTTGATAGGGAGATGATTTTCGTCAGAAGTAATTTTTAACTTAACGATATCAAAAACAAGTTCATCAGAGGTTATAATATTAGACTTGATGAAGTGTAAGTTTCCTTTTCTGTCAGAGGTGAAAGCTTAACATGACAGGAGATTTAATCGGATTTTATCTCATTTGATTTTGAATTCTAATGTCAGAGGTATGATTTTAACTTGGCAAATATTTTGGAGTGTCACTTGCTCTACTGGAGAAAAATGACGAGAGAAATTTTATTGTCAGAGGTGAAATTTTAATGTGACAAGAGATTTATCTGATTAGGGTTTTTAGCAAACCCCCAGTTATCAACGGATTTGATTAGTCTTTACCAACTACCGTTTGAGTCGGGCTAGCCATACTATTCCCCTCAGTATGGTGAGTTGTCGAGGGTTTTGTTTGGGTTTAAATATCAAACTTTTCCTCTTCTCTTTGCCTTAGTAGCTTAGGGCAGCGATGTATCATTATATTCGAATAAGGATACTGTTGTGACAGGTTCGTCATGGAATTTTTAGCAAACCCCCAGCTATTAAGGGATTTGATTAGTCTTTACCAACTACAATTTGAATTGGGCTAGCCATACTTTTCTCCTCATCATGGTGAGTTTGTCGAGGGTTTCGTTTGGGTTTAAATGTCAAACTTTTCCTCTTCCCTTTACTTTAGCAGTTTTGGGCAGTTCATACTTTTAACCCCAGCATGATGAGGTTGGCGAGAAATTTATTCTCTTCTCATAGTTTTGTCGGCATTGGGTAATTCATATTTTTTACCCCGAGTATGATGGGGTTGACGAAAAATTTATTCTCTTCCCGTTACCTTGACGGTATTGGGTAATTCATACTTTCTACCCCCAGTATGATGGGGTTGGCGAAAAATTTATTCTCTCCCCGTAGCCTTGTCGTCGTTGGGTAATTCATACTTTTTACCCCCAGTATGATGGGGTTGGTGAGAAATTTATTCTTTTCCCGTAGCCTTGTCGGCGTTGGGTAATTCATACTTTTTACCCCCAATATGATGGGGTTGGCGAGAAATTTATTCTCTTCCCGTAACCTTGTCGGCATTGGGTAATTCATACTTTCTACCCCCAGTATGATAGGGTTGGCGAGAAATTTATTCTCTCCCCGTTGTAGATACAAAAAAAAAAAAATTTGAAAATTGCTAAGTGGGCACACCCGCGGGTTGCCACCCGCAGGAGGATTCCCGCGGGTTGTCACCCGCCGGAGGATTCCCGCTGGTGCCAACCCGAGGGGGCGATCCCGCAGGTGCCAACCCGCGGGTTGTTTTCCGTTCTTTTCATATTATTTATTTCCTATTTTATTTCGCTAATATTCCGTGATCCGATTTTTCAGGAATAATTGAAGCCGGATTTGGAGCTTCTTCGGCCTATAAAACACAGGAATTTAACTGGAGATAGGACGGGGGGATTGGAAGACTTTGGGACGGGCGAGCTCGTGAGATCAAGGAAAAGAGCAGAGCCATCTTCTCCTGGTCGGACGGTCAACGGAGGCATTAACAAGACTCCATCGCCACCCGAACCCACATAAAAAAGGGAATAAATTAATATTCCCGTTCTTGTTATTTCTCGGATTATTTTGTAATCTTAATTCGTTGTAATTCAAATAATTTTTGCAATGGAATCAAAGATGCAATTTTCGGGCAAACAAGAACTGGCGACCACAGTGGGAGCCCCTTTGTTTACGACAGAGAATCTGGTGGCGGAGTCCGATCGGGTGCCAATTGGCTCAATGGTTGAGACGCTGGTCATAGAAGTTGACCAGCAAAAATATGAGGAATTTCTTTCTTTCTCTGATTCGGAGCCTAGGCGTTATCGCCGGGTGACGATGAAAAAAGGTGAGGCGTCATCGCCCACCGAAAAAGCGTCATCGCCTATGAAAACTTATGAGGCGTCATCGCCCGTTCGAACTGACAAGACGTTATCGTCTGTCAAGAACATGGCGTTATCGCTCATTCCAAAGTCAAGCCAAAAGTCAAACCAGTCCCTCACCCGCTCCCAAAAGAGAAACCTAAGGCATAGAGCCCAACGGGCCCGCCTCAACAGTACTTCTGGAAAATTACAGTCAGAAAATCTAACCCAAGAAACAATTGTGACACATGCAACATCGGGAAGAAAAAATTCCAAAAATGAAAATCCACAGGCAGAACTGCGGGTTGCACCGCACGGGGGCAACCCCGCGGTTGTAACCACGGGTGCAAACCCGCGGTTCCAACCGCGGGTTGCACCCCGCGGGTGCAACCCCGCGGTTCGGGTGCAACCCCGCGGTTCGGGTGCAACCCGCGGTTGGAACCGCAGGAAAAATCAAGGATTGGTTCTCGTGTCTATTCGAGCACGCGCGCAGTGAGCACACAGTGCACATCTAACTTTTTGGTTACTCTCTCAGGTGTACCATCCCATTCCTCTATAAACAAATATAAGGATATGCTCATGAACTCACCTGAGGATAGTTCTTCAAATTTCTCTTCGGATGAACATATTCATGATAGAATCCTCCAAATCTCGAAGAACAAGTCAGATGCGTGCGGGGCTAGTACAACTGCGCAGGCCAGCACACACTCCAGAAGAATCCGCAGAAGGGTTGGAGAACAATCTGATACGGAAAAAGAGCTCAGCCCTGAAATATTGCAAACTCTCCAGTATTATGAACCAAATTTGCAACGCAAGCGGCGTCAAGTTGCAAATAGAAATGAGGAAGTATCTCAAGATTTGAGAGAGTATCTCAATTGGAGGAAGAACTCCTTACAAAATATTCCTCAATTCCAATGCGAACAGCTGATATCAACTGTTCTATCAAACTGCGAGTGCAATCCGAGACGGTCCGTTTTTGAGCGGATCACCGAACCTAAAAAAATGCGAACGGTGAAAAAGGTGTGCTCGGAAACCGATCTACTTGCTGCCTCATCACATATGGTTAATAAAGGCAAAAAGGTGGTCGGAAATAACCCTTCGGATAAGGAAATCACTCCAGGATCAAAAGGAGTTTCTATCGAACCAGAGGGCGTGCTTCTAGAAGAAGTCTCTGAAAGACTTGAGAGACAAGAAAAACGTCTCGAACAGCAAGAGGAGACCATAGAAGAAATGAAACAATTTTTACTTGAGTTGTTAGCCCAAACTAGAAAGAACCAATCCCCGTCGTCCGTTTCTGGTCGGCAGAAAGGAAAACAGCCTGTCCAGATAAATGAGGACAGCAAGGATGAGAATGAAGAAATTCCTCCTCATTCAAGAGAGAAAGAGGAAATGAAGGTTACCATCAACCCTCACGCAGAGAAAATAGAGAAGATGGAGAACCAACTACAAGCTCTTCTTCATCGCAAGAAGCTACAAGAGGTAGGGGTAGTACGTCCTTATCCCATAGAATGGGAGACCGTACTTTACCCTGCAAAATATAAGCCGTTGAATCTTCAGTCATTCGACGGTAAAGGTTCGCCGCAACAGCACATCTTCTACTTCCTGTCGCAGACAGGACACCTCATGGGGAATGATCCGATTATGACTAGGATATTTGCGAGCACTTTACGGGGGCCCGCATTTACCTGGTTCATGCAGCTACCCCAGGAAACAATTAAATCATGGGCCGATGTAGAACGTGAGTTCTTAGCCCGATTTTTTTGAAGATGATACAGAAGTCTCTATACTATCTTTGCTAGCAGCGAAGCAAGAAGAAGGCGAAACGGTCAAAACTTATGTCGAGCGGTTCCGAGAGCTTTTTATTCGATGCCAACATGGCATGACGCAGGACACGCTTGTGGAAACCTGCAGGCACAACTTGCTGACCTATATCCTAGACAAGATAGGCTCGGTCGAATCCAAATCATGGAAAGATCTGCTTAAACAAGGTGAACAGGCTGAAGAAATACTTCGACACCTCGAAGAACAACAGTCTGCAACCGGAGGCAATACAAATGAACCTCCATTCCAGTTTTCCCGTTCCAAAGGGAAAGACATAATAGCAATGGCGGTAGAAAGTATACCGAAGCAGAAAAGATGGCCAACTACAAGCAACATAGCAAAGTCGTCCAGACTTCAAAAGCAGTATTCGTTCAAGGATGAACATACAGCTACTATGTTCAACCTGCTCAGCAAACGCAAGATGCTCAACTTGCCGGAAAGCAAGAGGTCTGAAGAAATTTGGAAGACTAACGATCCGAATTACTGCCTATACCATCGGATTGTAGGTCACCCTACAAAGAATTGTTTTATCTTAAAAGGTAAAATTCAAGCGTTGATTGACGCTGGAGCAGTTCAGCTCAAAGCTGAACAAAAAAGGAGTTAGAGCTAACTCCGACACATCTAATGTGTGTGGTCTAAAGGTACCACTTGGGCTCACAACAATTCCCAAAACGAGCTCAGGACGGTTAATTTAAACCCCCATAATAAAAAAATAAAAAAAAAAGTATAAAAAAAATGAAAAAAAAAGAAGTATGAATTACCCAACGCCGACAAGGCTACGGGAAGAGAATAAATTTCTAACCAACCCCATCATGCTGGGGGTAATAAGTATGAACTGCCCAACGTCGGCAAGGTTACGGGAAGAGAATAAATTTCTCGCCAACCCCACCATACTGGGGATAATAAATATGAATTATCCAATGCCGACAAGGCTACGGGAAGAGAATAAAATTCTCGCCAACCCCACCATGCTGGGGGTAAAAAGCATGAATCACCCAACGCCGCTAAGGTAAAGGGAAGAGGAAAAGTTTGGCATTTAAGCCCAAACGAAATTCTCGACAACTCACCATGCTGAGAGTAATAGCGTGGCTAGCCCAACTCAAACGGTAGTTGGTAAAAGCAAATCAAACCCGTTGATAGCTGGGGGTTTGCTAAAAATCCCACGACAAATCTGTCGCAACAGTATTCTTATCCGAATATAAGAATACATCACTGCCCTAAGCTGCTAAGGCAAAGGAAAGAGGAAAAGTTTGGCATTTAAACCCAAACGAAATCCTCGACAACTCACCATGCTGAGGGTAATAGCGTGGCTAGCCCAACTCAAACGGTAGTTGGTAAAAGCAAATCAAACCCGTTGATAGCTAGGGGTTTGCTAAAAATCCCACGATAAATCTGTCGCAACAGTATTCTTATCCGAATATAAGAATACATCACTGCTATAAGCTGCTAAGGCAAAGGGAAGAGGAAAAGTTTGGCATTTAAGCCCAAACGAAATTCTCGACAACTCACCATACTGAGGGGAATAGCATGGCTAGCCCAACTCAAACGGTAGTTGGTAAAGACTAATCAAATCCGTTGATAGCTGGGGGTTTACTAAAAATCCTAATCAGATAAATCTCCTGTCACGTTAAGATTTCACCTCTGACAGCAAAACTTTTCTTGTCATTTTGCTCCAACAGAGCAAGCGACACTCCAAAATATTTGTCAAGTTAAAATCATACCTCTGACATCATAATTCAAAATTAAATGAGATAAGATCAGATTAAATCCCTTGTCACGTTAAAAAAATCACCTCTGACAGAAAAGAAAATTCACATTTCATCAAGTCCAACATTACAACCTCTGATGAACATGCTTTTGATATCGTTAAGTTAAAAATCACCTCTGACGAAAATCATCTCCCTATCAAGTTAACAGTTACCTCTGATAGTCCGATTCCAAAGCTAAATACGTTTGTTTGCCCGAAAAATTGAATCTTCCTTTATATGCCAATTTAATTTTGAATTACAGCAATAAAAGAAAAATTACAAAATAGAAAATCGAGATTACAAGAATAGGGATCGATTGATTTCGATTCCCCTTTATTTTTGTGGGTCTGGCAGCGGTGGAGCTTTGTTTCTGTACTCCGTTGACGATCCGATCTCTCTGAATTGAGGAACTCCTCTCTGCATATTTGGACTCTGGAAAATTGGACTCTTCCCGAAAGGATCTCCCCCCAATCCAAAAATCCAAAAGTCAAAAGTCCCCTCTCCCGTTAAATTCCTGTATTTTATAAACCGAAGAAGCTCGAAATCCGGCTCAATTCTCTCCTGAAAAAGCGGATCACGGATTATCAGGAAAATAAATAGGAAATAAAACAACAGGAAAACAACGAAAAACAACCCGCGGGTGGCAACCCGCGGGATCGCCCCCGCGGGTTGCCACCGGCGGGAATCCTCCCGCGGGTTGCAACCCGCGGGAATCCTCCCGCGGGTTGCAACCCGCGAGGGTTCCCGCGGGTTGCAACCCGCGGGTGCTCCCGCGGGTGGCATCCCGCGGGGGTCCCGCGGGACCCGCGGGTTGCAACCCGCGGGTGCAACCCGCGGGTGTGCCCACTTAGCAAAAATGAATTTTTTTTTTTTTTTTTTTTTTTTTTTTGGTATCTACATAACCCCCTCCAAAGTTTTCGAAGTTCTATATTGAACCTACTGAATTTCGAAATACTTTGGATTCTTTAATTTTGGTTATAGACCTTTTAAAAGATTTGGTCGATAGAGATAACTGTTAATATATTTATTTATTCCATAACAAGCAGAGGTATGATTTTAACGTACTCATTAGAGGACAAGCAGAGGTATAATGTTAACGTGCTTATTTTAGGTCAAGCAGAGGTATAATATTAACGTGCTTATTCTAATCCTAACCGTTCAGTGACATCTAGTATGACGAATCAGGAAAAAACAGAGGTGACATTAAACGTGTCTTGGAGCTTAACCTATTCAGAGGATCTGGTCGTGATAGGGACAAGCTGACTAAACAGAGGTGATGGTTAACGTGTTTAGTTTTGGAATCGGACTATCAGAGGTAACTGTTAACTTGATAGGGAGATGATTTTCGTTAGAGGTGATTTTCAACTTAACGATATCAAAAGCACGTTCATCAGAGGTTGTAATGTTGGACTTGATGAAGTGTGAATTTTCTTTTCTGTCAGAGGTGAAATCTTAACGTGACAGGGGATCGATTTAATTAGGATTTTATCTCTTTTGATTTTGAATTATGATGTCAGAGGTATGATTTTAACTTGACAAATATTTTGGAGTGTCGCTTGCTCTGTTAGAGCAAAATGACAAGAAAAGTTTTGCTGTCAGAGGTGAAATCTTAACGTGACAGGAGATTTATCTGATTAGGATTTTTAGCAAACCCCCAGCTATCAACGGGTTTGATTTGCCTTTACCAACTACCGTTTGAGTCGGGCTAGCCATGCTATTCCCCTCAGCATGGTGAGTTGTCAAGGATTTCGTTTGGGTTTAAATACCAAACTTTTCCTCTTCCCTTTGCCTTAGCAGCTTAGGACAGTGATGTATTCTTATATTCGGATAAGAATACTGTTGTGACAGATTTGTCGTGGGATTTTTAGCAAACCCCCAGCTATCAACGGGTTTGATTTTGCCTTTACCAACTACCGTTTGAGTTGGGCTAGCCATGCTATTATCCTCAGCATAGTGAGTTGTCGAGGATTTCATTTGGGCTTAAATGCCAAACTTTTCCTCTTCCCTTTGCCTTAGCGGCGTTGGGTGATTCATGCTTTTTACCCCCAGCATAGTGGGGTTGGCGAGAAATTTATTCTCTTTCCGTAGCCTAGTCGGCGTTGGGCGGTTCATACTTATTACCCCCAGTATGATGGGGTTGGCGAGAAATTTATTCTCTTCCCGTAACCTTGTCGGCGTTGGGCAGTTCATACTTATTACCCCCAGTATGATGGGGTTGGCGAGAAATTTATTCTCTTCCCGTAGCCTTGTCGGCGTTGGGTAATTCATACTTTTTACCCCCAGTATGATGGGGTTGGCGAGAAATTTATTCTCTTCCCGTAGCTTTAGCGGCGTTGGGCAATTCATACTTTTTACCCTCAGTATGATGGGGTTGGCGAGAAATTTATTCTCTTCCCGTAGCCTTGTCGGCGTTGGGTAATTCATACTTTTTACCCCCAGTATGATGGGGTTGACGAGAAATTTATTCTCTCCCCGTAGCCTTGTCGGCGTTGGGAATTCATACTTTTTACCCCCAGTATGGTGGGGTTGGCGAGAAATTTATTCTCTCCCCGTAGCCTTGTCGGCGTTGGGCAGTTCATACTTATTACCCCCAGTATGATGGGGTTGGCGAGAAATTTATTCTCTTCCCGTAGCCTTGTCGGCGTTGGGTAATTCATACTTTTTACCCCCAGTATGATGGGGTTGGCGAGAAATTTATTCTCTTCCCGTAGCCTTATCGGCGTTGGGCGGTTCATCATTTTTTTTTTATTTTATTTTATATATACATTTTTATTTCTTTATCTTTCTTTTTTTTTTGTTTGCAATGATGTCCTTTTTTTTTTTAGGTGATGACGCCTAGCATTTTATTTTTTATTATTTATTTATTTATTTATTTTGGTAAGCGATGAGGCCTTGCAAATATATTTTTATTTATTATTATTTTTTTGTTTATTTTTATTTATTTACTTTTTTTTTGTTTATATTTTTATATATTTTTTAATATTTTTTTATTTTTTTATTTTAATTAATTTTTTTTATTTTATTTATTTATTTTTTTGGCATCCGCGGGTGCATCCGTTGGATACAACCCATGGGTAGAGCACTCATACTGCATGTTTTTTTTTTTTCTTTTTTTTTTAATATTTATTATTTTTTTAACTTTGTCAATTTTTTGTGGGCGATAACACCCTTTCCTTTTTTTTTTTTTTTCTTCTTTTTTTTTTTATTAATATTATTTTTATTCTTTATTTTTTTGTTCTTTTTTTTTTTTGTGCGGGAGAGAGGGAGAAAAGTGCGGGTGACCCAAATGGGTCCCACCCATCTGTGGGTTGCGTCCCGCGCCCGCGCGCTTCCATCTGCGGGTTGTGTCCCGCGCTTCCATATGTGGGTTGCGTCCATGTGGGTCCCAAGATTTCATCTGCGGGTTGCATCAACCCGCGCTTCCATATGCGGGTTGCGTCCACGCGGGTCCCAAGATTCAATCTGTGGGTTGCATCCCGCGCTTCCATATGCGGGTTGCGTCCACGCGGGTGCATCCTGGAGTTGTATCCAGTCTTGTCAATTTTTTTTTTTTTTTTTTTTTTTTTTTTGGCGATAACACCTCAAAATTTTTTTTTTTTTTTTTTTTTTGACAGACGATGACGTCTTGTCATATTTTTTTGGGCGATGACGCCTCAAAAAAAAAATTTTTTTTTTTTGACAGACGATGACGTCTTGTCATTTTTTTTTTTTGGGCGATGACGCCTCAATTTTTTTTTTTTTTATGGGCAATGACGCCTCATAATTTTTTTTTTTTTGACAGAAGATGACGTCTTGTCAATTTTGGTGGGCGATAACGCCTCACATTTATTTATCGTTACCCGGCGATGACGCCTAGGCTCCGAAAAAAAAAATTTAAAGATTGGATTGCGCCGCCCAAACTCCCACTGTGGTCGCCAATTCTTGTTTGCCCGAAAAATTGAATCTTCCTTTATATGCCAATTTAATTTTGAATTACAGCAATAAAAGAAAAATTACAAAATAGAAAATCGAGATTACAAGAATAGGGATCGATTGATTTCGATTCCCCTTTATTTTTGTGGGTCTGGCAGCGGTGGAGCTTTGTTTCTGTACTCCGTTGACGATCCGATCTCTCTGAATTGAGGAACTCCTCTCTGGATATTTGGACTCTGGAAAATTGGACTCTTCCCGAAAGGATCTCCCCCCAATCCAAAAATCCAAAAGTCAAAAGTCCCCTCTCCCGTTAAATTCCTGTATTTTATAAACCGAAGAAGCTCGAAATCTGGCTCAATTCTCTCCTGAAAAAGCGGATCACGGATTATCAGGAAAATAAATAGGAAATAAAACAACAGGAAAACAACGAAAAACAACCCGCGGGTGGCAACCCGCGGGATCGCCCCCGCGGGTTGCCACCGGCGGGAATCCTCCCGCGGGTTGCAACCCGCGGGAATCCTCCCGCGGGTTGCAACCCGCGAGGGTTCCCGCGGGTTGCAACCCGCGGGTGCTCCCGCGGGTGGCATCCCGCGGGGGTCCCGCGGGATGCAACCCGCGGGTGCAACCCGCGGGTGTGCCCACTTAGCAAAAATGAATTTTTTTTTTTTTTTTTTGGTATCTACAACGTTAACCGTCACCTCTGTTTAGTCAGCTTGTCCTTATCACGACCAGATCTTCTGAATAGGTTAAGCTCCAAGACACGTTTAATGTCACCTCTGTCTTTTCCTGATTCGTCATACTAGATGTCACTGAACGGTTAGGATTAAAATAAGCACGTTAATATTATACCTCTGCTTGACCTAAAATAAGCATGTTAACATCATACCTTTGCTTGTCCTCTAATGAGTACGTTAAAATCATACCTCTGCTTGTTATTGAATAAATGAATATGTTAACAGTTATCTCTATCGACCAAATCTTTTAAAAGGTCTATAACCAAAATTAAAGAATCCAAAGTATTTCGAAATTCAGTACGGTTCAATACAGAACTTCGAAAACTTTGGAAGGGGTTATGTAGATACCAAAAAAAAAAAAAAATTTTGAAAATTGCTAAGTGGGATTCCCGCGGGTGCCAACCCGCGGGGGCGATCCCGCGGGTTGCCACCCACGGGAGCGATCCCGCAGGTGCCAACCCGCGGGTTGTTTTCTGTTTTTTTCAGATTATTTGTTTCCTATTTTATTTCGCTAATATTTCGTGATCCGATTTTTCAGGAATAATTGAAGCCGGATTTGGAGCTTCTTCGGCCTATAAAACACAGGAATTTAACTGGAGATAGGACGGGGGGTATTGGAAGACTTTGGGACGGGCGAGCTCGTGAGATCAAGGAAAAGAGCAGAGCCATCTTCTCCTGGTCGGACGGTCAACGGAGGTATTAACAAGACTCCATCGCCACCCGAACCCACATAAAAAAGGGAATAAATTAATATTCCCGTTCTTGTAATTTTTCGGATTATTTTGTAATCTTAATTCGTTGTAATTCAAATAATTTTTGCAATGGAATCAAAGATGCAATTTTCGGGCAAACACCCGTAGCCTTGTCGGCGTTGGGTAATTCATACTTTTTACCCCCAGTATGATGGGGTTGGCGTATATATATATATTTTTTTATTTTTTATTTATTTTTTATTTATTTATTTACTTTTTTTACAGGTTATGGGGGTTTAAATTAACCGCCATGAGCTCGTCTTTGGAATTATTGTGAGCCCAAGTGGTACTTTTAGACCACCCACCTTAAATATATCCGAGTTAGCTCTAACTCCTTTTTTGTTCAGTTTTAAGCTGAACTGCTCCAGCGTCAATCAACGCTTGAATTTTGTCTTTTAAAATAAAATAATTTTTTGTGGGGTGACCTACAATCCGATGGTACAGACAGTAATTCGGATCGTTAGTCTTCCCAACCTCTTCAGGTCTTTTGCTCTCTGGCAACTTTAGCATCTTGCGCTTGCTGAGCAGATTGGATATAGTAGCAGTATGCTCATCCTTAAACGAATACTGCTTTTGAAACCTGGGTGACTTTGTTATGTTGCTTATAGTTGGCCATGCTTTCTGTTTCGATGTGTTTTCTACCGCCATTGCCATTATGTCTTTCCCTTTAGAACGGGAGAAATGGAATGGAGGTTCATTTGTACAGCCTCCGGTTGCAGACTGCCGCTTTTCGAGGCGTCGAAGTATATCTTCGGCCTGTTCACCCTGCTTAAGCAGATCCTTCCATGATTTGGGTTCGACCGAGCCCATTTTATCTAGAACGTCAGTCAATATGTTGTGTCTGCAGGTTTCCACAAAAGTGTCCTGCGTCATGTCATGTGAGCATCGAGTAGAAAGTTCTCGGAATCGCTCGACATAAACTTTGACCGTCTCGCCTTCTTCTTGCTTTGCTGCTAGCAAGGATAGTATATGTAGATACCAAAAAAAAAAAAAATCATTTTTGCTAAGTGGGCACACCCACGGGTTGCCACCCGCGGGTGGCAACCCGCGGGGACGATCCCGCGGGTTGCCACCCGCAGGTTGTTTTTCGTTGTTTTCCCGTTGTTTTATTTCCTATTTTATTTTTCTGATAATCCGTGATCCGCTTTTTCAGGAGAGAATTGAGCCGGATTTCGAGCTTCTTCGGTTTATAAAATACATGAATTTAACGAGAGAGAGGACTTTCGACTTTTGACTTTTGGATTTTTGGATTGGGGGGAGATCCTTTCGGGAAGAGTCCAATTTTTCAGAGTCCAAATATCCAGAGAGGAGTTCCTCAATTCAGAGAGATCGGATCGTCAACGGAATACAGAAACAAAGCTCCACCGCTGCCAGACCCACAAAAATAAAGGGGAATCGAAATCAATCGATCCCCATTCTTGTAATCTCGATTTTCTATTTTGTAATTTTTCTTTTATTGCTGTAATTCAAAATTAAATTGGCATATAAAGGAAGATTCAATTTTTCGGGCAAACAAGAATTGGCGACCACAGTGGGAGTTCGGGCGGCGCAATCCAATCTTTAATTTTTTTTTTTTTCGGAGCCTAGGCGTCATCGCCGGGTAACGATAAATAAATATGAGGCGTCATCGCCCACCAAAATTGACAAGACGTCATCGTCTGTCAAAAAAAAAAAATTATGAGGCGTCATCGCCCATAAAAAAAAAAATTGAGGCGTCATCGCCAAAAAAAAAAAAATGACAAGACGTCATCGTCTGTCAAAAAAAAAAAAAAAAAAAAATTTTTTGAGATGTCATCGCCCAAAAAAATATGACAAGACGTCATCGTCTGTCAAAAAAAAAAAAAAAAAAAATTTTTTTGAGGCGTTATCGCCCAAAAAAAAAAAAATTGACAAGACTGGATACAACTCCAGGATGCAACCCGCAGATGGAATCTTAGGACCCGCGTGGACGCAACCCGCAGATGGAATCTTGGGATGCAACCCGCAGATGGAATCTTGCAACCCGCAGATGGAATCTTGGGACCCACATGGACGCAACCCACATATGGAAGCGCGGGATGCAACCTGCAGATGGAATCTTGGGACCCGCGTGGACGCAACCCGCATATGGAAGCGCGGGATGCAACCCGCAGATGGAATTTTGCAACCCGCAGATGGAATCTTGGGACCCACATGGACGCAACCCACATATGGAAGCGCGGGACACAACCCGCAGATGGAAGCGCGGGCGCGGGACGCAACCCACAGATGGGTGGGACCCATCTGGATCACCCGCACTTTTCTCCCTCTCTCCCGCACAAAAAAAAAAAATAAAGAATAAAAATAATATTAATAAAAAGAAAAAAGAAGAAAAAAAAAAGGAAAGGGTGTTATCGCCCACAAAAAATTGACAAAGTTAAAAAAAAATAATAAATATTAAAAAAAAAAGAAAGAAAAAAAAAACATGCAGTATGAGTGCTCTACCCATGGGTTGTATCCAACGGATGCACCCGCGGATGCCAAAAAAATAAATAAATAAATAATTAATTAATTAAAATAAAAAAATAAAAAATATTAAAAAATATATAAAAATATAAACAAAAAAAAGTAAATAAATAAAAATAAACAAAAAAATAATAATAAATAAAAATATATTTGCAAGGCCTCATCGCTTACCAAAATAAATAAATAAATAAATAATGAAAAATAAAATGCTAGGCGTCATCACATAAAAAAAAAAGGACATCATTGCAAACAAAAAAAAAGAGAGATAAAGAAATAAAAATGTATATATAAAATAAAAAAAAATAAAAAAAATGATGAATCGCCCAACGCCGATAAGACTACGGGAAAAGAATAAATTTCTCGCCAACCCTACCATGCTGCGGGTAATAAGTATGAACCGCCCACGCCCATAAGGCTACGGGGAGAGAATAAATTTCTCGCCAACCCCATCATACTGGGGGTAAAAAAGTATGAACCACCCAACGCCGCTAAAGCTACGGGAAGAGAATAGATTTCTCGCCAACCCCACCATACTGGGGGTAAAAAGTATGAATTGCCCAACGCCGCTAAAGCTACGGGAAGAGAATAGATTTCTCGCCAACCCCACCATACTGAGGGTAAAAAGTATGAATTGCCCAACGCCGCTAAAGCTACGGGAAGAGAATAAATTTCTCGTCAACCCCACCATACTGGGGGTAAGAAGTATGAACCACCCAATGCCGACAAGGCTACGGGGAGAGAATAAATTTCTCGCCAACCCCACCATACTGGGGGTAATAAGTATGAATTACCCAACGCCGACAAGGCTACGGGAAGAGAATAAAATTCTCGCTAACCCCACCATGCTGGGGGTAAAAGGCATGAATCACCCTAAGCTGCTAAGGCAAAGGGAAGATGAAAAGTTTGGTATTTAAACCCAAACGAAACCCTCGACAACTCACTATGCTGAGGATAATAGCATGGCTAGCCCAACTCAAACGGTAGTTGGTAAAGGCAAAATCAAACCCGTTGATAGCTGGGGGTTTGCTAAAAATCCCACGACAAATCTGTCACAACAGTATTCTTATCCGAATATAAGAATACATCACTGCCCTAAGCTGCTAAGGCAAAGGGAAGAGGAAAAGTTTGGCATTTAAGCCCAAACGAAATTCTTGACAACTCACCATGCTGAGGGGAATAGCATGGCTAGCCCAACTCAAACGGTAGTTGGTAAAGGCTAATCAAATCCGTTGATAGCTGGGAGTTTGCTAAAAATCCTAATCAGATAAATCTCCTGTCACGTTAAGATTTCACCTCTGACAGCAAAACTTTTCTTGTCATTTTGCTCCAACAGAGCAAGCGACACTCCAAAATATTAGTCAAGTTAAAATCATACCTCTGACATCACAATTCAAAATCAAATGAGATAAGATCCGATTAAATCCCCTGTCACGTTAAGATTTCACCTCTGACAGAAAAGAAAATTCACACTTCATCAAGTCCAACATTACAACCTCTGATGAACGTGCTTTTGATATCGTTAAGTTGAAAATTACCCCTGACGAAAATCATCTCCCTATCAAGTTAACAGTTACCTCTGATAGTCCGATTCCAAAACTAAATATGTTAACCGTCACCTCTGTTTAGTCAGTTTGTCCCTATCACGACCAGATCCTCTGAATAGGTTAAGCTCCAAGACACGTTTAATGTCACCTCTGTCTTTTCCTGATTCGTCATACTAGATGTCACTGAACGGTTATGATTAAAATAAACACGTTAATATTATACCTCTGCTTGACCTAAAATAAGCACGTTAACATTATACCTCTGCTTGTCCTCTAATGAGTACGTTAAAATCATACCTCTGCTTGTTATGGAATAAATAAATATATTAACAGTTATCTCTATCGACCAAATCTTTTAAAAGGTCTATAACCAAAATTAAAGAATCCAAAGTATTTCGAAATTCAGTACGGTTCAATATAGAACTTCGAAAACTTTGGAGGGGGTTATGTAGATACCAAAAAAAAAAAAATTCATTTTTGCTAAGTGGGCACACCCGCGGGTTTCCACCCGCGGGTGGCAACCCGCGGGGACGATCCCGCGGGTTGCCACCCGCAGGTTGTTTTCCCGTTGTTTTATTTCCTATTTTATTTTTCTGATAATCCGTGATCCGCTTTTTCAGGAGAGAATTGAGCCGGATTTCGAGCTTCTTCGGTTTATAAAATACATGAATTTAACGAGAGAGAGGACTTTCGACTTTTGACTTTTGGATTTTTGGATTGGGGGGAGATCCTTTCGGGAAGAGTCCAATTTTTCAGAGTCCAAATATCCAGAGAGGAGTTCCTCAATTCAGAGAGATCGGATCGTCAACGGAATACAGAAACAAAGCTCCACCGCTGCCAGACCCACAAAAATAAAGGGGAATCGAAATCAATCGATCCCCATTCTTGTAATCTCGATTTTCTATTTTGTAATTTTTCTTTTATTGCTGTAATTCAAAATTAAATTGGCATATAAAGGAAGATTCAATTTTTCGGGCAAACAGTATAGAGACTTCTGTATCATCTTCAAAGAATCGGGCTAGGAACTCACGTTCTACATCAGCCCAATTATTTAATTGTTCCCTGGGGTAACTGCATGAACCAGGTAAATGCGGGCCCCCGTAAAGTGCTCGCAAATATCTTAGTCATAGTCGGATCATTCCCTATGAGATGTCATGTCTGCGACAGAAAGTAGAAGATGTGTTCTTGCGGCGAACTTTTACCGTCGAATGACTGAAGATTCAACGGTTTATATTTCGCAGGATAAGGCACGGTCTCCCATTCTATGGGATAGGGACGGACTACCCCCACCTCTTGCAGTTTCTTTCGATGAAGAAGAGTTTGTAGTTGATTCTCCATCTTCTCCATTTTTCTACGTGAGGGTTGATGATAACCTTCACTTTCTCTTCCTCTCTTGAATGAGGAGGTACTTCTTCATCCTCGTCCTCGCTGTCTTTATTTATTTGGACTGTTCGTTTTCCTTTCTGCCGACCAGAAACGGACGATAGGGATTGGCTCTTTCTAGTTTGAGCTAACAACTCAATTAAAAGTTGTTTCATTTCTTCTATGGTCTCTTCTTGTTGTTCGAGACGTTTTTCTTGTCTCTCAAGCCTTCCAGAGACTTCTTCTAGGCGCACGCCCTCTGGTTCGATAGAAACTCCTTTTGACCCTGAAGTGATTTCCTTATCTGAAGGGTAGCTTCCGACCACTTTTTTGCCTTTATTAACCATATGTGATGTGGCAGCAGGCAGATCGGTTTTCGAGCACACTTTTTTCACCGTTCGCATTCTTGTAGGTTCGGTGATCCGCTCAAAAACTGATCATTTTGAGTTGCATTTACAGCTTGATAGAACAGTTGAGATCAACTGTTCGCATTGACAGTGGAATATTTTGTGAGAAGTTTTTCTTCCAATTGAGATACTCTCTTAAGTCTTGAGGTATCTTCTCATCTCTATTTGCATCTCGACGCCTTTTGTGCAAATTCGGTTCATAATACTGGAGAGTTTGCAATATTTCAGGGCTGAGCTCTTTCCCAGCATCAAATTGTTCTCCAACCCTTTTGCGGATTCTTCTGAAATGCACATTGGCTTGAGTAGTTGTGTGGGTCCCACGCGCCTCCGATAGAGAGATTAAAATACTTGGTGTATGACATGAGAGTTGTGTTCATTGAACGTAACACATCGTTGCTTCCGCGAATTGGAATCTACTGAGTGCAACCCGCGGTTGCATCTGCGGGATGCAACCCGCGATTGCAACTGCGGGTTTGCACCCGTGGGTTTATTCCTGCGGGGTGCAACCCGCGGTTGCACCCGTGGGCTTGCACCCACGGTTGCAACCCGCGGGTTTGCACCCGCGGTTGTAAGCCGCGGGTGGCAACCCGCGGTTGGCACCCGCGGTTGCAAGCCGCGGGTGGCAATCCGCGGTTGCAAGCCGCGGGTTTGCACCGGGGTTGCTTCCACGGGATACAACCCGTGGCTCCATTCGTGGGTTTGCTCCGAAATTTTTTACTGTCCCGGAGTTTTCTGCAACCCTTCCTGTATGATTGAGATGTGCTCGTTGAGTTTTACGTCTCAGATTTCTCTTTTGGGAGCGGGTTAAAATTTGGTTTGACTTTTGGCTTAACTTTGGAACGGGCGATAATGCCGTATACTTGACAGACGATGACGTCTTGTCAGTTTCAACGGGCGATGACGCCTCGTAAGTTTTCATAGGCAATGACGCCTTTTGCTTTTCGGTGGGCGATGACGCCTCACCTTTTTTCATCGTCGCCCGGCGATGACGCCTAGGCTCCGAATCAGACGAAGAAAGAAATTCCTCATATTTTTGTTGGTCGACTTCTACGACCAGTGTTTCAACAATAGATCCGATCGCTACCAAGTCAGACTGCGCCACTATATTCTCTGTTGTGAACAGAGAGGCTCCCATTGTGGTCGCCAGTTCTTATTTACTCAAAAATTGGATTTCTCCTTCCATTGTAAAATTATTTGATTACAACGAAAATATTGAGATTTACAAAAAATCTAAGGAATTACAAGAATATGAATATTGATTGATTCCCTTTTTTATGTGGGTTCGGGTGGCGATGGAGCCTCGCTAGTGCCTCCGTGGACCGTCTGACTTGGAAGGGGATAGCTCTGCTCCGCTTCTCAATTTCACGAGTTTGCCCGAAATCGTCCAAAAGTCCCCTTTTTTCTGGAGTCAACTCCTATATTTTATAGACTGAGAAAACTCGAAATCCGGCTCGAATCTCCTGTGAAAAATCTGATCACGGGATTTTAGCAAAATAAACGAAACGGAAATAAACAGAACACAACCCGCGGGTTGGCACCTGCGGGAGGCTCCCGCAGATGCAACTGTGGGGTTCTCCCGCGGGGCCCGCAGTTAAATTTTTTTTAAAAATTATTATTATTATTATTATTATATTTTTTTTAGTATTTTTTTAGTATCTACAAAAGCGACAAGCCATGTATGACAAAAGATATACTTTCCCTAGGAAAATTAAGAGCTCATACTCTAAAAAATAGCATATCAAAAAAAATCTAACCATTATAATTCAGAGAGGACATGTATAAAAAACTTTCTCCACACAAAGTATAAGATCATCTTCCTCACTAGTTGAAAAGATCAAAGGAGAAGACCAGAAGGATTTCTTCTTTCTCCTCAACTCTTCACTATTACTGGATTATCCAAAAGATAAAGTATTCGCTCTAAATTGATCCCTACTGTCATATTCCTCCTCCAGAGCCAAACGATAAGTTTGTAATCTTGCTTTTGTTATAGAGAAAAGTCCTCGATCTTTGTAATAGAGAGCTGTAATATAAGATCTTTAAATTTTTCTCTATTTTTTTTTTTAAATTTCCACTATCTTTAATTGAGAACCATCAGCAATAGTTTGACTTTTCAACATCCATAGGCAAGGGACTACATCATTGTAATTAATTATTTTTCAGATTTTAATTAATAAAATTTTTCTTTTTTTTAGGATTGTGATCTTGACCATCAATGGGTGGATTCTGAGTTCTTACAGCTAATGGTTCATAATCTCAAAACTTGTATCAAACGATTATAAATTTTATCAAAATAAAAAATTCTACCTTAGTGAAAATAATACAATGGCTGAGGCTCTATTTGGATGTTTTAACATATAAAATAAAACTTTTTTCTGTTTTTTAAACATATTTTAAAGATCAAGATTTTAGGAAAATCTACTATTGGTTGAGTGTTTAGTATGAAAATTATAAAGTTAAAATAGAAAATAAAACCGTGTGCACGATGAGAGAGAATCTCGAAATCTAAAATTTCTATTATGAATTTGAAATTTCTGTTATCATGATTTTAGAAGATTTTAATATTCTCTTGCCTAACCAAACACTCACCGACAAAACATCATGAACTCTTTTTTTTTTTAATTTAACCAAAGTTATATAATTTCACAAATTACTAGATAACAAACATATTCAGATATTTTAAATATCTATTTACATCTCTAAGGCTATATACAATTTAATGTTTAAAATAACAATAATGGTAATATAATGTTTTGTTTCTGTTAGGTTATATAGTATATAAGGTAACGCATAACGTAGCTTATGCGATTTTCTATTTATTTAATTGAAAATAAATATAAAACTATATAAAATAAATTTTATAAATTGAAAATTGAATTAAAAATTCTAAAATAAACTATAAAAAAATTATATCTCAGTATTAATTCTAAATTTCTAACAAGTTTCATAGCAATTCTCATATTTATCTTCATAAATTAAATTACATTCACACCCATAATTTTAGTTATTGTCTAAATAAGAAAACAAGATTTCAATTATTATCAATATTGTAATTTATATTTTGTAGTACTCAATTTATGTTATTTTTAGTTGTTTATTTTAGATTAGCTGAGAATTTAATTTAATCAGCAAGTAAGAAATTTCAATAATTAAAAATAAATTATAATAAAAAAAATTTAGTAATTGGAAAGAAATTATAATAAGTTAATATGGATATATAAGCTAACAATACCACAAGCAATTAAATAAGCAAACAACAAGCCGTCAAGTAAAAAAAAATTACAACAATTTACTAACAATCAAATTAAATAATCGAAATCAATATAAAAATAATTTAAAAATTATTGTAAATAACATAATGTAATTTAACGCAGCGTAACGTAAAATAAAGTAAAATAACATAAAAAAATGCACTGTTACGGTGCATTGAGTTATTTTCAACTGTTAAGTAACGTTGATTTTGTATTAGGTTTTATAACGTAACATAACGGATTTCATAATGCATTATTTTCAACATTGATACAATTTATCACCGGCTATTAGCCAGTCATTGTCCAAAACTCTACCTCATAAATTACTACTTGTAAAAGAAAAATAAATACGTGGTGTCATTCATACTGTACAAGAACGAGCCAACGTGCTAACAATGGCAACCTACCCAAGCTCCGATGAGCTTGACCATGGAAACTGTCATGCCGATCAGCGGAAAGCTTTTCGCTGAAATTTCACAAACTTGGAAAACTTCGACTCATCCAGAAGTTGCAGGGGATCGCCACTAAACATAGATGGGTTAGTTTTCCTCAAATAGATCTGTTTGCATGCGAGTTAAGAGAGTGCCTTTCAAGTGCACCGGGCTCCCAGACACTTGAATGGAGCTGCAGGCTCTAGAGCTTAGACTTCGACCCACATGGCTAACAGTACAAAGCTAGTGTCTATCGTGCTGAGCTCCGCGATGTACAATAATATCTCGCAATTCTTCATTTACTCTTCGCTTCAGTTGCTCCAAAAGCTTGCCGCGGAGATTTTCCTCGAAGCCGTCGAGCTCCAGTGCATGCAGCATGCATGGACCCTGATCGCGGCAGGGGGAGGATATATGCGACCAGCGAGCTCGTCTCCAAAGACCAGGCTTACCCAAGCTCGATTCCATTGTTGGTGATAGAGTTCCTCAATCTGATCATGAAATGCTATATGATCATACATCAAGCAAGCGAGATTAAAAAAAAAACTATTGAATTTATATTTGAACAATATTAAATTTTGAACCAAATTTGTGATATATATCTCCACTAGTTCAAGACTGTAAATCAAGTGAATAGAAAGTAAATTCAAAATAGGCATTGAGGTGAAGGAATTAGCTAGCAAAAAATGATGTCATATTGTGGGCCCATTTAGTTGTATAAAAAAATCAGAGCATAACTAAAAAAAAAAAAGTCAAAGAATTGGATGTTTGAGGAGGGATGAAATCTTCATCCGATCGGAGTTACCTCGCAAAAAGGGTAAGAGCAGAGATTTTCTAGTATCAACTATATTGTGCTTGCGGATGTGCAAGAGCGATTGGATATTTAAGGTGCATTAGTTGATTTAGTAGTTGAGTTGTTTGAAATTTTGACCAACACATATCTCTATGCAAATAATAGTAATATACGTGTTAAATAGAATGTTAATTTAAACAATTTTTTTTTTTATCACAAGTAGTCCACAATTACTTTATTTCTATTTACTATTTATCTTTTGAAATTTTGATCAATTCATATTTCAAGATAAATAAATAGTAATAAGTATGTTAAATCAAACTTTTAGATTTATTGAAAAGTTTATAGTTGTTCACGCACCACATTATGGAAAAAAATATATTAGATATGGCGTTATCAACACGATTACCCGCTAATACAAGGAATCACGTTTTCTAGTTGGCAACTTAGCAAGTAGTACCAAGCTTTAATAAAAAAAAAAAAAAAATTATGGAAGGAGACCCCTCAACTTGGATTTTGTGTGGAGGGGAGGGGAATCCTGAGAGCTAATATATTGATGGCGATGAGTGATAGTATTTCTTACGGCATTTAACACCTAAAAATTGTGATTGGTCCATCGATTTGTTGACCTTTCCTCATTGGTCGGAGGATAATATTGATGTTACTTGTAAACTTTATCTACACTGGCTTTATGTTGACAGCTAACTAAATTAACATACTTAGTATTGGTATACGAATCAATTGTTTGATTGAAAATATTCATACGATATTTGAGATTGTAAGATAACTTGGAGGGTTGAATATACTTCCTACCATGGAAAATCGATTCCATTTGTATAGACCAATGCGAACCTCTCGATTCGTCATTGAATTCTTGGATATTGGACGCATCCACATATAACAATCCCTTCTAAGATTCCATGTGTGAGTATAGTTTCATAGAAAATCATAAGAAGACAGAGATATTTCAAACTAGATAGTTAGGTCAATAAAATATGTAATACCTCTAACTTAAACAATCACATCGGATGTAAAGTAAAAATTAGTGTAGTTTATAATTATTATCATTAATTCATAAAGTAATAATAGCTAAATCTTTTAAGAGAGGAATTATACATTGCCGGATATATCAGGTGCCACCTCAATGACATCACCTAGGAATTAGGAGTTGGTGGCACGTGTGTTTCCATACATGATTCAGGGCTCCACTTCCGGTGAATGGTGGATGATATCCACATATGTGATCTATAATTTTCTAAATTGCCAAGATAAACTCACAAATAAATATGGAGGAGATTATCAAAACATTTATGCATGAGTGTAGTCATAAGTTGAGAGCGAAAACAAAACAAAGAGGTTTTCAATTTCTAATCTATATTTAAAATTAATTTTTCTATGTTATCTGGACCATCCAAAATTTTCCAAGCAGATGTAAATTTTATATCCTCAATTTTGATATCTTGAAAAACTAATTTTCCTTGAAGAATCAAGCTTGATAGGTTTTTCTTCATTTTTTTTTTTTTTTTTTAATTTGGGAGTTGATCAATCAAGTTTGATTCCCTTGACCATCTCAAATGTTAGGTCGAATCCCAAATATGAAAGTTAGTCCATATATACCTTTATAGAATGATTGGGCAATCTCTAGACTAATCATATATTTTGCTATTGATAAATGTAATATTGTATAGAATTGCAAGCAATAATTTTGGGTTCTCACTAACCAACTTTCGACGAATAGCATTGCATGACAGGAAAAGGAGCAACATATATTGCAGTCAAAAGGTAGATCAAATGTCTTAATCATAGCATAGTTTAAATGAAAAAGAGAAGAGAGAGAGAGAGTGAGTGAGAGAGAGTGAGACAGACCATACAATATTAATTATAGGATTTATCATCACTCGAGTCATTTTCTACATAACCAATTGAATCAATGTTAAGATGCACCAATTATAATAGAGTGGACACATAATTTTATGTGTTGATTATTTTGTTTTGATGTTCATCTATGCTTCCATGGGCATCTTAAATTTCATTATTAATGCTATTTATATTTGTACTTTGTTAGAAATGAACTTCGATACATATGATTATTTTTATTGCTTGATATGATCGATGCTATTCACAAACCCTTGTTTTAACTTGTAGAATGTTGGGTAGAAGCTAAAGAAAAAAAAAAAAGAAGAAGCAAAAAGATCACCTAAGGTTTGGTGATATGATATCGCCCATTTGATATTCAAGTTAGCTCTCAAAATAAGATCAAAGTGATAGAACCTATAAATATTGCCGTATTTCATTAATTATCAAAATCTCTTAGCAAGTGCTGTAGAGATCAGGGGCTCAACTCCCACTTCCATCAAACTACTCCCAAAGATTGGGAAATCAAAATAGGGGCCTTACCTAGCTATCTTGCAATTCACTATGTTGTAATTTATCTAGCTATCTAACAAAAAGAAAATGGTTTATTACACTCAGACTTCTTGTAGTATGATGGATGTATAATTTATCACTCTTAAATTTTAAAACTCTCATTTAGACCTCTTGGATCATAGAACAAAACTGATAGGGAAACTCAGACGAATATATTTTTTCCACGGTCCGGGAAGCCTAAGTGAGAGTTTAAACTTTATGAGTGATAAGTTATACAATCCCATACTACATGAGGTCTGAGTGTAATTAATCCAAAAGAAAATAAGGGGAAAAAAATTGCACCATTTGAACCTAGGGTGAGATGTCTAGTAAATAAAAAATAAAAAAATGCACCATTTAATAGCAATTTCGTTTTCTTTATTTGTCAAAACATAAATGGATACAATATTTCTTACAGCCAGATAATTTTCCTACTTTATACACAGTTAGGGTTTCTCTTGATGATCTTTCTTTCTTTGTGGCTAACAACTGATAATACAATCTCTCTCACACCCACACACACTCTCTCTCTAGCATAGGATCATCCAAGATTTCTTCAATAATAATATACTGGAAATTAAGCTTAATAACATAGAGAATCCATTTTCAGTATCAGAAATGGATGATGGATTGCATCATGTAATGTACTGAAACATTTCTTTCGTTTTTATATTTCTGATAAAAATTGAATTAAACCTGCCAGTTGCATGGGCTAATCCCAAATATTTCATTTTTAATATCATATTCAAATACTATGTTCATAACAAATTATGACAGAATATGGTGTATTAAGACAAATAAATCAACTTAAAAGGGCATAGTGTATATATATATATATATATATATATATATATATATATATATATATATATATATATATATATATATATTTTCTCTCTCTCTCTCTAAATCATAATCATAAAGTTCAGACAGATTATTCAAAAATGTACAAAGTGATATTATATTTCTGTTTATTTAGCGTGCTAAAAGGCCCTAATTCTTATAATAAATAATACTTTTGTCTGTCCTAACCCAAACTATTGCTGAATATATTTCGAATTTATTTGATCTTATTTTCAAATACAAAAATTTTCACAGATTATTTTTGGGTCCAACTAACCTTACAAAATTATCTAGACATGTCCTTTGTTTTGGGGTGACTTGTAATGTGAACTTGCGGGAAAACCAGCTCAAGATTTGCATGTGAGCCCAACAAATTCCATTCACCTATGGGGGAAATTATAAGGGCACACCCCAAAAATGTATAAGGGCGCACCTTACCCTCTCAAGTTGCGATGGAGGTCTTACACTAATGCCTGTGTGTGCCCTTAGATATTTGGGGGGTGTGCATTTAAAATTTTCCGCTACGAAGGAATGGCTGGGCTGTGGACTTCAAGAGTATATCGGGGACGCTTTAAATGGACTTACGGCAGTCCATATATCTTATAGTTATAGGCCCAAAATTGACTTCATTTACAACCCAATGTCGTAAATGTGCACGAAATTGAATTGATTTATTTATTGGTAAAAGTATTTCCATACCCAAATTTTAATGTTTGACGATTTATTGGCACGACTTAAAAGTAAAGAATAGTGTAGAAATATTTATATAATATGTGAAACAATCAACATCAATGATATATGATATTTTTAATTAAGTGATTTGGTTCAAATCTGGTTAGATTTTACAACCAAAAAAATCTAAAAAGCATATTATATTTACTTGGCGCATTTCTCGTGATATATTTGTATTGGTTTAATTATGTAATAGCCATGTTACAATAAATTGGTTTACTTTCATGAGATTTTCAAAATATTAATTATAATATAAACAAATCAAAGGACGTAAATAGCTTGATTTTATTTTTCAACAGATTTTTTTTTATTTTAAGAATATTTTATTTAATGCCAGCGAAAGAAGGAACTCAACTACAAATACTCAAGCATGAATGCAGAATATTTTCAACAAATTTTCTCTACTTAAACTATTTTCTTCACACCTTAATATTATTTTCCGTTCAACGCTTATGAGGTTGAGGAAAATAAGACTCAGAATAAAAAAAAAAATGTTTTGGTTTGTTTCATGTGAATATTTAGTTTGGTTCAATTTTCATAAAATTTAGCTAAAAAGAAAACAAAAGCAACAGCAGAAATTAACTGCAAAGAGATCGGTGGTGTGCCTCAGACATAGCAAACTTGTAATTTTTTGCCCACCTCATCTTAGACATAGCAAACTTGACATGGCAAACTTGTAATTTTTGCCCACCTCATTTTAGACATGGCCAACTTGTAATTTTTTACAACTCAATAGATTACGTTTGCTGACCAGTGATGTGCTCACTTAGAAATCCCCGGCAAGTTATCCCTTTTGAAACATTTCTTCAATAAAGAAGTAAAGAAAGATTGATAGTTTACTACAAGATATATGGCAGCTGTTAATGTCGAATTACTGAAAAGTTAGGGGACTTTGAGTCTGTACCTAAAAACACGCAATTATTGTAACATAGTGGCTAGATTATTGAAGGGGAGCTAATAAAATAAGGTGGCATGTTGGCCTCCAAACTCACAGCAAACTAATGGCATACGTGCATCTAAATAAATATAGAGACAGTGAAAGAAATTTTCTCCTTGATTTACTCCTTTTTTGCTCATAGTAGAGGGACAAACCCTAATGGATGGGCTTAATAGGCAAAATAAACAAAGGATTAGGTTATCGAGTGATGAGAGTGCCAAAGCTTAAGGAACACTTGTCACCTTGTCATAATAATATATCAAGATAAAGATTAGTTACCAGGGTGGTGGCAGACATATATAGATACATCAAACAAAATATAAAGAGAGACATGACACCCACAGAGCCTCCCCTCAAACCAAGGAGAAGGTCCCTCGCAAATTAAAGAAGAAGGGCTAGCTCTTTTTACAGCCTTGCATTTGACTAATGGCTCCCTTCTAATGTCATATGCCATTTTGAAGAAATTAAGAAATAGTTACTTTCAGTACACATTTTTAAAGAAAAAAGGAAAAAAAAAAAAAAAAAAAAAGGAGAAAAAAGAAAAGTAAAACAGGAAAGAGAAATTTAAAAAATAAAAAAAGAAGGAAAGGGGTCGAGGATGATATTGACAGTGATAAAGTATTGTAAAGAAAATTAAGATAACAATATATAAGTTTATTGTATTAACATGTAACAGAAATGCAAGTTCTGATAGAAATATATACTAGTATCAAAGTTACACATAACAACAGTTAAATAGTAATGTAAATAATCAGTGAAAGCAGCATTAGAGGGAATTATCATCATTCATAAAAAAAAATTTAAGTCAATAAATTATTGTAATATAATAACAACAATAATTCATAACTTATAGGAAAAATGTTCATAATTGTTTTTTTTTCTTTTTTCAAATATCCTGAGGTACAATATTTCTGCATGTCTTTGGTTTATAGCATTTGCATGTAAAGCGTAATTTCCAACCTTCATATGTTCCAGCAACTCGTAAGCTAGCTGTTAATCTTTTATAATTCAATAGACTCCATTACGCTTACAGATGAGAATAGTCAGGTCAAAGAGCTAATTTTTTGTCCGACCTATTCAAAATTTTGAATTAAAAAAAAAATTCATTTTTCTAATTCAAAATTTAAATAGATCAGACTAAGAATTAGTCCTTAAACTTGTATATTCTCATCACTAACCAGGATATGCTCCTCGGATGCCAACATTAAGGCTGCAATTAATTACTAAAAATTAAGGAAACCTCCCAAAACGATTAAAAAGTCTAGTAGTGTAGCGTCTCAGGAATCATATGCATCTCACTTGCCAAAGAATGTTTAGGCAGTTTTACCAGAAAGGGAGACCAAAAGCCAATGGAGAGTCAAATTTCCACTGAAACCCAATAATATTAATCCCTTAATATATGTAATTAACATTTACATTAAAAAAGAAAAAAGAGAGGAAAAAAAAAAAACCACTGCCTGCCTTCGAGGAGAGTAAGCATGTGCCAAGGGCTTATGAGTTGTGATTCTCTGTCATCTTATAGCCAACACTTAGAATCTCAGATAATTTGGTTTAAACTAAAATAATCCAAGTTTAAGCATCCAAAGCATACGATAGTGCTGGTCAAATCCCAGTCAAACCTCTTGCTAACGAGCGCCGAAAGAGAAACAAGACAACCAAAAGTATAACACATATACAGCAAGAGTATAGGCTGTCCCCCTGTTCACTGCATTTTTATACTGTTTAGGGAACTCCTTGATTGATTCGATTTATGATTCATTTTGTCCTTCTCATATTTCTTATCGTAGATATATATAGAGCTAGCTAGCATATTCTAGAGAGAGACAGAAGAAGGAACAGCACAAACATGTGGGCGGAAACAGTGTAATCAGTGTGAAATCTATTGAGTGAAACAAGCTATATGATTGAATCCATGTGATGGGGGGCTAATCGTTTGACCAGGTATATACCCATTTTTTGAACTAATTGTTATTGCACCAAATTTTTGGAGCAGCCATAGCTAAACAAAATTGTTTTATATTCTAACATATAGATAAATATTCATTTTAAATTGAAATATGTAGTATATTTTTTTTAATTTTAAAAAATTATTTTGTATTTCAATGCTGATCAAATCAATATGAAGTATGAACATGTTGCTTGATTTGGCTGGTGAGAGAAGATGTAGAGTTAATGGAAGCATGCATGCGCTTCTCATTAGTTTGACTAGCAAGGGCTTTTTTGTGTGGTCAAAAAGGGACCACTGCTTAAAGTGGGGGAGATGCGATGTCGAGGAATGTGTTGGTTCCAATATTTGAGACTAACTTTAAAGTTTGGAGAAAACAATGTAGGATTTATGCCTACATTTTCTCGTTTTATTGCTTTTGAGCCAATGTACCTTCAAATCACTCTGTTGTTGCATAGAAGAGTTGGCTGTATATAAAAGCTAATTATTGCCAAATAGGTAAAATATGGCAAAAATAAGAAAACAATGATTACGAGGGAATAAAGGGTATGATTGGAATTTTTAGAAAAAAAATGACAACCAGCCCAAGCAAGATTAGAAATAAGAGTTCATAGCTGGTAGCTCTATAATGTATGGATGTGGTAGTACCGTCATCGACATGATATGTTGACACACTACTAACAAATATATATGATATTGTATGACAAAGGTGTTCGATATGCATCCGATATGAAAATAGCTTGATGATATAAGTGTTCATGCTAGATAGACCGGTGCTATTTAACACATGAATGTGAGTTACTTGCGATGAATTGATTCCTTAAACCCTTGCACTTCTAGTCAAACACAGCCCAATAAAAGTCCGTTTCACACTGTCACCTCTAAATGGATCTCGCTTACCTCAAGAAGTATGCAGCTATTAATAAGCTGCGAGAGGTTAAATAGTGAGTTCCTTGACTACATCCACTAGAGAAAATATTATAGGGGGTTGGTTTCCAAATGATGAACTGTTCAATTGAGAAAGTATAAACAAGAGTGATTAGGGCAGTTGTATGTATGGCTGCATGCGGTGACCTAAGCAAATCCAAGATACCTAATCCCTCACAAACCATGGAAATATTCCAACTTTGTGTAGGCCCGCTCCATGTTTCAAACAATTTGAAGTGGCTTTGCACACATAGAATCCATGTGACACAGAACAAGAGATTGACTTGTCCTGTCCACATGTACTCTTTTTTGAAGAAACGGCAAGCTAAAGAACTCCACATTCCATAAATGATAATAGAACAAACTATAATAAAACATATATAAATATGGTTCTAAAACAATGGACTATGCCTTACAACGGCAAATTAAATAACTAAGAAAAATAAAATGCAAATAGCTAGAACGTCCAATGAGAGTGACGTTCATGATATGTCCAAGAGACAAATGAATTCCTATCTAAGAGTTGCCCTACCTTAAAGATATATCATGCGATGTGCGTCAAAGACTTCTGATGTGAGATATTATTGAAAATTTTATTATTTTTCTATCTTCAGATGTTCCAATAGATAGAAACTGTAACAATTGATGGTAGGCCAGCCCTCTCCTTAGTAGCAACTAGCATCCATTCTAGTCCAAACATCGTCCACAACAAATATGTCTATTGGAAGATTGAAGAAGGCAATGCACTTAAGCCAAATTAAAGCAGTGGAAGTGCAAGTGAGCATCAAATATACAGTTGTCTCTCTAGAAGACTTGCAGAGCACGTAAATATTGGAATCCTCTAATCAACTATGCTGGTTGTATTTCATCACAACCCACCCACACCTTTTCACAATCGATATTGGATTTATTGATCGTCTATAGAGATGGTAATAAATAAGTCCATTGGTCAATTTTTGACCCGTCCTATACAAAATTTTGAATCACAAATAATTTTTTTTTTCTAATTCAAAATTTTATATAAAACAAGACAAAAATTGACCCGTTGACGCATTTATTACCATCTCTAATCGTTTGATCACACACTTCCATTGTCCTCATATGCTCCTACTCTATTATGGCCATGGTTTTTTGCCCCTTCCTTTTTCCACCTCTTCTTTAATTTGAGTGTAACTCTTATGATCATGACGATTCGATCTCAAACACAGAGTAGCAAGGCAGTTGATTTTGATGGAAACAGCATTAGGGTAAAAATTGAGCGGATCATTGGCCCAGCTTTGATGGGGAACCCACACCTCTGGAGTTTCGTACGTATCAAATGTGGACCTTACCAAGCAAACATATATACTAAACATGTTAGTTAGTCAAATACGGTTCATTCTGAGAAAGATTAGAAGAAGGTAGGCTAAGATGCACGCGCAGTTGGTCGTATCAAGAACGAACAATACAAATACTTTTTTATTTTATTTTATTTTCGACTTTTCTTGGGTTGCTCTCTACAACCCTTGGTGGTTACAGGGAAAAGAGTCGAATTATTGCCTTGCATCAATGTATAGTAAGCATTGAAGTGTGACTTGAATATACGGCACATAATGTATACAGGAGATGGAATCAGGACAGATGATCGATCTGTGTCAACAATTACTGGTTGATTGGTTTACTGCCTTAAGGATTCGTATTGCTTATCGATATACAGTCAGTCAATCAATCGTGTTTCTGATTATATCAAGTCATGGGTTCACCATCAACTCTGTGGTGCCTACTGATGGTCGTGATTAACTGTTGATTTAGGGTCTGACACGGCCAACACCCTAAGTATCAATGTAGAGTGTATAAAAGATGTAATCTCCTTTAGAATTTCATGAAAAAACTATAATCTTCCATGGGTCTTTCATGGTGACAGTGTAGCTAGGGGACGAGAAACCGGATGATGAGCGTTGGCTCAAATGTCGAAGTACACAACAGGTGTGATCTCGGCACTTGATTGATAGGTAGTAAAGAAAATATATGGTCATCGTTTACATGTCCAGAGTAACTAGTAGTCTTGGCTTCAAGAACCCAAGCCACACATATTTCTTCTTTTGGCAACATTACTCTATTTAAGTCTCTACTGAGAGTTGAACTCAGAATCTCTCGCAAATTGCAAAGCAATAGTACCACTTGAACTAAAACTCATTGGCACACTTGAGCTAAAACTCATTGGCACCTAAACCATATGCTGCTATTTTTAACCAAGCTATAAACCATATGTATGTAATATTGTTGGATATGCATTATCCTGATCGCTCAAGAATAGTAATGCCCATGAAAAAAAAAAATGCAAAATAGTTTAGAGAAATTACGAATTGAATGCCTATTAGATGGATGATAAGGAAATCAAATGACAAACACCTACAAGCCTCAAAAACAGTTATAATGTGTATTACCAAATGGTGCAACAAATGGGGGAACATTAAAAAGACACCTAACAATGGTACATAATGACTAGTTATACATAGGGATAGAGATGGTAATGTACATATTTACGGGCTAAATTTTGATAATTCATATACAAAATTTTAAATTAAAAAAATAAAATTTTCATATTTAATTTAAAATTTTGTTTAGAACAGACAAAAAATTGACCCATAGACGCATTTATTACCAACCCTAATTATAGGGACCACTTAGAACCTAAACAATAGTTTTTTGCAAAGATGAGAATAAACAATAGTTTTTTTGCAAAGATAAGAATAAACGGGTCCAAATCCAATTTTTAATCCATCATATTCATTTTTTTTGAATAAAAGATACAAAATTTATTTTATTAATTTTAAATTTTAAATAAAACGAACCAAAAATTACCTTTAATCCCTACTTATACCTTAACATAGGTAACAACGCATTCTGCTAGCTAGCTAGTTTCTTATATATTAAGGAAGTTGACAAGCATGGATAAGTATCTAATGCAAGTAAAAGTAAAGTCCATTTGTTCCCCTTAGCCTACTGATCTTCCAGGCAGTGCTAACATTGTCTTCTCAATTGATTCCTTGCAATCAGCCCTATGTGACATAATATACCCCAGTGTCACAGAAAACAAAACCAAACAGTACTAATAATGCTCTACCTGGTAAAGTTGGAACAAAGTTAAAGCATCATGCACACTTTGATCTGTATATCCTTCAACTTTACATTCCTATTCTTTTTGTCGTTCTTTGTCAGTGCACTCTGTGTACATGATGTGTATTGTTTGAAACCTGAGATACAAGATAATTAAGTGCGTTAATTCCCACAAATTCATGATACAAATATAACCATAACCACAACCAAATAAAGAAACTAAAAACAAAAAGAAAAAAGAAAGAAAGCTACAGAAGGCTTCTTGTTTCTATAACACTTCATGATGGCACTGTAGAATCATGTCAGCAACAGAAATTTAAAAAAAAAAAAAACATAAAGAAATAAAGCAAAAAAGAAGCAGCTGATCATGACCATTAGCAAAACTTTGGATCTCTCTAGCTTGTTAGTCAGTCAGTCCTCTTCCTCAATCTCTGACTCACTGCGTCAGTCCACATCACACTACTCTCTCTCTCTCTCTCTCTAGCTGTAGCTACTTTGATTCACACCATTCCATTCCAAAAATGGGAGTTTGATAGAATGCCACATTAGGCTTTGCAGTTTGGTGGTAATAATTAGCAGCAGAAGCAGCTGCCGGTGCTGCTGGTGCTGCTTCTGTTGTTACCCAACTCCCCATGTAATTACCACTCTGCCCCTGACCATACCCATTGATGGTAGGAGTAGCATAAGGGATAGCCGAAGAGGAATCACTACTGTTACTCTGTGACTGCTCTTGTTGCTGTTGTTGCAAGACCCCATTGCTCCAAACAAGCCCATGGCCCATGTTCATACCAGCACCATCAGCAGCAGCACTAGAGAAGTCCATGTTCACTCCAGACGAGAACAGACCAAACCCTAGTCCCTGGTTATTTTGTTGCTGCTGCTGCTGCTGCTGTTGGTGCAAAGCGATGAGAGACCAATAGTCTTGATAATCTGGTTTCATGGGGAGAACCGAGAAGCCAAAAGAGGAGGAAGAGTCCTGGCCGTCGATCTGCTGTGCATGGGAGGAGGACGAGCAGGAGTTCTCGGATGACTTTGTTGTGCGGCTCGACATCCCACCAATCGGAAGGCTGCTGCTGGCGATGCTCTTCACGTCGTAGCGGCTCATGTCGAAGTTGGTCACAGCGTTCAGGCCGCGGAACTTGATCGCGGCGATGTCGTATGCCTCTGCAGCTTCCTCCTGCGTACCTGTATCGAGAAATCAATATTAGCTAAGACAATCTATATATGTACATGCATAATCAATAAAAATTAAGAGTAACCAAAAACGAAAAACTTACTGAAGGTTCCGAGGTAGAGATCTTTGTTGCCAGCTACTCTCCCGATCCTTGCTTGCCATCGGCCATGCTGATGATGTCTATTAATATATAACCATAAAATCAATAATTAGTCACAGACACTAAAACCCTAACCCTAATTAGGTCATTTTATGTGTGAAGGACGAAACGGGCGAGCTTAGAATTTGTTCAAGTTGTACCTAGTGACCCCTCTGTAAATGGAAGCTCCTCGAGAGAAGCCACTGCTCTTCCTGTACAAAAAATAGACAAACCTAAGTATATACGTATGTACATACGCTGCATGCAGATACAGTATCAGAGTGCATGCATGTGATTCCAGTCCCGTGAGCTTGCCCTGTCCTAACCTTCTCAGAGAAGCGACGAACTCCTGACGAGTCATGTTCTTCATCTCCTCTAGCTCCTTCTCGTAGTTAGAAACCTGAGCAAAAACATGAGTACTTTTGTGCGTACTTGAATAATTCTGAAAATTCCATCTATGTCCCATGAGTAAAAAAATATAAAATGAGTAGCTAGGGTTAGTCACCGGAAAATTCGTAGTTGTAGTCGGCCCCCAGTATTTGAGCGCGGCGAGATCGTACGCTCTCGCTGCCTTCTCTTCTTTATCGTAACCACCTGATAATTTTTCAATTAATCAGACTATCTCTCATAAGTTGATAATAAATAAGGAATAATAGGAGATAATATTAAGGCTTAATACATACCTAGATACACTGCAACCAACCATGATCCGCCACATAAGCAAGTCGAGGTAATTAAAACACGGAGCGCATGTTAGCCCAAAAAAATAACCATAAAATAAGGGGAAAAAAAAACAGTGTATTGCGAAAAGCAGCGTAGGTTAGCGAGAGCGGCGCACGTACCTTGGCGGCCTTTTCGGCTTTGCCCCTCCCGGCGACAACTATTGTCCCAAAGATGCGCCTCGTACCGCCCCGTCCACCGGTGCCTGCCCAAAATACCCCCGTAAGACGATCTTCCCATTTTGCCCTCGATTACAGCACAATTTTCCGGTTCCATTTTTATTTTATTTATTTACCTGGTAACGCCACGGTAAATAGAAGTCCGCTGTCCGAACGTATCCACCACCTTCCTCGCCTCCGCCGCCGGCGCCACCGCCTTCGCTGCATCCGTCTCCTGCTCCACCGCAGAAGCGCCGCGCAGGAACCCAGCAGCTATCGTTTTCAAATCAGAGTCCGCGTAGATCCCGCTGGACTCCGCTTCTCCGCCGGTGTACCGCAACGGCTCACCGCTGCCTCCCAAAAAGTCCTCCAACTTGGGTCCCATCTCGTCCTCCGCCGCCTCAAGCGCCCCTACAGCAACCGAAAGATCGCCTCTGGTCATTTTGGGAAGAATCAAAGTAAAAAATAGAGAGAGAGAGAGAGAGAGAGAGAGAGAGAGAGTTGGTTACTACCATGTTGCGGAGTTGAGGAGAAGTGGTGGAGGAGGTAGGGGCTGGGGTTGGATAGGGAAAAGGGGAGCCAGTTTTGGGAAGTGTCCATGTCCATCTTAAGAGTTATTTTGGGAATATAAAAATTTTAGAGGGAAGATGAGGACGAGGGAGTTCGCTGATTCGAGAAGATGGGAGTCGCTGCTCACAAATATAGAGGAATGGAGAAGGAAGGAAAAGAAAGAAAGTAGCAGTGATAGTGTGCACATTACACGAGGCGATTATTATTATTATTTTTAATTTATATTATTAATTTAATGCTAGAATAGAGATAATATAGATGGTTCATTTTCGTAAACTTAAAAAAAAGAAAGAAGGAATTAAAGAGCGGGGGGCAAGTGGAAGCCTTTCACGGGCCGACTGGACGGTCCGCTTGACCGCGGGGAAAGCGATCTAGTGCCGCGCGGTCTGCAGTCTCGCAGAACAGTTTTAGTTATAATAAGAGTGTTTGTTTGCATCCAAGAAGACCGAAAGCAGTGGAAATAAATTACTTTTACTACTTCAAAATATTTGTTTGGTCAAGAAGTAAGTAAGTAGTTATTTCTTAAAGGGTTAATTACACTCAGACCCCCTGTACTATGGATGGTGTATAATTTATCATCTACAAAGTTTAAAACTCTCAGTTAGACCTCCTGAACCAGTGGTCTGAGTGTAATTAAAATACGGTGATTTAGATAGTTCAGAGGGTCTAAGTGAGTTTTAAACTTTATGGGTGATATATTATACATCCCCTATACTACATGGGTCTGAGTATAATTAATCCTTTTTTAAATGATGATGTATCGTCTACATAGCACTCTATTTCCAAACTTTTTTCCTCACACTTTTGTCTTAAAAGACCTTAGGAAGTAAAGAATCAAAATAAAAAATAATATTTTATTTGCATATCAGTTTGCACGAAAATTGGATTTCTCCTTCCATTGCAAAATTATTTGATTACAAAAGAAAATTGAGAATTACAAAAGAAAATATCGAGAAATAACAAGAACGGAAATATTAATTTATTCCCTTTTTTATGTGGGTTTGGGTGACGATGGAGCCTCGCTGGTGCACTCCGTTGACTGTGTATGCCCGAAAAATTGAATCTTCTATAAATTGCCAATTTGATTTTGAATTACAGAAATAAAAGAAAAATTACAAAATAAATTCGAGATTACAAGAATGGGGATTAATTGATTTCGATTCCCCTTTATTTTTGTGGGTTCTGACAGCGGTAGAATCTTGATTCTGCACTCCGTTGACGATCCGATCTCTGTGGTTGAGAAACTACTCTCTGGATTTTTGGACTCCGGCCTCTGCAAAATTGCCTCGCTAAAGAATTCTCTCTCCAAAAGAATATTCTCTTTTTTTCCTCCCTGTTCTGAACTTCGTTCCCAATTTTATATATTGAGGAGCGATTCTAATCCGGCTCAAATTCTTCCCTCGAATCCGATTAAATCCCCAAAAATCCGGATCACCATCCAAAACGGAACAGAAGTGGAACGGAAGCGGAAAACAACCCGCGGGATCACTCCCTCGGGTGTCCAGCGGGAGGAATTCCCGCGGACACCCGCGGGATTCCTCCCGCAGGTGGGACCCGCGGGAATTCTCCCGCTGGTGCCCTCCCGCGGGTTGGCACCCGCGGGAGTAGTTCCCGCAGGTGGACCCCGCTATAAATTTTTTTTTTGGTGTCTACATAACTCCCTCCAAAGTTTTTAAAGTTCTATATTTAGTCGTACTGAATTTCGAAACACTTTGGATTATTTAATTTTGGCTATCAGACGTTTTAAAGGATTTTGTTAACAGAGATAACTGTTAACATATTCAATTATTCAATAACAAGCAGAGGTATGATTTTAACGTGCTCATCATATAACAAGTAGAGGTATGATGTTAACGTACTCATTGGGTGACAAGCAGAGGTATGATGTTAACATGCTTATTTTAGGTCAAGCAGAGGTATCATGTTAACCTATTCAGAGGATGAAGTGTGAATTTTTTTTTTCTGTCAGAGGTGAAATCTTAACGTGACAGGAGATTTAATCGGATTTTATCTCATTTGATTTTGAATTATAATGTCAGATGTATGATTTTAACTTGACAAATATTTTGGAGTGTCACTTGCTCTGCTGGAGAAAAATGATGAGAAAAGTTTTGTTGTCAGAGGTGAAATCTTAACGTGACAAGAGATTTATCTGATTAGGGTTTTTAGCAAACTCCCAGCTATCAACGGATTTGATTAGACTTTACCAACTACCGTTTGAGTTGGGCTAGCCATGCTATTCCCCTCAGCATGGTGAGTTGTCGAGAATTTCGTTTGGCTTAAATATCAAACTTTTCCTCTTCCCTTTGCCTTAGCAGTTCGGATAAGGATGCTATTATGACAGATTTGTCATGGAATTTTTAACAAACCCCTAACTATCAACGGGTTTGATTTGCCTTTACCAACTACCATTTGAGTTGGGCTAGCCATACTATTCCCCTCAGCATGGTGAGTTATTGAAGGTTTTGGGCTTAGATGCCAAACATTCCTTCTTCCCTTCGCCTTAGCAGCTTTGGGCAATTCATGCTTTTACCCCCAGCATGATGGGGTTGGCGAGAAATTTATTCTCTTCCCTTTGCCTTGACGGCGATGGGTGATTCATGCTTTTTACCTCCAGCATGGTGGGGTTGGCGAGAAATTTATTCTCTTCCCGTTGCCTTGACGGCGTTGGGTAGTTCATGCTTTTTTATCCCCAGCATGGTAGGGTTGGCGAGAAATTTATTCTCTTCTCGTTGCCTTGACGGCATTGGGTGATTCATGCTTTTTACCCCCGGCATGGTGGGGTTAGCGAGAAATTTATTCTCTTCCCGTATCCTTGTCGGTGTTGGGTAAATTTTTTTTTTTTAGGTGATGACGCCTAGCTTTTTTATTTTTTAATTATTTATTTATTTATTTATTTTGGTAAGCGATGAGGCCTTACAAATTTATTTTTATTTATTATTATTTTTTTGTTTTTTTATATATTTTTGCTTTTTTATTATTATTATTATTTTAATTTTTAATTTTTTAATTTTTTTTTTTGCATCTGCGGGATACAACCCGTGGGTAGAACACTCATACCGCATGTTTTTTTAATTATTTTTTATAGCTTTGTCAATTTTTTTTGGGCGATAACGCCCATTCTTTTTTTTTTTCTTTTTTTCTTTTTTCTTTTTTTTTAATATTTTTTTTGCCTTTTTACTATTACTATTATTATTATTTATTATTTATTTTTTTATTTTTTTATTTTTTCGTGCGGGCGAGAGGGAGAAAAGTGCGGGTGGCCCAGGTGGGCCCCACCTGAGCATAGTACTTTTTTTTTAATCTCGTCTCACGTTTTTCTTTATTTATTAACTTTTTATTGTAATTGAGGCAATTTCAATTTATTATTTTATTTATTTTTAATTATTATTATTACTTATTTTTAATTATTATTATTTTTTGTCTTATGGATTCTGTATCCCGCGGGTTGCATCCCGCGATTGCATCTGCGGGTTGCATCTCTCGATTCCATCTGCGGATTGCATCCCACGATTCCATCTGCGGATTGCATCCCGCGATTCCATCTGCGGGTTGCATCCCGCGATTCCATCTGCGGGTTACATCCCGCGATTCCATCTGCGGGTTGCGATAACGCCTCAAAAATTTTTTTTTTTTGACACGATGACGTCTTGTCATTTTTTTTATGGGTGATAACGCCTCATAATTATTTTTGACAGACGATGACGTCTTGTCATTTTTTTTTGACAGACGATGACGTCTTGCCATTTTTTTTATGGGCGATGATGCCTCATAAATTATTTTTGACAGACGATGACGTCTTGTCAGCTTTTTTATGGGCGATGACGCCTCATAATTTTTTTTTGACAGACGATGACGTCTTGTCATTTTTTTTATGGGCGATGACGCCTCATAATTTTTTTTTGACAGACGATGACGTCTTGTCATTTTTTTGGGCGATGACGCCTCATAATATTTTTTTGACAGATGATGACGTCTTGTCAAATTTGGTGGGTGATGACACCTCACATTTATTTATCGTTACCCGGTGATGACGCCTAGGCTCCGAATAAAAAAATTTAAAGATTGGATTGCGCCGCCCAAACTCCCAGTGTGGTCGCCAATTCTTGTATGTCCGAAAAATTGAATATTCTCTAAATTGCCAATTTGATTTTGAATTACAGCAATAAAAAAAAAATTACAAAATAAATTCGAGATTATAAGAATGAGGATCAATTGATTTCGATTCCCCTTTATTTTTGTGGGTTCTGGCAGCGGTAGAGTCTTGATTCTGCACTTCGTTGACGATCCGATCTCTCTGGATTGAGGAACTCCTCGCTGCATTTTTGGACTCCGGCCTCTGGAAAATTGCCTCGCTAAAGAATTCTCTCACCAAAAGAATCTCCTCTTTTTTTCCTCCATGTTCTGAACTCCGTTCCCAATTTTATATATTGAGGAGCGATTCTAATCCAGCTAAAATTCTTCCCTTGAATTCGATTAAATCCCCAAAAATCCGGATCACCATCCAAAACGGAACAGAAGAGGAACGGAAGAGGAAAACAACCCGCGGGTTGGCACCCGCGGGATTCCTCCCGCGGGTGCCCACTCGTGGGCACCCGGGGGAGAGATTCCCGCGGGTGTTCCGCGGGAGGAATTCCCGCGGACACCTGCGAGATTCCTCCCTCCCGCGGGTTGGCACCCGGGGAGGAGTTCCCACCGGTGGACCCGTTGTAATTTTTTTTTTGTCTACAGACCCTCTGACTTGGAAGGGGATAGCTCTGCTCTGCTTCTCAATTTCACGAGCTTGCCCAAAATCGTCCAAAAAGTCCTTTCTCTGACTCAATTTCTGTCTTTTATAGACCGAATCAGCTCGAAATCCGCCTCGAATCCTCCCTAAAAAATCGGATCACGAAATATCAGCCAAATAAACAACGAAAACAGGCGGAAAAGAACCAGCGGGTTGGCACCTGCGGGATCGCTCCCGCGGGTGCCCACCCGCGGGATCGCTCCTGCGGGTGGCAACCTGCGGGAGCCTCTCGCGGGTGGCACCAGCGGGATCGCTCCCATGTGTGGCAACCCGCAGGAGGATGTCCCGCGGGTGTTCACCCGCGGGATTTCTCCCGCGGGTGCACACCCGTAGGGATTTTCCCAAAAATTAATTTTTTTTAGGTGTCTTCATAACCCCCTCCAAAGTTTTCGAAGTTCTGTTTTGAGTCGCACTGAATTTCGAAACACTTTGGATTATTTACTTTTGGCTATCAGACGTTTTAAATAATTTGGTAGACAGAGATAATTATTGACATATTTCGCGGAATATGAGTGGAGATATGACATTAAAATGCTTATTCAATTATTCAATAACAAGCAGAGATATGATTTTAACGTGCTTGTTGGGTGACAAGTAGAGGTATGGTGTTAACATACTTATTTTAGGTTAAGCAGAGGTATCATGTTAACGTGCTCATTAGAATCCTAACCGTTCAGTGACATCTAGTATGACAGATCAGGACAAAACAGAGGTGACATTAAACGCGTTTTGGAGCTTAACTTATTCAGAGGATCTGGTCGTGATAGTGACAAGCTGACTAAACAGAGGTGACAGTTAACATATTTAGCTTTAGAATCGGACTATCAGAGGTAACTGTTAATTTGATAGGGAGATGATTTTCGTTAGAAATAACTTTTAACTTATCGACATCAAAAGCAAGTTCATCAGAGGTTGTAATGTTGGACTTGATGAAGTGTGAATTTTCTTTTCTGTCAGAGGTGAAATCTTAACGTGACAAGGGATTTAATCGGATTTTATCTCATTTGATTTTGAATTATAATGTCAGAGGTATGATTTTAACTTGACAAATATTTTGGAGTGTCACTTGCTCTGTTGGAGAAAAATGACGAGAAAAATTTTGTTGTCAGAGATGAAATCTTAACGTGATAAGAAATTTATCTGATTAGGGTTTTTAGTAAACCCCAGCTATCAACGGATTTGATTAGCCTTTACCAATTACCGTTTGAGTCGGGTTAGCCAGGCTATTACTCTCAGCATGGTGAGTTATCGAGAATTTTATTTGGGCTTAAATTCCAAACTTTTCCTCTTCCCTTTTTCCTTAGCGGCATTGGGCAACGATATATCTTTATATTCGAATAAGGATACTGTTGTGACAGATTTGTCATGGGATTTTTAGCAAACCCCCAACTATTAACGGATTTGATTGGCCTTTACCAACTATCGTTTGGGTTGGGCTAGCCATGCTCTTCTCCTCGGCATGATGTGTTGTCAAGAGTTTCGTTTGGGCTTAAATGCCAAACTTTTCCTCTTCCCCTTACCTTAGCAGTTTTGGGCAATGATGTATCCTTACATTTAGATAATGATATTATCGTGACAGATTTGTCGTAGGATTTTTAGCAAACCCCCAGCTATCAACGGATTTGATTTGCCTTTACTAACTACCGTTTGAGTTGGGCTAGCCATATTATTCCCCTCAGTATGGTAAGTAATCGAGGGTTTCGTTTGGGTTTAAATGCCAAACTTTTCCTCTTCCCTTTACTTTAGCAGTTTTGGTCAGTTCATACTTTTACCCCCAGCATGATGGGGTTGGCGAGAAATTTATTCTCATCCCGTAGCCTTGTCGGCGTTGGCTAATTCATACTTTTTACCCCCAGTATGATGAGGTTGACAAGAAATTTATTCTCTCCCCGTAACCTTATCGGCGTTGGGTAATTCATACTTTTTACCCCTAGTATGATGGGGTTGGCGAGAAATTTATTCTCTCCCCGTTGCCTTGACGGATTGGGTAATTCATACTTTCTACCCCCAGTATGATAGGGTTGGCGAGAAATTTATTCTCTCCCCGTTGCCTTGACGGCGTTGGATAATTCATACTTTCTACCCCCAGTATGATGGGGTTGGCGAGAAATTTATTCTCTCCCCGTAGCCTTGTCGGCGTTGGGTAATTCATACATTTTACCCCCTGTATGATGGGTTGGCGAGAAATTTATTCTCTCCCCGTTGCCTTGATGGCTTTGGGTAATTCCATAATTTTTCTTTTTCTTTTCTTTTTTTTTATCATTTTTTTATGGGGGTTTAAATTAACCGCCCTGAGCTCGTCTTGGAAATTGTTGTGAGCCCAAGTGGTACCTTTAGACCACGCACATTAAATGTGACGGAGTTAGCTCTAACTCCTTTTTTGTTCAGCTTTGAGCTGAGCTGCTCCAGCGTCAATCAACGCTTGAATTATGTATTTTAGAATAAAGTAATTCTTTGTAAGGTGACCTACAATCCAGTGGTATAGGCAGTAATTGGAATCGTTAGTCTTCCCAACCTCTTCAGGTCTCTTACTCTCTGGCAACTTAAGCATCTTACGTTTGCTGAGCAGATTGAACATAGTAACAGTATGCTCATCCTTAAACGAATACTGCTTTTGAAGCCTGAATGACTTTGATGTGTTGCTTTCTACCGCCATTGCCATTATGTCTTTCCCTTTAGAACGGAAAAAATGGAATGGAGGTTCATTTGTACTGCCTCCGATTGCAGACTGCCGCTTTTCGAGGCGTCGAACTATATCTTCGGCCTGTTCACCCTACTAAGCAGATCCTTCCATGATTTGGGTTCGACCGAGCCCATTTTATTTAGAATGTCGGTCAACATGTTGTGTCTGCAGGTTTCCACAAGAGTGTCTTGCGTCATGCCATATGGGTATCGAACAAAAAGTTCTCGAAATCGCTCGACATAAGCTTTGACCATCTCGTCTTCTTCTTGTTTTACTGCTAGTAAGGATAGTATAGAGACTTCAGTATCATTTTCAAAGAATCGAGCTAAGAACTCACGTTCTACATTGACCCATGATTTAATTGTTCCCTGGGATAACTGCATAAACCAGGTAAATGCGGGCTCTGTTAAAGTGCTCGCAAATATCTTAGTCAGAGTCGGATCGTTCCCTATGAGGTGTCCTGTCTGCGACAGGAAGTAGAAGATGTGCTGTTGCGGCGAACCTTTACCTTCGAATGACTGAAAATTCAACGGTTTATATTTTGCAGGATAAGGTACGGTTTCCCATTCTATGGGATAAGGACGTACTACCCCCACCTCTTGCAGCCTTTTGCGATGAAGAAGAGTTTGTAGTTAGTTCTCCATCTTCTCTATTTTCTCTGCGTGAGGGTTGATGATAACCTTCACTTTCTCTTCCTCTCTTGAGTGAGGAGGAATTTCTTCATTCTCATCGTCGCAGTCTTCATTTATTTGGACATGTCGTTTTCCTTTCTGCCGATCAGAAATGGACGATGAGGATTAGCTCTTTCTAGTTTGAGCTAACAACTCAATTAAAAATTGTCTCATTTCTTCTATGGTCTTCTCTTACTGTTCGAGACGTTTTTCTTGTCTCTCAAGCCTTCCAGAGACTTCTTCTAGGCGCACGCCATCTGGTTTGATAGAAACTCTTTTTGACCCTGGAGTGATTTCCTTATCTGAAATATTGTTTCCGACCACTTTTTTGCCTTTATTAATCATATGTGATGAGGCGGCAGGCAGATCAGTTCCAGAGCACACTTTTTTCACCGTCCTTATTCTTTTGGGCTCAGTGATCCGCTCAAAAACGGATCATTTCGAGTTGCATTGGCAGTTTGATAAAACGGTTGAGATTAGCTGTTTGCATTGGCAGTGAGGAATATTTTGTGAGGAGTTCTTCTTCCAATTGAGATACTCTCTCAAATCTTGAGGTACCTTCTCCTCTCTACTTACATCTTGACGCCTCTTGCGTCGCAAATTTGGTTCATAATACTGGAGAGTCTGCAATATCTCAGGGCTGAGCTCTTTTCCAGCATCAGATTGTTCCTCAACCCTTCTGCGGATTTTTCTGGAGTGCACACTGGTCTAAGTAGTTGTGTAGGCCCCGCACGCCTCTGATAGAGAGATTAAAATTCTTGGTGTATGTAGTGTGCTCACTACAGGCGTGCTTGAAGAGATATGAGGGTTGTATTCATTGAACGTAACCCATCGTTGCTTTCGCGAAGTGGAATCTGCGGGGTGCAACCCGCGGTTGCCTCTGCGGGATGCAACCCGCGGTTGCAACTGCGGGTTTGCACCCGTGGATTTATTCCCGTGGGATGCAACCCGCGGTTGCACCCGTGGGCTTGCACCCGCGGTTGCCACCTGCGGGTTTGCACCGGGGTTGCTTCCGCGGGATACAACCCGTGACTCCATCCGTGGTTTTGCTCCGAAATTTTTTACCGTCCCGGAGTTTTCTGCAACCTTTCCTGTATGATTGAGGCGTGCTCGTTGAGTTTTACGTCTCGGATTTCTCTTTTGGGAGTGGGTTAGAGTTTGGTTTGACTTTTGGCTTGACTTTGGAACAGGCGATAACGCCGTATACTTGACAGACGATGACGTCTTGTCAGTTTCAAAGAGCGATGACGCCTCGTAAGTTTTAATAGGCGATGACGCTTTTTGATTTCCGGTGGGCGATGACGCCTCACCTTTTTTCATCGTCGCCCGGCGATGACGCCTAGGCTCCGAATCAGAGGAAGAAAGAAATTCCTCATATTTTTGCTGGTCGACTTCTACGACCAGCGTTTCAATAACTGATCCGATCGCTATCAAGTCAGATTGCGCCACCAGATTCTCTGTTGTGAACAGAGAGGCTCCCACTATGGTCGCCAGTTCTTATTTGCCCAAAAATTGGATTTCTCCTTCCATTGCAAAATTATTTGATTACAAAAGAAAATTGAGAATTACAAAAAAAAATATCGAGAAATAAAAAGAATGGGAATATTAATTTATTTCCTTTTTATGTGGGTTCGGGTGACGATAGAGCCTCGCTGGTGCACTCCGTTGACCGTCTGACTTGGAAGGGGATGGCTCTGCTCCGCTTCTCAATTTCACGAGCTCGCCCAAAATCGTCCAAAAATTCCTTTCTCTGACTCAATTTCTGTCTTTTATAGACCGAATCCGCTCGAAATCCGCCTGGAATCTTCCCTGAAAAATAGGATCACGAAATTCAGCAAAATAAATAAAGGAAACAGGCGGAAAACAACCCGCGGGTTGGCACCTGCGGGAGGATGTCCCGCGGGTGTCCACCCGCGGGATTTCTCTCGCAGGTGCACAACCGTGGGGATTTTCCCAAAAATTAATTTTTTTTTTAGGTGTCTACAATATCATAATGAACATTCAAAAGTTATCTTTTTATACATAAAAACTAATAAAATAATAAAATTATTGTTTTGTTAATCAATTAAATAATATTATCTTCACTTCTTAATAAACTTTCAGCTTTCAAAAATTAACAAACAAATATAAAAAGAAATATCTTCTTCTACTTCCATCTTAGAAATAACTTCTTAATTTCTTCATTTACTTTGGGTGTGTTTTATATTTTTCACTACTTCAAGTGTTTGTTTGGCCAAAAAAAAGTTAGAAGTTACTTCTTATATGTTGAGATGACGTCTATATGGTACTTTAATTTTAAAATTTTCTTTCTCTCATTTTGGCTTAGAAGAGCTCTAGAAAGTAGAGAATCAAAACAACAAAATAAATTTTTATTTGTATGCCATCATTACCATTTAAAAATTGTATTATATATATATATATATATGTATATAAAACAAATAAAATAATATAAGTATGTTCAATTTAATCAATTAGATAATAATCGCATCTCACTTTTTAATACATTTTTTTCCAAAAGTAAACATACAAGCATAGGATTGGCAAGTGGATTGTGCCTGGCTCGGCCCGGACACGGCCGACATGGCACGTCCTACTTTTAGGACGTGCCGTGTCTAGGCACGGCACATCCTACTTTTAGGACGTACCGTGCCCAAGCACGACACGTCCACTCTGGCGTTGGCTCAGACTCGGCCCATCGGGTACATGTCGTGCCCGGGCCAAGGCGTGCCAACACGTTTTTTTTTTTAAATTTTGTTTTAGAAAATATTAAGTTGATTTTTAAGTAAGTTTAAGAGAATAATTAGTTTAATTTAATTAGTTTTAATAAAAAAATGATAGTAAAAATAAAATTTTATTATATTAAATCTCATTACATTGACATAATTGCTCTATAAATCTCTTTAGAAATCATACAAAACATGAAGAAAGGGAAGATGACCCTAACTGTCACCCTCAACTTATTCTTAATATTTTTTTTCCAAGAGATTTACGAGTTAAAAAAATATATGAAAAAAGTTTACAAATGAAAAAATTAGAAAAAATTTCATTCATCCTCTAGTGAGTTCTCAACTTCTATTTCGTTGGACGATTACTGTTCCCTTTCTTCTGCGTTGAGCCAATCTTTCAAGCAAACACACATCTCCAATATGTCTGCTGCTATCGAACTCTTCCACTCCGTGAGCACCCTACCACTTGCACTAAAAGCAGACTCTGATACTACTATAGACACCGGAGAAGTTAGTAGATCATGGACCATGTTGGAAAGCACATAATATATTTTTTTATTGTGATTTCCACAAGTCCAAAATATCAAAAACTTCATAATTTTTAGGGGTCACGTCATCTTCATAGTTGGTTATTTCTAAATAATAATGTAATTCATTAAAATATGCACTAGATTGCCTAGGAGTTTTTTGGTAAAATACGAATGATATTATTGGATTTCGGGTTTTTCTAACAGTTGGTTCTTTTGTAAATTGTATTTTATCACCATACATATCTTCATTTATATGGTACATAATATCTAAACAAATTTTAATATCATTAACCAAATCCCTAACATTATCTTTATAACACATATTTTTATAAAATAAATTTATTAAAATTTCAAGTCTAACTTACAACGTGGATCTACAACAGTTGTAAATAGTAAGTATGGAAAATTTCTAAAATATTTATTAAATTTAGTTTCTTTGGGTTGAATAATATCTTCAAGTATTGGGTAATTTCTACATTCACTAAAAAAGGAACTAATTTCGGTTATATAATATAGTACAATATGTGTACTTGGGTAATAAATGCCTAACATTGCTCTAGGTGTAATTTCAAATTTGATTAAAATTTTAGAAATTTAATGCAAATGATACAATTCATTAAGATCTAAACTACAAGATGGTAATTCCATTTCATTAAACACATTTATTACATCTTTATATTTAATTACCACATTTAACATTTTATATGTATAATTCCATCTTGTTTTTATATCTAGAGCTAAAATTTTAGGTGATATTTTAAAATTCCTATATATTTGTTTAAATGATTGTCTTCTTGGCTCACTATTTTTAATAAATAGTATTGTATTCCTAATTTATTTATTGAATCATTTACTATTCTTAATTCATCTTGTACATGTAAATTAAGTATATGACAAATACACCTAATTTGAAAAATTTTCCATCTAAAATTCGTTTAGTAATATTTTTAAGAATTTCTATTGCGGCCATATTTTCGGAAGTATTATCGAAAGAAATTGAATTTTTTTCTTTCTATTACAAATGCCGCAAAAAACACTAAGTAGGGATTACAATAGATTATGTGCATTATAAAGAAATTCAAATCTATTAAAATCAATTATTCTTTTTGTATACACCAATCTTGATCTATGTAGTAGGCCATTACATATAAATAATGACAACTATTTAAAGCCTCCCAACAATCTACGGTTATTGCTACTCTATAAATTAAAAATATTAATACAACAATTAAAGTTTTCTCATATCTTTATATATTTTAACTATATCGGATTTATATATAGAACGTGAAACTTTTTTATATTCGGGAGCAAAAGATTTTCTTATAAATTTTTCTAATTTTTGGTCTTCCGCCATAAAAAAATATTGTTCGATATGTACTATATATGTTGCTAATTCTTCTCTAGTGGTCTTAGAATTATATTTAAAAGTTCCTAAAGTTCCTCCATAGATACTTATTTGTATTTGTTGTGGTTTATTTGGTGGATGTATTTTTATCTAGGTGTCTTTTAGGGTAGTCCGTTCCACTACCTAAAGGGAAGGAGTAGATTTTTTTTTACAATGCTTATACTTAGCTTTTCTAATATTATTTTCCATAAATTTTTTAAAAAATTTCTATATGTCCGATCTAGAAGTCCTACTGGAGGTGGTTGTTTGGGTTTCGGGTATGACTGCTTTGATTGGCTCTTCTTTGGGCATATTAGTTAATTCTATATATTCATATGATTGTGTAGAAAAGGGTACTTGAGGAGGATATTTGAAGGGTTTGTAAAGGCTTTGATATTCTTCACTTGTTAAAATAAGAGAAAAAGTATCCGTGCCTTGAGAGCAAGAGGCGCCGGACGAGTATGAATCCATTTACAAAAAACCTCAAAAAAACCGAATAAAAAAATTTCAAATTATGAATACTTTTTGAGTGGTGAACCACTTGAGAGATAGAGTAGAGAAATGAGTACTAGAAGGAGGAAGCCGGAAAAACTATGAAGAGCTTGCTTTAGAATTGAGAGTTGATCTTGCTTGAATTTTGATGTTGAGGCTTGTTTGATACTTGATACTTGCTTTGCTTGATGCCTCTTGATCACTTGATACTTACTTGAAATTTAATTGAATATGGAAGATTTTTTTTTGGAAAAATTTTGTCTTTAGAAATTTTTTAGAGAGTTGAAAATTGAGAAGAGTTTTAAAAGAATAAAAATTTTGTGTGAATAATGAAAATGAAAGATATGAGGGGTTATTTATAGTGGAAGAAATGGTTTTTTTGCAAAAAAAATTGCAAACCCCCTCCCCAACGGCCATTTTAACCATTGGGGGCAAAATTTGCAAAAAAAATTGCAATAATCCCCTAACAGCTATAAAAATAGCTGTTTGGTGTTCTGTGCAAAAAAAAAAATTGCAAAAAAACTCCCAACGGGACGTAACGACTAGTTTTTTAAAAAAAAGTTTTTTTCTCCGTGTCGGGCCGTGTCCGGCACGTGCCAGGCACGCCTCGAATATCCCTTGCTCGAGCACGATCCGAACCAGGGACCCGGGCCGTGCCAGACATGTGTTGGGCCGAACGGTCCTGCCAGGTCTATACAAGCACAAGAAGTAATTTCTTATTTTACTTTCATACTGAAAGTTACTAATTTCTTTCTTACTTCTACTGTTTCAAACAGTCAAACATATCATTTTTGTACTTTCATGAGTCAAACACATCATAAAAGACAAAGTGCTGTGGAGGGACCTTTGTTTGGCAGAAAGGGTGGCTAATGCTGGACCTGAGGGATAGGGGAAGCGAGGGTATGGGGTAGGGGAGGCAAGAGGGCAGAGGAGGGACACGACTGCGAATCTACGTTCCATTTGCCACCCGGATTGCCCGAACGCTGAAGGACACGTGGAGCGAGATGCCCGCCGCTCTCTCGAAGCCCGCGGTCCACTCACCGCATGCAGTGAGGTGACCGCGGGGAGCGTGAGGCGGGTTGGTGACGTGGCTGGGTCGCGGTTAGGAGCAGCGGAGGACGTGACCAGCTATAGCAGCAGCAGCTGCAGGATGATAGAAATTCGGTTCTGGGACCAAATGTGTGGGGGAGTGGGGGAGGAAGCGGGCAAGTTGCTCCTCCTGCATTTGGTTCCGTACCAGTTAGCGTAGCTAACGATATTGTTCTCTTTCCACTTCTTTTTTTTGTAACTTTTTTTTTTATCTTTGAGAAAATTACTTCCTTTTTAAAATCATCTGTCGTTATTTCATAGTTATCATCGTTAGCTTTATTTCTTTTAAAGCAAGGATCATCGACCTGCATTAAAACCCATTAGACGGATAAAACTCATTATTAAGTTCTAAGGAAACAAAACACTGTAAGGGCCTGATTGTTACACGTACTCCTGACAGTGGATTTATGACAATAAATTGTATTTATCAACCTATTTTTTTATTTTGTTTATATTAGTTTCATGGAAAGTAGGTAATTAAGGATTTTGCAAACAAGGAGAGTTTTTTTTTTTTTTTGTTTTTAAAGTTTTCTTCATGAAAAATTGGTTATGGAAAATGATGTGGATTTGATAGTAATGATTGTCAAATATTACTGCTATATAAATTAATAAAAAATAATATATAAAAAAAGAAGCTTCATCCCTTGATTTGGCTCAGCTTGATGGTAAATTGCATGGATTCCATATAGATACCTAATTCTTAAGCACGTCCCTTAGGGATTAAATCCTTGAACTAAGAAATTAAAAAGTAACTTTCAAAATTAATATAGAAAAAAAGTGTTCTTTTTATATTTATTTGTTAATTTTTAGAAGAAAAAAATGTATTAGAAAGTAATGTGAGTATTAGTAATTGATTATATAAAATAATATTTACATGATTTTATTTATTTTATATGTATAAAATTATAGTTTTTGAATGATAATGATGACATGTAAATAAAAAATTAACCTTTTTGCTTCTTTGTCCACTTCCTTGAGTTCTTCCAAACCAAAATACAAGGAAATTTTTTTTTTGAAGTAAAATGCTACCTAGGCATCATTTCAATATATAAGAAATAATTTTTAACTTTTTTTTTGGTCAAATAAATACTTAAAGTAGTTGAAGTAGCGTTATTTCCTTACTTATTTTCTACTTTCGTGCAAACAAGCACACCTTAAATGCACGAAACAGTCACGTCATAAATATATATGGAACTACAATAGACCGCAATGAAATGTTAATATGGAAATTCTAAATGCACCCCATTCTCCTTTTTCCCTCCAATTTAAGATGGTCCTTTCTCTCGACCAATTATTTCCTCTCCCAAGAAATTCTAATCAACTAAAACGTTTCAAAAAAAATTAAAAAAAATTATTCTATAGCTAAGCAAAAAATAAAACATTGAGATATGAGTAAAATAAATTTTTTTAACAATTTTTTTTTATTTATTGTACACATTCCTTTTACAAAGGTTAATTTGTTTTTTTTTTAAATTAATCTACTTTTGTTATACTCTCTTTCATGATATTTTTTTTCGAATCTCTTGAATTAAAAATCAAGTGAAAGAAAAAAAACCTTGTTATTTATTATATGAATTTTTATAGAGATTTAGAGTATATCTATTATTTACGTTTTGAAGGAATTATTAGGATTTTTTTGTGAAAGATTTAGAGGGGAAAGAAAGGGAAGTAACCTTCGAATTATTTAATAGTAAACTTGTGAATATTTTCTGAGTAATGTACTTAGAAATTAGATGGGTGCCACTCAGAAACTTCCTTGTTAATAACCACTTTCTTTTACCATGTACTTAAACCTTAATAAAGTCTTGATGACTTACTAATGACAACTCTCTTGACCACCTACTCATACGAAAACGAATTTGCAACCTGCAGCTTCAATTGAATTTCCCCCACGAAGTACTCAAACGTTCAAACGTATTAGCTAGTCAATGACTCAAACGTTCAAACCCAACAACAACAACAATGAGAACTAAGCCTTCTATCCCAAGTACTTGGGATAGGTTATATGAACCAATAGAGAATCACGCCGGATTGCTTACACCGTTAATCCTTCTCCATTCATTCATACTGAGTAATATGTTATTATTTAAATCTCTAGAATCCATTTCTTTTCGTATTATTTCCATTCATATTTTCTTCGGTTTTTTTTTTACTCTTTTAACTTGTCATATATTGATAAACTCTCTTCATCGAGCTGGTGCGTTTGTAAGTTTATATTGTACATGATCAAACCATCATAAGTGATTTTCTCACATCTTCTTTCGATAGAGACTACACTTACTTTAATACGAATATCTTCATTTCTCACTTTATCTCTCCTAATGTTGCCAAATATCCAATGAAGCATGCGCATATCTGTTACACTTATCTTATATAAATGATGTTTGTTTATAGCCTAACATTCCGTGTCATATAATAGAATTAGATTAATAACAGTCCTATTAAATTTTTCCTTCAGCCTTAACGGAATGTTACGATCATATAAAAACGTTCAAATCCATAAGGATAAAAAAGTTCCATACTATATGATCCATGCTCATTTGATTGCTAATATCAGTATTAAGTTAGACTTGGTAAATTCAAAAAAGTATACCCAGTATAGCTATTGTATTAAGTTAAAGTGGATATGTAATAAAATGATAAGGAAAATAATAGCCCCACTGTTTACGTTAATAATTAAAAATAGAACAAGAACGTGAAAATTACGAAATATAAATACTAGTATTCTGTATTCTTTTTTGAATGAACGTGAAAATATGATATCCATCCATTAAAATATGGATCCAAAAACAATCGGATAACACACGCACGCACACATTATGTATGTACACAGGGATTAAGTACTAGTCAATGACTCCGTATTACTTTTCCAAGTATTGACTTTGGATTAAGGATCTGAATCAATTATTTCTATCAATTTTTTGGACCCTGCCATCCGTCTAATATATAGCTAGTATTCACATGCAATCAACAACACCATCTTCTTCTCCATCAAATATTAGTATTGTTCCTTAAAAAAAATTTCAAATATAAATATCGAGTTCAATATTATCCATATAGAAGATCTCAAGTAAATTCAGAATATAATATTTTCATAAATTGTTTACAGTATATATAAATGTCAGAGTATCTCAAAACAGTAATTTATCTGTTAAAATACAAAATAATTTTCATCACCCCTTACTACAATTTCGGAGTTTTAGTGTAGCGGAAGGGTTTTTCAACTTGGTATCAGATCACTCATGGTTTCCACCACCATCACCACCACTGAAACTATTGATAACCCCTTCATTCCTCGGATAACCCGTAGACTATTCTTGTTTCTGCCTCTCTCACGGGAGACAACTATCCTACATGGCGCCGCGCTATGACCATGGCCTTATCTGTCAAGAACAAGTTTGGCTTCGTCGAAGGTTCAATATTATCTCATTCTCGTGCCGATGATCTACTCTGGGACCCATGGGACCGTGCTAACAACATGGTTCTTTTATGGCTGCTCAACTCATTCCATCGAGATCTGATAACCTCAGTCTTCTACGCCGATTCTACCAATGTTGTTTGGACATATCTTCATGACCATTTTTCTTCTTCAAACAATCCACATATTTTCAACCTAGAATGTTCCATTGTCACTCTCCAGTAGAACACCGACTCTATTGCAAAATACTTCAACAAGCTCAAAGGATTTTGGGATAAATTGGCTCAATATGATCCAGTCTCCTCCACTATGCCTAGTCCATACATACAACAACGACAACTGATGCAATTTCTCATAGGTCTCAATGATACCTACTCAAAGGTACATAGCCAAATACTTCTAAAGGATTCCCTACTATCGGTGGGCAAAGTATATTCCTTGGTTTTACAAGATGAACCTCAACGCTTGTTGAACCATTTATCATCTCTCCCTGAAGTTTTTGCTATAGCAGCCATGGACAACCATTCTAATAGTAGAACCACCGATGCAAAGCCACGATCTAAGGAATGCTGCTCTCACTGTCACATCATTAGCCATACAAAGAAAGTTTGCTACAAACTTCATGGCTATCCACTGCATTACAAGATTGTATGCCGTAACAACAAGTCAGTTTCAGGTACACCTTCAGTATCAAGTCCTCCTGTTAATTCTTCTATGGCTGCACACACTAAGCAACCTCCTCAACTAACAATGGATCAATATGAGCAATTATTGTACCTTCTTAGTGTTATCACTTTGGCTTCCGAATCTCAAGTCAACCTTACTAGTATGTGTATCTTTTTATCTTCTTATCCAAATTAGGTTTGGATTATGGATTCTGCTGCGTCTTCTCATATAACCTATTCATCATCTTTTATTAATTCATTGTCCCACACACCTTTGAACTTTGGCATTATCACTTCAACTGGATCGATTGCAAAGACCATAGGCATGTGATCATGCAAACTCACACCATCTATTACATTATCAAATATCTATCATGTTCCTTATTTCAAATTTAATCTTCTATCTATTAGTCTCCTTATTAAAGATTTTAATTGTCGTGTAATTTTTTACCTCACTCGTATTTTACAGGACCTCTCGACGACAATGGAGATTGGTTAGGGTCATGAGCGAGATGGACTTTACTACTTCGACTCGCCTTCTCCCACTGTTTGTCTCGCAAATCATTCTTCTCTGCTTGATTTATGGCACATATGTCTTGGACATCTATATATGGCTCGTCAACATGCATTAGCACTCATATTGTTAATTAATTCAAATAAGCTGTCTAAATTTTGCAATATCTGTCCCCTAACAAAGCAAACTAGGCTGTCATTTTCCAATAGTGTTTCATCTACAAATAAACCATTTGAGCTTATTCATTGTGATTTATGGGGACCATATTCAGTTCCATCTCGAACTAATGCATGTTTTTTTTAACTATAGTTGATAATTTTTCACGATATACTTGGGTGTTCTTAATGCAATTTAAATCACAAACTTGCCAATTTTTACAACTTTTTGGATTTTATGTTCAAACCTAATATGGTCCCAAAATCATGCGTATACGTATAGATAATGGTACTGAATTTTGCAACAGTATTCTTTCCAATTTTCTCTCTATACTTGGAATTGTACATGAACATATTTGTGTAGTTACTTCCCAACAAAATAGAGTAATTGAACGTAAGCATCATCATCTACTTGATATTGCACGAGCCCTTCGTTTCCAATTTGGATTATCTAAACAATATTGGGGTGATTGCCTCCTCACTGCTACCCATCCCATTAACTGTATCTGATGTGATAAATTACTGCAAGCGTACAGTGTCGGTTGTAGCGCTATACAGGTTGTCCTATAGAGATCTCAGATGTTTTGCGATTCTTACTAATTCTAGAGTCTAACGGACTAATAAAGAGTTTCTAAATTGAAAAGATGAGTTTTAAGTTCTAAAAATTAGCCTAAGATTTCGAATCCATTAGAATAATAGCCTAATAATGAATTATCTTTTTCGTCCTAATTTTTTAATTATGCACGGTTAAGTAACATATTAAAAATGTGATCTTTTTAATTTGATTTTAATTAAGTGCCCCTAAATATGACCTATCAAGTGATATGCAAGTATAGACCATCAAAGATAACACCATTCTTAAAAACAAATTATTTAAGTAGAAAATCTTATAAACAAAAGTAAAGAAATAAACTTCAAACCTTAATCTAAGTATAGGTTATCAAAAAATCGAACTTAAGTATAACCTATCAAAAAAAAAAATAGATTTACAAGTTTATTCAAGTCAATTTATTTATAGGAAAATCTTGTTAATGATTCTAGAAATAAACAAAAAATATGAATTCCAAATCTCATCTAAGTATAGATTATCAAAATATTAATTAAGCATAATCTATCAAAAAATTATGATTTACGAACTCTATATTTTATGTATTTATAGAAAAATCATAACTTTATTTCTTTTTTTGGAAGAAGATGAGATAACTTCTGTTAGATCGATTAAACTAATTTCATCTATATCTTAGAACTAAAGAAAATTAGTTACACATAATTCGAGTAACAAAAATCATATTTTTATTCATGAACGCAATTAAATCTAATCTAGAAAGCGATAATAATCTAAACTAGAAAGCAATTAACTCTATCTAAAAAGCAAATAAAAACTTGTAAGCAATGGCATACCTCTGGAGCATGGTATTGCGGCCGTCAACCCTTCAGCAAAACTCTAATTTTATTAATAAAAAATTCGAGTACTGCTTAAAAAACTCTACAATACAAAGATACAGCCAATATATAGGCTTCGAAAATCAAAACCTAATTCTAATACAACTGAAAAATCACAAAATTATATCGAAACTATCGAAGAAAAATCAGCCTGTGGGCCCACTTCTTGGCAGCTATTTTGGGGTAAATGTCGCCATTTGGCGGCTATATTTTGAGAAAATTGGTCAAAATTTCTTCCACATGAGTCTCTTGTCTTGTGCTTTTGATTTTCCTAACTGTATTTTACTAACCTTGCAGCTTTACTTTCTTTGAACTCTTTTATAGAATTTGTTTCCTAATCCGACTCTGATTTCATGTCATATCCTTATACGAATCGGATAATCTGAAAAATAAAATAAAAAATACCCGTGCAACATTTATTTATATACAAAAATAGATAAAATATGGGAGAAAAAAATACAATATATGATACTTATCACACTCCCACACCTATCTTTTGCTAGTCCTTGAGCAAAATCTAAACTTAAAAAGAAAAATCCTTACTCACTTTCACAGGAATCGCGATTACATTTAGCACGCACAACAAACCTTTAAACCCTTAGGTTACCCTAGTGGACGAGTTGTGCCTCGTGAGGGTTTGCAGTGAATAAACCACAAAATTCGTGAAGAAATTAGATTAAGGAATAAAGAAAAGAAAAATAAGGATAACTGAAAATCAAGAAAGACAAAAAATTTTATACAAAAGAAAGAAAAATTCCTTTTTTATTTTAATGATATTTTTATCAATTAATCTCACTAATATACAAACTCAAGAACGCATTTAGATTATCAATTTTCAAATCGAGTGTCATATCAGATATATTTATCATTTTAATAAAAAATTTAAATTCTATCTTTCAATACTTACTCACAGATAATCCATTGGCTCCTATACAACTACGTGCATGTGTGATACTCTATTTCGGTTTTGGACTCCAACTCTAACTTATGATTCATCTCCTCTCTCATAATAATTTTTTTCTTTTTTTTTCTTTTTTTAAGAATATTTCACCTTTCATGAATATTCATACTTACTTAGGCGCAAAGTACCCGATTACTCGGTTCATACTCTTTTCTTTTATTTTTTTTAGAATATTTCACTATTCATGTGAATATTCATGCTTACTAAGGCACAAAGTACCCGATTACTTGGATCATACTCTTTTTTCACTATTGAGACATTGCCTTAATATCAGGCGTACCCCATTATTTTATTACTCTCGAGACTATTGTCTTAATATCAGATTCACCCCATTATTTTATTCTCACTTTTTTTTTGTTTAGAGAGAGAAGACTTACTCATTCGTTACAATTTTTGTCCTTAACCTAATATACTATTATAACGTGAAAAATAGATGTATACTTGCCTCAAAACTACTGTTAGCGGTATTTATTTTTTGGATTTTAATTTTTTTCATAAAATTCAAAGTGTATCGTTCAATCTACTCTCCTATCCAATTTCAAGTCTAAATTTATTCTTTTATATATAATTAGGTTGATCTATTGATAAAAATACATAAATTTATTGTTAAATTTTTTTAATTTATCTTTTTCAGTTTTTTTCAGTTTCTTTTTAATTTTTTTTTAGTTAGTTACCCTAAAAACTACCCAAAGTGTAATAAAGAAACCCAATAATCTAAAAATAAAATAAAGATTCTAAAAAAACTAAAAATCTTAGAAAAATATGAAGAAAATATACTAACCCACTCCCACACGCCTAAACTCGTATATGCCCTCATACACAAACCAAGGGTGGTAAAATAAAAAAAAAACTATTATACAAATATTATACACTTATTAAAAAATTCAAATGGTTACCACCTCTTGATCGCTTTCCACTCTCATAGTGTGTCCTTTGACATTTTAATATGGATGAACTTATCATTTTTATTAGTTTTGTATTTAATCTCTCCATCTTATTTTTTATTTTTCTCAATTTTTTTCTACCCTTCTTTCTTTTATTCAATAGTAAAGTTTTGTGGTTAGAAAGCGTACATTTACCATTAATATTCGACCAACGAGTATCTTTCATGATGGTAAGTATTTTGGTTTTATCAACATGTGAAATAACATACTCACTTTGATGTAGCAGAATCATGAGTTTGATTTTGGATCGTCCTTCCAAATCATTAGGTATCATGACCTCTTCTTTTTTATGTTCCTCCATTCTTCAATTATTATGGGCTTTTCATGCAAATTTTCTTCAATCCTGTCATTAAAATTCTTAAAAGAAAATGACAAATTAGTGGACTTATCATCAGTCAAGTTATTGTGAAGGAATAAAAATTCTTCTTCATAAATTTCTTCTTAATTTTCATCAAAAGAATCAAATGATAATGTGTCACTAGTAAGCTCACCATGAGGTAAATCATCAAGCAAAATATTTTCTTTATCACTAAGTTCTTTATAATTATTGTCATAATGGTCTAAAATATATTGATTATAATGTTGAATTATAGACTCAACATGCACAAAATTATTTAACTCATTTTGAATCATATCTACTTCAAAAGATGACTAAAGTGGTTACTCGTTGGAGTAAAATATGTTCAAACTATTAGCTGGTTGGTATCCAAAAAGTTTAGTTTGAGAAATCGCATTGAGAAGATTTTCCATACAAGATTCAACTTGAGAGGATAATTTTTGAGAGGATGATTTTAGTAAAACTTCTATATCTTCCTCTATTCTACGTCTTCGTTCCTTAGACTCATGATCGTAATTTTTCTTATTTTTTTCAAATAATTGCATCTCGAAATCATGAGTGAAATTTGAAGGTGGATATGATGGATCCGTATATATATTTAATGACATATATGAAGTGAGTATAGGTAAATTCTCATAACATGCATATTTTGTTTCTAATCTTTTTAATCTTTCATCCAACATATTCAATTGAATATCTTGTTTATTATTGAATGTAGAACATGAAGATGAATAGCCTATAAAGAAAGGATCAGATAGAGGACTCTCTTGATATGGCTCTTGATTATATGCAAAATTAGAATTATTCATCCATTCATAATTGTAGTTTTGCGTATAAGAAGCGCTCGTAGGTTCATTATATGTGTTGTAAATTTGATTATGACATAATCCTAGCAAACTTCCTATCCATGGACACTGATAATAATTATGATATGGATCACGACAATAATAACAATCAGTTTAATTTTGAAACATATATATTTTTTAATTTTTTTTGAAAAAGGTGGAGATGGAGAGAGATGGAAAAGAAATAAAAAGATTGATTGTTTTTTTATTCTTTTAGAACCAGGGAACCAAAATACAGAACTGGAGAAAAAGTGGACTCAGTTTGTACCTGCCTTGCTGCCAATTGGCGGTTTTTGCTGCCAAATAGCTGCAAAACCAGAGAGCTTGACTTTCTACTTTATGCTGCTTAGTCCAGAGGCTCTTGTGATCCCTTTTGTCTTCCCGTATCTGCAATTTTTGTTCCCTTCACACTCAATATATACTGTTAACCCGTAAAACTTTAGAAAAAACAAGAAAAACACCGTTGATCCCTGGCAACGGTGCCAAAAACTTAATGTGATAAATTACTGCAAATATACAGTGTCGGTTGTAGCGCTATACAGGTCATCCTACAGAGATCTCAGGTGTTTTGTGATTCTTACTAATTTTATAGTTAATTGGACTAACAAAGAGTTTCTAAATTGAAAAGATGAGTTTTAAGTTCTAAAAATTAGCCTAGGATGTCGAATCCATTAGAATAATAGCCTAATAATGAATTATCTCTTTCTTCCTAACTTTTTAATTATACACGGTTAAGTAACATATTAAAAAAGTAATCTTTTTAATTTGATTTTAATTAAGTGTCCCTAAGTATGACCTATCAAGTGATGTGTAAGTATAGACCATCAAAAATAACACCCTTCTTAAAAATAAATTATATCAAGTAGAAAATCTTATAAACAAAAGTAAAGAAATAAATTTTAAACTCTAATCTAAATATAGGCCATTAAAAGACCAAACTTAAGTATAACTTATCAAAAAAATTAGATTTACAAGTTTATTCAAGTCAATTTATTTATAGGAAAATCTTATTAATAATTCTAGAAATAAACAAAAAATATGAATTCCAAATCTCATCTAAGCATAGATTATCAAAATATTAATTAAACATAATCTATCAAAGAATTATGATTTGCGAACTCTATATTTTATTTATTTATAGAAAAATCATAACTTTATTATTTTTTTGGATGAAGATGAGATAAATTCTATTAGATCTATTAAACTAACTTCATCTACATCCTAGGGCTAAAGAAAATTAGTTACACATAGTTCGAGTAAGCAAAATCCTATTTTTATTCATGAACGCAATTAAATTTAATCTAGAAAGCGATGATAACCTCAACTAGAAAGCAATTAACTCTATCTAAAAAGCAAATAAAAACTTGAAAGTAATGGCGTACCTCTGGAGCACGGTATTGCGACCGTCACCCATTCAGCAAAATCCTAATTTTATTAATAAAAAATTTGAGTACAAACTACTGCTTAAAAAACTCTACAATTCAAGGATACGGCCAATATATAGGCTTCGGAAATCAAAACCTAATTCTAATACAACTGAAAAACCACAAAATTACATCGAAACCATCGAAGAAAATTAGCCCGTGGCCCACTTCTTGGCCGTTATTTTGCGGTAAATGCCACCATTTGGCGGCTATATTTTGAGAAAATTGGTTGAAATTTCTTCCACATGAATCTCTTGTCTTGTACTTTTGATTTTCCTGACTGTATTTTACTTTAACTCTCTGCAGTATTCTAATCTTGTAGTTTTGCTTTTTTTGAACTCTTTTATAGGATTTGTTTCCTAATCAGGCTCTGATTTCATGTCATCTCTATATACGAATCGGATTACCTAAAAAAATAACCTAAAAATATCTGAGTAGCATTTATTTATATACAAAAATAGATAAAATATAGGAGAAAAAATACAATATATGATACTTATCCCTACACATATCCTCAATAATAAGACACCATTTGAACTCCTACACTCTTCTAAACCCAAATATGATCACATCCGTACTTTTGGTTGTTTTTGCTTTGCATCAACTAGATATCTTGACTCTGATAAATTCCATTCTCGTGCTCGTCGATGTGTACTTATTGGTTTCCCTATGTACCAAAAAGCCTGTCGCTTACTTGATATATCAACCAATCAAGTCTTCACTAGTAGAGATGTTATTTTTCATGAAAATATTTTTCCTCTAGCAGATCAATTTTTGACTTCCAATATGCATGTAAATCATCTTGTACTTCTGTTATCCTTGCTTGATAACTGTCATGAATGTGAAAACTCCATAACACAAGTTTTACCTTCTTAAACTCCTGCTAGCACAAATTTACCTCCTTCCACCCAGGCATTGTCCCGACCACAACATCAAACCCGCCCACCATCTTACTTGAGAGACTGTGACTGGTTTCATGGTTTTGACTGCATCTCCAAAGTCTTCGATAAAGTATCTTTTATTCAATCATCTTTCTTACAGTATTTTTTCTCCTACACACTTATCTCTCTTATATGTTATAGATATGCATTCAGAACCTGTCAAAGTTTCTTTGCTTCCTTCCATTGAATAAGCTTGAATTACAATGAAAGTGAACAAGATAAAAAAGAACAAACGAGAGGATTTTATAGTTCAATCTCTCTCTTTTACAATATAATCGTGGGATCAGTGGCGATGGGATCTATAGTAGTTCCTTTGGACGATCGGTACGTCGAACTCTTCCCTTTTGAAGATATCGGCCGATTGTAGACGATCTTCTTGGTCTTTACTCTTCACGAATCTAAGGCTCTGTGCATAACTTGAATTCTCTAAGAGGAAGACGATCACAAAAAGGCTTCAAGGCTCTCTAGCGTACTTGAATTGCCAAAGGATCACAAAGAAGATAATTGCCGAAAAAGAATCGTTTTCTAGGGTTTCACCAGGAAGGTATTTATAGCCCCAGGTTAATGCAAGAGTTTCTATCTAAATAGAACTCGCATTCATCAAGGATTTCGATCAAATATCTTAGTTTTGATGGAATTCTGATTAGACTTGATTCGGGTATTTGGATAAGCCCAAAATCATAATCTTAATTAATTTGAGATTCTGATTATCTGCTTACGCGGAGCTTTAATCACATCAAAACGCGGTGCTAAATAACCAAAACGCGGAGCTAACGCGGAGCTATTGATCATCTCCGCGTTTCACTCAAACGCGAGGCTAATACTAGCCAGACTGCGGAATCAACGCGGAGCTATTAAGCATCTCCGCGTTTTGTTCAAACGCAAGGTTAATATAATCAAACGCGGGGCTACTGAATGGGCTCCGCGTTCTGTTGTGGAAAATCCTTTTATCTTTAGAAATTTTCACTGCCAACAAAACCCCCTCCAAAGTTTTCAAAATGGCTTAGAACTTAGCAGATTATGAAATACTTTGGATCAGTAAAACTGAATACGCGGAGTTAGAATACTTATGCTCACTTACGCGGAGCTAATCAGCTTCACTTCGTCTTCAGTGAAATGAGTAATTATGTCATTAATTACCCTGAATTTCTACGCCGAATACCAAGCGACGGAAATTATGTTTAAATAGAGCTTCCGGCTCATCTTCTTCTTCATCCGGAGATTTTTGAAGAGTTCTCAACTCCTGCAACTGAGTGAGCGATGTTAATGAGCGATCTTTAATTGATCTCCCTTTAATTCTCCATAGATTTTCATCATTAGGATGTCACTTCAGAGGAGTTTGGCTTTATGCACGTTGGCCAACGTTAATGGCAGCGGCCATGAAAGTAGACGCGACGGCGAACCAGTCTATGCAGCGTCTTTCGAAGATAAAAATCTTAACTCTTGGTCCTCTAAGAACCATCTGGAGATGTTTTGGCTTTGTTTAATCTGGCCAATTGTTTACTTTACCGGCGAGATCGCCGTTCTCTGGCCGTAAGGCTTGGAGAAGAAGGAGAAGGCAGAGAGGAACTCTGTTCTTTTTCTACACGAAGTTATCGCGTCATCCCTGCGCTTGAAACGCGGGGCTTATCTGACTAGCAGTCTCGATGAATCTGCGAGGCTATCTTTGATTAGCAGTCGCGATGAATTGCGAGGCTATCTTTGATTAGCAGTCGCGAGGAATTGCGAGGTTATGAAAGAGAAGGAAACCTCAGAGAGAAACTCTATCCTTCCTTTAAGCGAAGTTATCGCGTCATCCTCTGCGTTTAAAGCGCGAGGCTATTTCTTCAACTACACGCGGAGTTAGTTTAGCTTCGCGTTTTCACACTTTTAGAAACTCTGTTCCTTTTACAGTAAGTCTAATCCTTTCTGAAGACGAGTGTATGCGGGTCCATCGATCTTCATCAGCAAAAGTAATTCTAAGGAAGCCAGAAGCATATGCTTTACAACATAGTTGCATGTTTCAAGCTTTGGCTCCGAGAAATAAACTCTTGAAGGAGCCGTAAGCTCAAGTAAGGGATTGCAGCACTTGCAGTTCAGCTTGTGCTTCGATGCAGCACTTGCAGTTCAGTTTGTGCTTCATTGTAACACTTCCCTTTCCTCTCGTGCTTCATTTCGAATGACAGATCCAAATTGGCATTTGCAAAGGAGATCTTTTGCATATGAACCAGGGAACTGAGCTTCAACACCCCGTAGAGATGAACTAGGGAACCGAGCTTCAACACCCCGTAGAGAAGTCTTACTGTTTGGTTATTGATGAGTTGATCATGTAAAAACTTTTGGGAGAGCTATAACTCCCTCTTTGTAATCTTCCTTTTTTTTTTATCAATAAAGGGCAAATTATTTTCCTCTCTATCTGTTGGCTTTAATAATTTTGCTTGCTCAACAAACAGATGGTCAATAATTTTGGTAAAATAGTCTAAGGCTCTTCTGCGTAGCTTAGACTACTAAGACCCAAATGATCGGATAAGGATCATTTTAACTTAGATGGAAGCGCCTAATTGCACTCACCAAAAATCCAAGTTTTTCATAAGAACGCGAAGCTAAGACATCGGATTATCCTCGCGTTTTGAACAGTTGCGCGGAGTTAATAACTTCGCGTTTTGGAGAGTAACCGACCAGTCATTTTCTCCGAAACTCGCGCCGAACTCCAAGAGGCGGTTTCTTTCATTTAAATGAAATCTCTATTCCTTATCCTTCTTACTCTACTTGAGAATTTTCCAGAAACTTAGAGATTCAGGCGATTATAGTTCAGGCGACCCGAGCTTCTTCCGACCGAGTTTTCTCCCAACTTCCCATCGATTCTCCTTAGCAATGGCACCCAAAACTCGTGCTACTTCTCGCGCGGCTCCATCATCGGCGACCGGCGCAAGCAGTGGTGGCGGCGGCGGCCATGGCAGCGACACGCCAACCCATATTTCGCCCATCAGGGGTAAGAATCTCTCCATCGAGACTCTTTAGAACATTTCTAGAGTGATTTTGCTTAATTTTAACTGATTAATCAACTCTTTTACCGGCGAGATCGCTGTACTCCTGCTGTAAGGCTTGGAGAGGAAGAAAAGTCTCTGACTTTCTTCTTACGCGAAGTTATCGCGTCATCCTCGCGTTTTGAAGCTCGGGGCTATTTGATTTAGCAGTCGCGTTAAAACGCGAGGCTATTTTGAGTAGCAGTCGCGCTGAAACGCGAGACTATTTTAAGTAGCAGTCGCACTGAAACGCGAGGCTGTTTTAAGTAGCAGTCGCGCTGAAACGCGAGGCTGTTTTAAGTAGCAGTCGCGCTGAAACGCGAGGCTGTTTTAAGTAGCAGTCGCGCTGAAACGCGAGGCTATTTTGACTTCTGCGCGGTCTAATCTTTAGCTTCGCGCGGCGCTATTCTTAGCTTCGCGCGTTCTAATTTTTAGCTTCGCGCGTCCCTACTTAGAGAATTTTTTTTGTCTTATAGAAACTTCTCTAACTCTGGTGCTTTTTTTTGCAGTAGGGTATTCGATGGAGGCTCTTCCCCACAAGAACTACTTCGGCTTTGCTGGGGGTTCTGATCCTTCAGGCCAATTTCGCTTCACCACTATCTTGGCTTCATATAAGCCAGACCCGAAGGAGCGCAAGGAGAAATTGATCAAGTATCACCCCACTACTGCACGAGAAATTATAACTGATGCAGCCTTCGAAACGTTGAATAGAGAGGCGATGAGGAAACCCGCCTTCCTCTTTGGAGACCAGATGGATCAATCAGATGAGATCCTTTTTGAAGAGGAGTGCGTTTGGTTATATAACTCAGGCGAAATGCTGATGTTTCTGCCTAGAATGGATCGTAGCTATCCCCTGGTCTATCTTCAGAGGCTGGCGATGCTTCGGGAATTAAAGTGGGGACTAACTCAAGAGCAAGATGGCGTCCCAACGGACAAATTTGGTGCACAAGGGGTTTATCAAGATGGTCCCCCCAGATGCATTACTGGCTTGCTTCCAGGCCGATTTGGCAAGGAGCTTCCAGTAGGAGAAGTCACATCCCGCGCACGAACTTTTTTAAATGAGTTCCTGGCGAAGAATGGTCAGTATCCGGCTAGCGACTTTAGGATGCCTGGCTGGGTTCATTCTTCCAGCAATATGTGGTGGGCCCGCCTCGTTCAGTACATGCTGGATTCCCACGAGCCCATTTTAAAGGATATTGGCTTGTATAAAGCCATCAGGAATGTCCAATTCGGGTTTCCCCAGAGTGCTTATGACTTTTACTGCCTCTTGGAGATGTATAACCCTGAGACTTGTACTCTCTTTACACCAGTGGGTGAGCTAGGGTTTGCTCTCCACGAGATGTTTGAAGTTTCTGGGCTCTCAATGGGCGAAGTACCCTATGAAGAATATATCCCCACCACCGAAGAATTGAACATGCTGATGGTGAGGGATGAGCGCGTCTATGCGACATATTGGGAGATGATGTGTCATTATCATATTTGCGCTGACCAGACAGGTGCGCGTAATCACGGTATCGGCCACAAGAAATGGGCCGAGTACCTCTTTGCCAATTTAAATTCTAAGGATACCTCGGCCACCATCCATGGTCATTCTCCTGTCCCCATCTCAGAGATTGACCAACGTGTAGCCAGGGGCCATTACCGTCTGTATTATACTACAGACTCCAATGAGAATGGATACGGTCCCAGTACTTTATTCAAGAGCTATCATTATCAAGCCCAATTTCCGGTTTCCAACAGAGGTCTCATTGCCGGGTTTTTGATGCTGTGGCTTAAGAGATGCGTCGTGCCGTCGTTGCCCAAGGAAGCAATTGCAATGACCATGGTATATCCAGCGGTTTTTCTTGCATATGGCCGACCCCTTGGATTTCTTCCCACCATGGTGTGTAATTTACAGCATGGACTGCGGGTGCTTTGTCGTGATTTCCTTCCCACTGTTAAGGTCAAGGGGAAAGGAAAGGGCAAGTCGAAAGAGATTGCCCAGCCGAAAACTCCAAACCCTAGGGTGGAGATGCCCTACACCTATTTGATGGCGTGGCTCATCTTGCACTGTTCTTCTTTAATGAGTGCACCAGAGCGTCGTTCGGGCGAAAAGTGCTTCTTTGTAGAGCTGTATGAACGCTCTTCATGGAAGCAGAATTATATGTCTCAAATTCGGAAGACTCTTCGTGGCTTTCAGAACTATGAGATCTTCAGGTGTTTCCCCGACTTCCCTGGCGGAGAGTATGGGTTGAGGCTGAAGGACGCCATAGGAGCAAATAAGTTCACTACTTTATCTGCAGGAGCGTTCTGGTGGCTTCTCAACATCCGTCCCGGACACTTGGTGTATCGTCAAGATCTCATGTGTCGGATCGAGCCATACACTCCGAGTCGCTTTGCTTGCTAGTTTGGATACTCTCAACTTTATGTGGGCAATCCAAATAAAGATCTTGCCTACGAGGGGAATTTATACGAAGGCGCTCGTGGCTGGTTCTATTTTGTAGCGGGCGGAACCAAGGCTGAATTCTCCTTGCCCCAGAAGGCGCCAGAATTGGCCACAACTCTCTGCTTCTGCAACTGGTTCAGCATTGCGAATGCTGACGTGCCTGGCTTCTCTCTCAATCGCAGTTGTTGCAAAGAGATTGAAGCCCTCTACATTAGCCGTCAGGGTGCTTCTAGGGTGAGAATAAAAGGAATGGAAGAATTCCTTGGTGCTGCGGCTGAGCCTTCAGACGCCAGCGAGTCCGACGATGACGACGATAATGATGATGATAACACTGGTGCTGGTGGAGCTCCCCAGCCTGTTGTCAGTCGTCCTTTGGGTCCAACTCTCAAACGCCGCGGCGCTTTAAAGAGAAGGCCGGGTAAGAAGCAAAAATTGGCACAGGAAACTTTGATAGCCCCCAAGAAGTGGCTGTCAAACTTGCTTCAGACTTGTTGGCTTCAGCTCTACCCCCAGCGTCGGCAAGGGAGGATGAACCTGCTTAAGCTCCAAGTGTCGCTGGGGTTTCGGCTCCTTCGGCCATAGAGCCTGCGGCAGAACCTGTGGCGCAACTAACGGGTAGTGAGACGGGTACATTGCTGGAAACGACAATGGCTCCCCCTTCAAGTCCGACAACTGGACTCGCATCGCCTGGTATGGCTCTTAGCATTTTATCTTTTGCCCGTTATTATTTTAAGGTAACACTGCTTTTCTAGTTTTCTGAAATGCAGGTGGTCAACTTTTCTCGCCAATGCATTCGACTACCCAGGTAGAGTCTGACGATAGGATGGACCATTCCGGCTCCGTTGGTGGTGTGGGTAGCTCTGCTGGCGAGTTTGCGGCTGATTATTCCACACCGGCTCCTGCCTCTGTTCCCTCTTCAATTCCCCCCATTGATGAACTTGGGAGTGATGAGAGAACAGAAATTATTATTGCAGCTGCCGCCAAAGAGGCCACACCGTCTCCTAGTATGCCATCTCCAACACCAGTTTGCTCCACTAAGACATTTTCCGTGGTCGTTGGCGTGCCTTCTCAGTCAGCGATTTTAACGTCGTCTGTTGTCGTGGCTGCTGAGACACCTGCAACTTCTCCGACTTCAAGCCTTCCAGCAGGAGAGAAGGAGAATTTGAAATTCTCGTTCGAAGGTGCTTCTCCTACCGGAGGAGCTTCGGGCGAAGTTATTCCGTCTTCTACTCTTGCCGGTGGGAGTACCCAAGTGATTGGTACTGGTGGTGTTTCCCCTGGGGTCTCCAGCTCTTCCAGATCTGCACTGGCTCTACTGGTTCCCCATATCGTAAGCTTGATGCAGGGACGGGCTTCTTCTTCTCCAACTCCGGTAGCTGCCGCTTCCTTGCCTACGACATCTTTCTTGGCATTACCTGCTTTGCCCACTAACACTGCAAATCCTCTCGAAGAACTTTTCAACTTCACTGTCGTGGATTTTATGCGTTTGCTAAGGAGGTGTGTCGAGATGGTTCTTGCTGGCCATGATTTCTTCAACTTCGCACGTCCACTGTTATTCCGCTATCTAGGGAATATTGAAGAAGTTGGTGGACAAGATCAAGCAGCTCCCTACCGGGCCTGCCTTGCAGCCTTAGAAGAGCAGGTGACCATGCTACACACACTCCGTCAGGCGGACGTGGAGGCGATCACTGAGATAGAGCTGGCGCGGCTTCGGGCAGAATACTTATCTCGAAGAAATGCTTTAAGGCAACAGGAGGAGAGATGGTCTCAGGAGCTGACAGAGCTCCAGGCCAGTCGGGAATCCGTTCTCAGCGACCTGCGGAGGATGGACTCAGAAATTGAGGAAAGCCAGGCTGCCATGTCTAGAGCCCAGGAGACGATTGCCAAGGCTCGGGCCATTTTGATAGAGAATGAACTCCGTTTAGGAGAGTCTGTCAAGAAGCGGGAGATATTGCTCATCCAGCAGGAGCAGATTCAGCAGGAAGAGACGGCCAGGAATCGTGCCATAGAAGAGTCTCGTCAGCAACAACTTGCGATAAACGACGATTAGCTACGTAGACAGGCTCAACACACCGTGGAGTCATCTCATCGTCGCAATTTGGACGAGACAATGAATAAATTGAAACTCCTGGGAGACCCATAGCCCTCTCCTGTAGTAAGAACTTCCACAAATAGGGGAGAAATAACCTTTTGTCGGTTCTTTTGAGATTCTTTTTTGTACTTTTCACCTTTTTAATAAAGATGACTCTTTTATTTGTCGGCTTCAAAACAGATTTGCTTGCCTAACAAATAACTTGTCGTCAAAATGATTTATCTCTCAGGCATCATTTATGCACAATTTTTTTTTTGAACCGAGGTAAGAGTTTAAGATTTTATGGGATTTTTAGCAAACCCCCAGCTATTAACGGATTTGATTAGCCTTTACCAACTACCGTTTGAGTTGGGCTAGCCATGTTATTCCCCTCAATATGGTGAGTTGTCGAAGATTTCGTTTGGGCTTAAATGCCAAACTTTTCTTCCTCCCATTGCCTAGTCGGCATTGGGCAATTTATACTTTTACTCCAGTATGATGGGTTGGCGAGAAACTGGTTCTCTTCCCATTGCCTAGTTGGCATTGGGTAATTCATACTTTACCCCAGTATGATGGGTTGGCGAGAAACTGGTTCTCTTCCCATTGCCTAGTTGGCATTGGGTAATTCATACTTTTTATGTCAGAGGCGCTAAACTGCGCATGCCTAAAAGAAAGATTGGCGGCTGTTCAAACTTGAGAACTGGCACACCAGGTTTTAGGTCAGAGGCGCCAAACTGCGCATGCCTAAGAAAAGACTGGAGGTGGTTCAAACTTGAGAACCAAACATGAGGCGGTTTAAGGCTCTCTCGCGTAACTTGAACTGGGCACACCAAACACACCAGATTTAGGTCAGAGGCGCCAAACTGCGCATGCCTAAGAAAAGACTGGAGGTGATTCAAACTTGTGAACCAAACACACCAGGTTTAGGTCAGAGGCGCCAAACTGCGCATGCCTAAGAAAAGACTGGAGGTGGTTCAAACTTGAGAACTAAACACACCAGGTTTAGGTCAGAGGCGCCAAACTACGCATGCCTAAGAAAAGACTGGAGGTGATTCAAACTTGTGAACCAAACACACCAGGTTTAGGTCAGAGGCGCCCAATGCGCATGCCTAAGGAAAAGACTGGAGGTGGTTCAAACTTGAGAACCAAACACACCAGGTTTTAGGTCAGAGGCGCCCAATGCGCATGCCTAAGAAAAGAAGACGCGTATCTCCAGGGATACTAAGAATAGTATTTCTTCAGAAACTTGCCATTGATCGGCATCATCATCCTGTCGCCATCTTGATTCATTAGGCGATAGGCTCCATTGGAGTATACTGTCTCCATAATAAACGGTCCTTCCCACTTGGGTTCAAACTTACCCTTAGTCTTGTGGGTTAGCACCATTGACCTTTTAACAGCCAGAACCAAGTCTCCTTACTTAAAGGTCCTTGATTTAACGTTCTTATTGAACGTTTGAGATATTCGGGCTTGATACAACTCAATTTGTTGTTGAACCCTGAGACGTTTTTCATCTAACGCCTCTAGTTCTTGCAATCTTTGCTGATGACGCTCTTCTGTCGTCATCTTTGTGGCTAAATCCACTCTTAATGATGGTATCTGGATTTCAAGAGGCAAGACAGCCTCACTTCCATAAACCAAAGAGAACGGGGTAGTTTTGGTCGGGGTGCGAAAGGTAGTACGATAAGCCCACAAACATTCTCCCAACTTTTCATCCCAATCTCGTTTATTGGAAGAGACGAACTTCCGAAGGAGTTTGATGATCGTCTTGTTGAAAGCTTCTGCTAACCCATTAGCCGCAGGGTTATATGGTGTAGAAGCGATACCTTTGATTCTGAACTTATTGCAGAATCTGGAGAATCCCTGACTAATGAATTGCGGACCATTATCATGAATGATCCGTCGAGGGACGCCAAATCGGTAAATGACATGATGCTTGATAAACTTGATCACATCTGTCGTTTTCACCTCTTTCATGGGCACGGCTTCAGCCCACTTTGAAAAATAATCGGTTATTGCAAGAATAAACCGGTGTCTTTTGGATGATGGGGGAGTTATTGGCCCCACAATGTCCATTCCCCAGGCCTCAAACGGCCAGCTAGCAACAGTATTGTGCAAGTATTCTTAGGGTTGATGAATAAAATTGGCGTGAACTTGGCATGCATGGCATCGTTTAGCGTATGCCATTGCTTCCGTGATCATATTCGGCCAGTAGTATCCTAGCCTTTTTATACAGTCTCCAAGTTTTGGACCGGGCTGATGAGCTCCACATACTCCATCATGCGTTTCTCTCAGTACTTCTTTTGCTTCTGCTTTTGATATGCAGCGTAGCAGTAGACCGTCTCTTGACTTTCTATATAAAGTCTGAAGTTTATGGTCATAATAAAATCTCTGGGCCTTCCTCTTTATCGAGGTAGCTTCCTTTGGATCTTCTGGTAATATCCCATGTAAAGTATAATCCACAAACGGAAATTGCCAATCACGGGACTCTAACTTTAAGCTTATCTGGCATACCTCTTCGGCTTGAGACACCGCGTCTGGGTGGAGGAGTGCTCTGCTACCGATGGTGATGCTTTTAGCTTCACCTGGCTGGATTGCCAGTATTGCGGCTAATGCGGCAAGAGCATCTGCATAGACGTTCTCATTTCGAGATATGTGGTATATGTAAAATTGTTCAAAATATCCTGCTAGCTCAATAGCTAGCTGATGATAAGGGATGAGGGTTTCATGTCTGACTTCATACTCACCTGTCATCTGATTGACGATGAGCTTAGAGTCTCCATATGCCTCTAGATAGTTCACCCCCAGCTGCAGAGCTATTTTTAAGCCGATAATGAGCGCGTTGTATTCCGCTACATTATTCGTGCACGGTTCTGTTAACGAGTAACCGTTAGGCAATATATGTTTATGTGGGGATATAAGCACAACCCCCACTCCAGCAGCAGATCGTCTCGCGGCACCATCAAAGAACATTTGCCAAGGCTGTTCTCCGGTAACTGTGTTGACTTCTGATGTCTGCTTTAATTTGGACCAAATTGGATGGTCTGCAAGGAAATCAGCGATTGCCTGTACCTTCATAGCCTTTTGAGGGACAAAATGTATGTCATAGGGCGATAGTAATAGCGCCCATTTTGCCAATCGGCCATTTAAAGATCCCGGTTTGGTCATCAGAATCTTCAAGGGGTTAACCCGTGATATGACATGAATTGTTTGCCCCAAGAGGTAGTATCGCATTTTCTGAACAGCAAACACTAGGGCTAAACATTCTTTTTCAATCGGGGTGTACCGTTGTTCAGCCCCAATCATTGTTCTACTTAAATAGTAGAGGGTATGTTCATGGCCGTGCTCATTATATTGAGCAAGTAACGCTCCTAAAGCATTATCCATGGCCCTTACATATATAAGGAAGGGCTGTCCAGGAACCGGTACCATAAGAACAGGAGGTTTGGTGAGGTATTCTTTGAGGTCATCAAATGCCTATTGACATGCCTCATCCCATATGAAAGACACTCCCGTTTTCATAAGTTTTGAGAATGGCTGGCATCGTCCAGATAGGTTGGAAATGAAGCGTCGAATATAGGCGAGCTTTCCTTGCAACCCCCTTAATTCTTTAAGATTACGGGGTGGGGGCATCTCGCTGATCACTTTTACCTTTTCAGGGTCGAGAAAAATTCCTTTTGAGGTGATTATGAACCCAAGGAATTTCCCGCTGGATACCCCCATGAACGACTTAGTAGGATTCATCTTCAGATGATATTTCCTCATAAGATCAAAGACCACTCTTAAATCATGAAGATGATCTTCTTTATTTTTGCTTTTGACTGCTAAGTCATGTATGCCCGAAAATTGCATCTTTGATTCCATTGCAAAATTAATGAATTACAATAAGAATTCAGATTACAAAAAAGAAAATAGGAGTCACAAGAACGGGAATATTGGTGGATTCCCTTTTTTAAGTGGGTACGAGTGGCGGTGGAGTCTTGTTGCTGCCTCCGTTGACTATCCAACTTGGAAGGGGATCTGTGAAGAAAACCCGCTCCTTCTGATCTCTCTCAACCCTCTGTGAAGAATCGCTCTGCCAGCTCCAAAAAAAAAGTCCTTTCTCTCGAGTCCAATCCTGTATTTTATAGACTGAGAGGACTTGAAATCCGGATCGACTCGCTCCTGAAAAATCGGATCACGGAATATTAGTAAAAGATAGGAAACAAATAATCGGAAAAGAATGGAAAACAACCCGCGGGATCGCCCCCCGCGGGTTGCCACTCGCGGGAATCCCCCCACGGGTTGCAACCCGCGGGATCCCCCCCGCGGGTTGGCACCCGCGGGTGGCAACTCGCGGGAATCCCCCCACGGGTTGCAACCCGCGGGATCCCCCCCACGGGTTGGCACCCGCGGGAATTCTCCCGCGGGTGCCACCCGCGGGGGCTCCCGCGGGTTGCAACCCGCGGGTGTTCCCGCGGGTTGCATCCCGCGGGTGTTCCCGCGGGTTGCAACCCGCGGGTGCACCCGCTGGTGCTCCCGCGGGAGCACCCGCGGGTTGCATCTCGCGGGTGCAACCCGCGGGTGTGCCCACTTAGCAAAATTTTAAATTTTTTTTTTTTTTTTGGTATCTACATAATCCTCTCCAAAGTTTTCGAAGTTCTGTATTGAACCGTACTGAATTTCGAAATACTTTGGATTCTTTAATTTTGGTTATAGACTTTTTAAAAGATTTGGTCGATAGAGATAATATAACAAGCAGAGGTATGATTTTAACGTACTCATTAGAGGACAAGCAGAGGTATGATGTTAACGTGCTTATTTTAGGTCAAGCAGAGGTATAATATTAACGTGCTTATTTTAATCCTAACCGTTCAGTGACATCTAGTATGACGAATCAGGAAAAGACAGAGGTGACATTAAACGTGTCTTGGAGCTTAACCTATTCAGAGGATCTGGTCGTGATAGGGACAAGCTGACTAAACAGAGGTGACGGTTAACGTATTTAGCTTTGGAATCGGACTATCAGAGGTAACTGTTAACTTGATAGGGAGATGATTTTCGTCAGAGGTGATTTTTTAACTTAACGATATTAAAAACACGTTCGTCAGAGGTTGTAATGTTGGACTTGATGAAGTGTGAATTTTCTTTTCTGTCAGAGGTGAAATCTTAACGTGACAGGGGTGGGATTTAATCAGATCTTATCTCATTTGATTTTGAATTATGATGTCAGAGGTATGATTTTAACTTGACAAATATTTTGGAGTGTCGCTTGCTCTGTTGGAGCAAAATGACAAGAAAAATTTTGCTTTCAGAGGTGAAATCTTAACATGACAGGAGATTTATCTGATCAGGATTTTTAGCAAACCCCCAGCTATCAACGGATTTGATTAGCCTTTACCAACTACCGTTTGAGTTGGGCTAGCCATGCTATTCCCCTCAGCATGGTGAGTTGTCAAGGATTTCGTTTGGGCTTAAATACCAAACTTTTCCTCTTCCCTTTGCTTTAGCAGCTTAGGGCAGTGATGTATTTTTATATTCGGATAAGAATACTGTTGTGACAGATTTGTCGTGGGATTTTTAGCAAACCCCCAGCTATCAACGGGTTTGATTTTGCCTTTACTAACTACCGTTTGAGTTAGGCTAGCCATGCTATTATCCTCAGCATAGTGAGTTGTCGAGGGTTTCGTTTGGGTTTAAATACCAAACTTTTCCTCTTCCCTTTGCCTTAGCGGCATTGGGCAATTCATACTTTTTACTCCCAGTATGGTGGGGTTGGCGAGAAATTTATTCTCTTCCCGTAGCTTTAGCGGCGTTGGGCAATTCATACTTTTTACCCCCAGTATGGTGGGGTTGGCGAGAAATTTATTCTCTTCCCGTAGCTTTAGCGGCGTTGGGCAATTCATACTTATTACCCCCAGTATGATGGGGTTGGCGAGAAATTTATTCTCTTCCTGTAGCCTTATAGGCGTTGGGTAGTTCATACTTTTTACCCCCAGTATGGTGGGGTTGGCGAGAAATTTATTCTCTTCCCGTAGCCTTAGCAGCGTTGGGCGGTTCATACTTATTACCTCCAGTATGGTGGGGTTGGCGAGAAATTTATTCTCTTCCCGTAGCCTTAGCGGCGTTGGGCGGTTCATACTTATTACCCCCAGTATGGTGGGGTTGGCGAGAAATTTATTCTCTTCCCGTAGCCTTGATGGCGTTGGGTGATTCATTTATTATTATTTTTTTTTACTTATTTATTTATTTTCTTTTTGATTTTTTTTATGGGGGTTTAAATTAAGCGCCCTGAGCTCGTTTTGGGAATTGTTGTGAGCTCAAGTAGTACCTTTAGACCACACACATTAGATGTGTCGGGGTTAGCTCTAACTTCTTTTTTGTTCAGCTTTGAGCTGAACTGCTCCAGCGTCAATCAACGCTTGAATTTTATCTTTTAAGATAAAACAATTCTTTGTAGGGTGACCTACAATCCGATGGTACAGGCAGAAATTCGGATCGTTAGTGTTCCCAATTTCTTCAGGTCTCTTGCTCTCCGGCAATTTAAGCATCTTGCGTTTGGTGAGCAGATTGAACATAGTAGCAGTATGTTCATCCTTGAACGAATACTGCTTTTGAAGTCTGGGCGACTTTGCTGTGTTGCTTGTAGTTGGCCATGGTTTCTGCTTCGGTGTACTTTCTACCGCCATTGCTATTATGTCTTTCCCTTTGGAACGGAAAAAATGGAATGGAGATTCGTTTATACCGTCTCCGGTTGCAGACTGTTGCATTTCGAGACATCGAATTATTTCTTCGGCCTGTTCACCCTGCTTAAGCAGATCCTTCCATGACTTGGATTCGACCGAGCCCATCTTGTCTAGGATATCGGTCAACAGGTTGTGTCTGCAAGTTTCCACAAGCGTGTCCTGCGTCATGCCATGTGGGCATCGAACAGAAAGTTCTCGGAACCGCTCGACATAAGTTTTGACCGTTTCGCCTTTTTCTTGCTTCGCTGCTAGCAAAGATAGTATCGAGACTTCAGTATCATCTTCAAAAAATCGGGCTAGGAACTCACGTTCTACATCAGCCCATGATTTAATTGATCCCTGGGGTAGCTGCATGAACCAGGTAAATGCGGGCCCCCGTAAAGTACTCGCAAATATCTTAGTCATGGTCGGATCATTCCCCATGAGATGTCCTGTCTGCGAGAGGAAGTAGAAGATGTGCTGTTGTGGCGAACCTTTACCGTCGAATGACTGAAGGTTCAACGGCTTGTATTTTGTAGGGTAAGGCACGGTCTCCCATTCTATGGGATAAGGACGGACTACCCCAACCTCTTATAGCTTTTTGCGATGAAGAAGAGCTTGTAATTGGTTCTCCATCTTCTCTATTTTCTCTGCGTGAGGATTGATGATAACTTTCACTTCCTCTTCCTCTCTTGAATGAGGAGGCACTTCTTCATCTTCGTCTTTGCTGTCTTCATTTATTTGGACAGTCCGTTTTCCTTTCTGCCGACTAGAAATGGACGGCGATGATTGGTTCTTTCTAGTTTGAGCCAGCAACTCAATCAAAAGTTGTTTCATTTCTTCTATGGTCTCTTCTTGCTGTTCGAGACGATTTTCTTGTCTCTCAAGCCTTTCAGAGACTTCTTCTAGAAGCGCGCCCTCTGGTTCGATAGAAACTCCTTTTGATATTGGGATTTTACTGAATTATCTTCATCCGTGTATCAATTACAATGATCGATAACTCTGTATGCTCGTGATGTTGTGAGCTCTATCGCGGGAACTCAGCATCGAAGATCAATCACAATGAGAGGGTCAAACCAAGATCAGATGGTGGTGGGGTCGGTAACTATTTTGGGTCTCTTACTCTCTTGGAGGGAAGTTTCAAGGAGCACACAATTTTTCCTAGTGAATCCACTAGATAGTTTTTTTTTTTTTTTTTTTTTTTTTTTGGCTTTCAGTTGGAAAGTGGGCTCACGAGTAAAAATGGTGTGCTCATTTGGAAAGTCCCCCTTGGAGCTCGATGCAGGTGAAGCGAGAGGGGGGGGGGTTGCAGTACCACGGGTCCACGGGCATGCAGAATGGCGACGGATTGGTCTGCGATTTAATAGTTAATACAACAAGATGGGTCTCTAGCCATCGGATCAGATAGGTGAGTGGACCCATACTGCAATCATCGGAAGGTCTCTAGCCATCGGATCAGATAGATGAATGAACCCATACTGCAATCATCGGAAGTGGGCCCCATGGTATCATATCATCGTTTTAGGTGGACATAGCTACGAAACAAGCTTTCATAGTTTTTTTCTTTTTTTAATTAAATACAGAAGCTCGCTGGCTAACTCAAGCAAAAAAAATATCTTTATTTTCATGCAAATGTCATTATTGTATAGTGATAGTAAAGGTTATATGTTGTGTGAAGAAGTTATATGATTTTTAATGGCCTCTTCCTTCGAGTTATACGTTATCCACTTATTAAATTAAAAAAAAAAATAGTATACCTAATTGATACCGTTCACATCTAAGGTCGAATGCAAGATTGAACAACTAAAAGAAAACATATATGAGTGCAAGACATTTGTACAATAAGAGATCTTGAAGAAGCATAAGATTGCAATAGAAAAACACATCTACTTGCTAGCTTATTGCAAATGCGCATTTTACCGTCTCCCAAAATGTCTCGCATGTTGTTAATTATCTCTCTATGCCTCCTAACACAAAGATAAATTAATTTAAAAAAACTGTCAAAGACCATTCATGATATATCTCTAATTCTGTAGATTAAAGAAGTAATTAGTATTTATTTTCATCAAATGATAAAAGAAACAAGAAACTACTTGGGGCTAAATAGACCTTAGCCTGACATGATCTTTGATCCAACCAAATACAAAAAGGTTGTCTTTGACAACTGGAGTTAAGGTGCATGAGTTATGAATTTTTGAAGATATATCATTTTGGCATTCAGATTAAGATTTAAGCTTTAATTCTCTAACTCAACCTATGATACGTGAGGGTTTGCGTAAAAGTGTTTTCAAATAATTTCAACACTATTTGCAGTTCTTGTTGTTTTGTTGTGTGTTTGGAAAGAGTTAGCTGGAGCTTGGCCCTAACTCCTGCTGACTCTTACTTTCAAACAAGGCCTATTGTTTACGTATAGGCTCCTCTCTCAATGATGCAGACCTAAAATGGCATGAGCAGTGATGATTCATCCAGATGACTAGTCGGAAGCTCCAATTCATTTTGGAAACGGAATCGATAACAGACAATTGGTATGAATTTCAGTGATCTGTTTGTTTGTATGGAATTAGGATAGAAATTGCTATTTCAAATGTTTATTTGGTAAAAAAACAAAAAATTGTTTAGATGTAACACATATGTGACGTTTTTCTTTCAAATTTTTCTCTCCCATGCATTTTTGACTTAGAATAACTTTAGTAGATAACTGGACCAAGGAAAAGGTTAATTTTTTTTTTTTTAATTCATATTCCATCATTACAATTCAAAAGTTATAATTTTATGCATAGAAAATAAATAAAATAATATAAGCACCATTTAATCATTAAATAATACTTTAATGGAATCTAGAATGACATGGTAAGAAAATTTTTCTCATTGACTTGTGGAGCTTGCGAAAATAGATTGGATGATAGGTACAAAAGGATATAGTTCTTGAGAACCTGTAATAGCAAAAAGTAATACTAATACTGTCTTTACTTTTTAATATCCTTCCTTTTTATTATTTTTTTTTCAGAAATTACCAAATAAACAGAAAAATAACTATACTTCCATTTGAAATTGTAAATGTTTTTCCTCACTTCCACTATTTCTAGGGAGGCAAACACACATTTAGTTCGTACACATGCAATACACATCAAGTTGAATTCAAAACCTACCATGAGATAAATAGATATGGTGTCATGAAAAAAGCATGGTAATCCACTATCATAATAGTCCTATCATGAGTGGCATAGTGCCTTAAAAAAACATATTTTAAATGGTGAGATGGAGATATTAGTCCTTCATCCTATACCTATACAGATAAAGAATACGATTCATGCAAATAAATACAATATAATTACCAGCAATGCATGATTCATGACATGGCATGGACTCGAATTATCCCACCAAACCCATCCACACGGTTGTTCCGCCGTCATCACAACTGTATGACAACCCAACACCACCAACCGTAACATCCTCCCAAAATATCAAACTCACTACTCGTGCAATACAATAATCTAACCACAATCCGTAGCCAAAGCAAAATCATACTGCAACTCTACGTACATTCAACTCCGGTGAGCTTACCGCAGCAGTCAATGGTCAGACCCGACGTTAAACTAATCATTTATCTGTCAGTAAAAAAGAATTATTCCCCACGTTCACACTTAAACCTATCTTAATTTCTTTATCAAGCAAAGACAAATATGGTACATGCTGCAGGCTTAAACTAATGAACGAAGAAAAATGGACGTTGGCGTTACCCAGAATCTTACGCTGCTGCATGTGGCACTGGCGGTGAGCGCACCGCAGCAAGCATAGGGGCGCGCGAGCAGCAGCAGGCCGCAACGAACGGAAGCACGTGAGAGGTCGGTGAGAGCGCACGCAGCAGCGTCGTCTCCGTATCGGATTCATACTAATAATATTTCAATGGTACCGGTCGCCCACGTGCGGTTCTGTTGAGGTAGCATCCGATGATGATGATGATTAAGGGAATCTAGTCAAAAGAGAAGGGACGAGGCATGCATGTGGGTGGGGAGAAAGCAGGAGGGTTCTAAAAAATTGGAGGGAGGAGATGAAAGGGATAACGATTGAAGAGGAGGAGGAAGAGGAGGACATCCACGTCAACGGTAGGAGTTTGATTGAGATTAGATAAGAGTTAGGAATGTATCTTCTTGCTTCAAGAGTGGGCTAAGTAATTACTAAGTGTTATCTTGTTTTGGATTGCTGTAATGTGATGGGATGCCATGTGATTCAATCCGTGTCCATGTAATATTATATTATTAAGGGCCTGAAGATTGCATTAGGTAACAAACAAATGAGCAAGTGGTCCTCTAGTCGGAGAAATATGTTTACCGTGGATGGATTTTTTTTTTTTTTTTTTTAGGATAAACGGTAGACTAGTATACCTTACGATTTCATTGAAAAAAAAAAAGCTAAAATATATCATACATATTCCTTATTAAGAAGTGGACTTAGTCCCATCTTTATATATGTTGTTGTTATAGATTGATAATATACGGTTGGAGGTACAAGCATCTTCTGAGATCTCTCCTTACGGACCCCAGAGATCTCTCCTTACGGACCCCGACCCCATCGCTGCTCCTGCCTCATTCACACTTCAACCTATTTAAAAATAAGTATCCTCATCAATTTTATAAGCACGATAGATTGTTATTCGTTAAACTTCTAAAAATTCTATTACTTCTTTCTAATCAGACATTCCAGATAATGGCACTCATGCTATTATGAAACTCTGAACTAGTGTTGTGCTTTTTGTGGGTGTTCGGTCATGTTTCTCATGGACTTTTTGATTGATTTCTAGTGCAATATTTTTGGTGTGTCACATGGACAATAGAAATTATAAAATAAGCTATCATACCTAGAAAATAAACGAATATGTTGCAACCTTTTAAAATACAATTCATAAAGGCTGTTAGCATGGTACATATGCTAGCTCCAAATTTGTTCCCGCTGCAAATTTGCATTACTTTTGCATTGTGAAACTTTAGATCTGTAATCAATAGACAATGGAATAGATGATAATATGCAATAAAGCTACGAAATCGTGCCAGCTTGGTGGCAATTGCTTCTGAATTTTAGTGGGAATTCCTAATTTCCATGCAACTAACCTATTGCAATTGAATTAATTTCGTAATTTTGCATGGGAATTAGAATCTCCCACGAAAATCGAATTTTTTTCTCTCATGTTTTTCATTTTACAAGTGCAAATCCCAAATGCAACTACTGCCAACAGAAAACGGGCAACGTCATGGGCTTAAATATACAAATCCCAATTGTATGCATGACATTATACATCGGAGCAATATGTTAGGAGTGTCTCGAATTAACTAGTTCAGAAGTGTGCTAGGGAGGTACATGCAAAGGGATATTGAGATTCAGTCTCATATGCTGGAAAGAAAGTTGGATAAATATTTGCTTAAATATGTTTAAACTCATGGTATTTCTTTCGAGCCATTGTGTACCTGAACACAATTAGGCACGTTTCTTCACATTCATGAGTTTGCAAGTCCCACGTACTAGCATGGACAAATGCATCAACACCATCATGAGCCTAACAAGATTAGACAAATTTATTCGCGTTAATGAGCCTTTGCAAGTCCTACCTACTAGTATGCACAAATGGATTAGCTGCGGTGAATTGCAGGAAACTTTCATCAAAATCAAATCAATTAACGACCTGTAATAGGACTTATATGACTACCAGATTGTTCTTACAAATCACAAGTCACTTATGTGACTACCATATTTACAAATATACGGCTGGCTGGTCGCTCTCACTTTCGCCCAATACATGTAGAAACATTACTCATAATAAGTTAAATATATAGTATCAGCATTTGTATTGATCTGGCATGGCCATCAAACTAATGAAATTAGATTTATGAAGGAACAGTAACAGTAGAAGTTGAATGGAATTTGCCGTACTGTTGAGCAAAACTAATTAAAACATGTCGCCAGTGATGCAATGAACAATAGGCGAAAGGGGCTACGTATGTACACAATTGTATTACATATGTTATATTTGCATTCAGTGCTGATGGCTAGTGTTATCAATATCAACATCCCCTTAATTATATCGTAGTCAGATTAAAGAAGCTAAAATGTACTACATGTGCTTTCTATCTTCGTTTATCAAGATGAATAATGGATTTAGTTCCGGTTACCTTTGTATTGACAGAAATTGGAAGCATGCAAAATGAGATTGTGTGATGAATTTAGTCATTTCAGCTGTGAGAACACATCCGTGCCCAAGATTTCACATATTTTTGGACCTGGATTCTTCAAAATGAGTGGCGTGATAGTCAACTAGCTAAGAGAATCATATATAGTCACCTTGATTATAAACTTATGAGATGTTGAAGCCCCTGAATTTGCTTCTTTTAATTTGTATGAAGCGGGGATTCAAATCTGGATTTCTTGCACAGAAGCAGACCCTGGTACATACATATGCAGAAGCAACCACAGGTTTTGATTCTGTCATCCATCGGAAAAGCATTTAAGAGCTACAACAAAGCAAAACATGGATAAATCCTGTTATTTACCCAAGGAGAAAGAAATCATTAATATGATTTACTTTTAGCAGATTTTAATAATGAGAACATGACTGTTTGCAGTATTTCACTTAGCAAGGGTAACTCCAACCTTGTTGGAGGCAAACCTTGGACGATTGGATCAATGACCACTCCTAGCACAAGCTTAACCAACTCTCGTTCCAAGTCCTCTTAGTTATTAGCACTCGCTTTCAATTTTTAGAGTTTACGTATATGCCCATTGCAGTCTTCTGCAACAAAATAGAAACATTAGAGCAAATAAAAAGTAGAGAATGACAATACATGATTGCTTGACAGTCTTTTGTAAGACAAATGTTGTATTTGGATTCTTGTCTCCCTTTTTTTTTAAGAAGCTATATTTGGATTCATCAATAATTGGTTGATAAGTACATCCCACATGAACACACATGATGAACTCATGCACATGCCTGCCTGTGCATGCTCGCACAGATGGTCGTAGATGAAATAATCTTTATCCTTAGGGAAACTCTTAGGCCATCAACATAACGACATGATGAAGATAGGTCGTTTTGGTTTAAACGCAAGTATTTCAAGTTTTATAATGAAACAGTTAATAGTTATAGAAAAAAATAAAATTACCATCTAAAAATATGTATAGTGAAATTGTTTATAGCCGACCCATATACCATAGTACCAATATTAGGTAGGTCTAATCCTTGTTCAAGGTTATCTCATAATTTTGTTATAAGCATACTGGCATGGTTAATAGTGGCAAAAGCCAGATATGGGGCAAGGCCCAGCCATTTATTCATAGTACTATTTTTGCTAGTGCTAAGCTCATGATTTGAGCAGCTAATCCTTTATAAGCAAGTGTCAGTAAGATACCCAATCAAAATAAATGTCAATCAATATCAGAACCATAAAAGCATGTAAACCTAGCCTAAAATTTTCAACTAAAAATATACCAAAATTATGGCACATGAGATGAAGGTTTTTAAACATAAATGTACAGACCCAAAGAGACCTTATAAGCCTCGCGATGGTCCTCTGGCTCCTACTGGGGAGGTATTACCCTCTTTACTCTCTCCCATTTGTCTATTCTATTTCTTTCTACTTTGTCACAATGCAAGAAGCTAGAAAATTTTCCTCCAGTACTTCTCTTATCCCACGCTTAATGTAAAGCTAGCAAGGGTAGAGCTAGCGAAGTCCACTCTAGTTGACGAGTTCATCTGACAACTCTATTGTATCATAGTCGCAATTCCAACATGTAAAAAGAGAAAAACCTGAAGGTTGTACGATGAAGCAGGACAGAAATGCTAATTACTCAATTACACAATAATTAATTCTCAGTTCTCAGACATCAAATTAATAAAAATCTTGAACTTATATGACTGTATTTATAAAGATTAATAAAAAGATAATTCAAAAAACTCTAGATTTCTAACTTAAATCCAACCCAACAAAGATGAAATCTAACTTCAACGAACTCGTTGCTCCAAACCTAAACAGATAAGTCCTATTTCAAATTATCTGCAACAAAATTATGAAATGAACCATGATGGTTTCACAAGTTTTCTCACATCTTCCACTGCAACATGGCACAGAGCCACAAATCCATAGAAGGTTCTATTTGAGTAGTATTTGGTATTGGAGCAGGAATGATGAAGGGAAAAATAGATCACAAAAACCATTTAACATTAAAATTTTCAAAACCCTAACCTAATCCCAGCACCACTTTCTACTCTGAAATCCAACTATTATGTCGGCTTCCGACATTGCACCAATTGTGCTACCAACATAAACTAAGGACCTTGTCATTGTTAACCTTCACCATCATCCTCGTAGTCATCGAGATTCAGTTGAGTCTTTCTCATCATCCTTAGATCCGAGCCTCCTTCAACTTCGTTTTCAACCCTTCTCTCTTTTCCCCTACAATTATCAATTTATATATTGATCTTTTTAATCTTGGTTAAGATAATTCTTTTCTTCAGTTATTTGAGGATTTTTTTTTTCTTTTTCTTCATCGTTTCTGTTTCGATACCATGTTAGGATTCAGGAACAGTAAGATGGCATACCCATCTTGTATTCGTCCTCTTCTTTATTCAGATAATGATAGACAAATGCAAAAACAGATGGTACTCTCTAATACCAACACTACTCTAATAGGCTCAATATACTATTGCTGCTCTTGGATTTCATGACCTTGCTAAGGCCATCCGGAAATATTACGATTTGGTTGTATTTTTTTTTCCATTTTAGTAGGACCTGGACCTGGATATGTATATCTGTGGTTAATAGATACAGCCACAAGTGACTTGCTACAACACAAACACTGAATGTTGCACATGGCAATTGTCCAAAATCGAGATATGAGTGAACATCTATGTAAGTTCAATGTAAGTTACGAATATTTTACTCATATAAATATCCGTACTGATTCCAAATACTATTCATATTTGAGCGGACTAATTTAGCAATATAATATGCAAATTGGTTAGCTTTTGTCAGAAGAGGCACAATATACTCCATCTTAAATTTAAGGTGCATAGTAGTCTAGACATTGGAAGTGTCAGCCAATGTTTAAAATAGCGATAACGGTAACGTAACATTTTGCCTCTGTTAGGTTATGTCGCATATAACGTAACGCATAACGTAGATTACACAATTTTCTATTTATTTAATAAAAATAAATATAAACTATATAAAATAATTTTAATAAATTGAAATATAAATATAAAATATCTATATATATATAATCATTTTATAATCATAATCTATTCTAATTTTAAATTTTACAATAATCTTCACATTTATCTTCATAAATTATATTAAATCTGCAACCGTAATTCTAGTCATTATTTAAACAAGAAAAAAATATTCTAAATTTTTATTTTAGTTCCAGTTATTATCATTGTTATAATTTATATTTTGTAATATTCAATTTATCTTATTTGTAATTATTGATTTCAGTTCAGTTAAAAATTCAATATAATCAACAAGTAAGATATTTCAGCAATCGTAGAGAAATTACAAGCGAACAAGAAAACAATCGTAAATTAACAAGTTAGCAATTCCATAAGCAATCAAACAAGCCAACAACTAATTAAGTAATAAAATTACAGCAATTCGCTAATAATCAAAATAATAATCAACAACAATATAGAAATTACTAAAACATAACTGTAAATAGCATAACATAACGTAATTTAACGTAACGTTACGTAATATAACGTAAAAAACGTATTGTTACAGTGCATTGAGTTATTTCTAGTTGTTACGTAGCACTGGGGTTCCATTAGGTTACGTAACGCAATATAACGGGTTTCTTACGCGTTATTTTCAACATTGGTGTCAGGTATGTCATGTCCAGGTGCACATGATACCAATTTTCTATTCGGTGAAGTATCCTACAGTCCTACATATAATAGATGTTCATACTAACATTAAATTATCCAAACCAAACCCAAATTGGCATTACGAAATCACAGTAGTTAGGGAAGAATCCAAAATCTAGAGATGAGTCAGATGGTAGTAGATTGACTTCAATAATGAGGGTAGCAGTTTCTCCTAGTTGGCCGTATGTCAAGCAGTTTGATGGTTGTTCTATAAAGAATTTCCTTGTTTCCTTTGGTGCACGTCGCAGTGTACACCCTTTCTTGGTTTAATACAAAAAGAGACAAGAAAATAACACATTGCAAGTTAGCTTCTAAAAGTCGCTATAAAATGTTGTGCATTTAGAACTGAAAAAGGAGGGTTATATTGGAATACTTATCCTTAGTATTCATTGCTTTCAAGGGAAAAAATGATCCATTGTTAGATATTGTAGGTCGATGCATCACACATATATGACAAACTCTCTCAATTGGACCTATGAAGAGTTTCACAAGTATAATGATTATTTACAAATTACAACTGGCCTACAGTAAAAGATTCATAATCATCTAGATTACATCATGTAAAACTTCTAATTTGTGAATCCTAATTCCCAAAGCGCTTTGACAGATGCAATGAAGATGGTGCTTGTTTGCCCAAAAATTGCATCTTTGATTCCATTGCAAAATTGATGAGTTACAATGAAAATTCAGATTACAAAAAGAAAATAGGATCGTTACAAGAACGAGAATATTAATGGATTCCCTTTTTAAGTGGGTTCGGGTGGCGGTGGAGTCTTACTGCTGCCTCCGTTGACCGTCCGACCAGGAGAAAATGGCTCTGCTCTTTTCCTTGATCTCACGAGCTCGCCCGTAATCGTCCCAAAATCTCCCAATCCAAAAGTCCTCTCTCCGGTTAAATTCCTGTATTTTATAGACCGAAGAAGCTCCAAATCCGGCTCAATTCTCTCCTGAAAAATCGGATCACGGATTATCAGTCCAAAAATAGGAAACAAATAATCGAAAAAGAACGGAAAACAACCCGCGGGTTGGCACATGCGGGATCGCTCCCGCGGGTGGCAACCCGCGGGATCGCCCCCGCGGGTTGGCACCCGTGGGAATCCTCCCACAGGGGCTCCCGCGGTATGCAACCCGCGGGTTGCACCCGCGGGTGTGCCCACTTAGCAGTTTTCAAATTTTTTTTTTTTTTTTGGGTATCTACATAACCCCCTCCAAAGTTTTCGAAGTTCTGTATTGAGCCGTACTGAATTTCGAAATACTTTGGATTCTTTAATTTTGGCTATAAACCTTTTAAAGGATTTTGTCGATAGAGATAATATATTTATTCAAATCAAGCAGAGGTATGATTTTAACGTACTCATTAGAGGACAAGCAGAGGTATGATATTAACATGCTTATTTTAGGTCAAGTAGAGATATAATATTAACGTGCTCATTTTAATCCTAGCCGTTCAGTGACATCTGGTATGACGGATCAGGAAAAGACAGAGGTGACGTTAAACGTGTCTTGGAGCTTAACCTATTCAGAAGATCTGGTCGTGATAGGGACAAGCTGACTAAACAGAGATGACGGTTAACGTATTTAGCTTTGGAATCGGACTATCAGAGATAACTGTTAATTTGATAGGGAGATGATTTTCGTCAGAGGTGATTTTTAACTTAACGATATTAAAAGCACGTTCGTCAGAGGTTGTAATGTTGGACTTGATGAAGTGTGAATTTTCTTTTCTGTCAGAGGTGAAATCTTAACGTGACAGGGGAGGGATTTAATCGGATCTTATCTCATTTGATTTTGAATTATGATGTCAGAGGTATGATTTTAACTTGACAAATATTTTGGAGTGTCGCTTGCTCTGTTGGAGCAAAATGACAAGAAAAGTTTTGCTGTCAGAGGTGAAATCTTAACGTGACAAGAGATTTATTTGATTAGGATTTTTAGCAAACCCCCAGCTATCAACGGGTTTAATTTGCCTTTACTAACTACCGTTTGAGTTGGGCTAGCCATGCTATTACCCTCAGCATGGTGAGTTGTCGAGAATTTTGTTTGGGCTTAAATGCCAAACTTTTCTTCTTAGCTTTGCCTTAGCGGCGTTGGGCAATGACGTATCCTTATATTTGGATAAGAATACCGTTGTGACAGATTTATCATGGGATTTTTAGCAAACCCCCAGCTGTCAACGGGTTTGATTTGCCTTTACCAACTACCGTTTGAGTTGGGCTAGCCATGCTATTATCCTCAGCATAGTGAGTTGTCGAGGGTTTCGTTTGGGTTTAAATACCAAACTTTTACTCTTCTCTTTGCCTTAGCGGCGTTGGACAATTCATACTTTTACCCCCAGTATGAATGGATTGGCGAGAAATCTATTCTCTTCTCGTAGCCTTGTTGGCGTTGGGCAGTTCATACTTATTACCCCCAGTATGATGGGGTGGCGAGAAATTTATTCTCTTCCCGTAACTTTAGCGGCGTTGGGCAATTCATACTTATTACCCCCAGTATGATGGGGTTGGCGAGAAATTTATTCTCTTCCCGTAGTCTTGTCGGCGTTGGGTAATTCATGCTTTTTACCCCCAGCATGGTGGGGTTGGCGAGAAATTTATTCTCTTCCCGTAGCCTTGTAGGCGTTGGGCAGTTCATACTTATTACTCCCAGTATGGTGGGGTTGGCGAGAAATTTATTCTCTTCCCATTGCCTTGACGGCATTTGGTAATCATACTTTTTACCCCCAGCATGTTGGGGTTGGCGAGAAATTTATTATCTTCCAGTTGCCTTGACGGCGTTGGGCATTTCATACTTTCTACCCCCAGTATGATGGGGTTGGCGAGAAATTTATTCCCTTCCCGTAACTTTAGCGGCGTTGGGCAATTCATACTTATTACCCCTAGTATGATGGAGTTGGCGAAAAACTGGTTCTCTTCCCGTTGCCTTGACGGCATTGGGTAATTCATACTTTTTACTCCCAGCATGTTGGGGTTGGCGAGAAATTTATTCTCTTCCCGTAGCCTTAGCGGCATTGGGCAATTCATACTTATTACCCCCAGTATGATGGAGTTGGCGAGAAACTGGTTCTCTTCCCGTAGCCTTATTGGCGTTGGGTAATTCATTTTTTTTTTTTTTTTACTTCTTTTTTTTTTATTATTATGGGGGTTTAAATTAACCGCCCCGAGCTCATTTTGGGAATTGTTGTGAGCCCAAATGGTACCTTTAGACCACACACATTAGATATGTCGGAGTTAGCTCTAACTCCTTTTTGTTCAGCTTTGAGCTGAACTGCTCCAGCGTCAATCAACGCTTGAATTTTATCTTTTAAGATAAAACAATTCTTTGTAGGGTGACCTACAATCCGATGGTATAGGCAGTAATTTGGATCGTTAGTCTTCCCTACTTCTTCAGGCCTCTTACTCTCCGGCAACTTGAGCATTTTGCGCTTGCTGAGCAGATTGAACATAGTAGCAGTATGTTCATCCTTGAATGAATACTGCTTTTGAAGCCTGGGTGACTTTGCTGTGTTGCTTGTAGTTGGCCATGGTTTCTGCTTCGGTGTACTTTCTACCGCCATTGCCATTATGTCCTTCCCTTTGGAACGGAAAAAATGGAATGGAGATTCGTTTGTACCGTCTCCGGTTGCAGACTGTTTTTCTTCGAGGCGTCGAAGTATCTCTTCAGCCTGTTCACCTTGCTTAAGCAGATCTTTCCATGATTTGGATTCGACCGAGCCCATCTTGTCTAGGATATCGGTCAACAAGTTGTGTCTGCAAGTTTCCACAAGCGTGTCCTGCGTCATGCCATGTGGGCATCGAACAGAAAGTTCTCGGAACCGCTCGACATAAGTTTTGACCGTTTCGCCTTCTTCTTGCTTCGCTGCTAGCAAAGATAATATGGAGACTTCTGTATCATCTTCAAAGAATCGGGCTAGGAACTCACGTTCTACATCAGCCCAAGATTTAATTGTTCCCTGGGGTAGCTGCATAAACCAAGTAAATGCGAGCCCCCGTAAAGTGCTCGCAAATATCTTAGTCATAGTTGGATCATTCTCCATGAGATGTCCTGTCTGTAAGAGGAAGTAGAAGATGTGCTGTTGTGGCGAACCTTTACCGTCGAATGACTGAAGGTTCAACGGTTTGTATTTTGTAGGGTAAGGCACGGTCTCCCATTCTATGGGATAAGGACGGACTACCCCCACCTCTTGCAGTTTCTTTCGATGAAGAAGAGCTTATAGTTGATTCTCCATCTTCTCTATTTTTTCCACGTGAGGGTTAATGATAACCTTCACTTCCTCTTCTTCTCTTGAATAAGGAGGCACTTCTTCATCCTCGTCCTTGCTATCTTCATTTATTTGAAATGGTCGTTTTCCTTTCTGCCGACCAGAAATGGACGACGAGGATTGGTTCCTCCTAGTTTGAGCCAACAACTCAATTAAAAATTATTTCATTTCTTCTATGGTCTCCTCTTGCTTTTCGAGACGTTTTTCTTGTCTCTCAAGCCTTTCAGAGACTTCTTCTAGAAGCGCGCCCTCTGGTTCGATAGAAACTCCTTTTGATCCTGGAGTGATTTCCTTATCCGAAGGGTTGTTTCCGACCACCTTTTTGCCTTTATTAACCATATGTGATGAGGCGGCAGGTAGATCGGTTTCAGAGCACACCCTCTTTACCGTCCGTATTCTTTTGGATTCGGTGATCCGCTCAAAAACGGACCGTCTCGGATGGCACTCGCAGTTTGATAGAACAGTTGAGATTAACTGTTCGCATTGGCATTGAGGAGTATTCTGTGCAGAGTTCTTCTTCCAATTGAGGTATTCTCTCAAGTCTTGAGATACTTCTTTATCTCTATTTGCAACCTGACGCCGCTTGCGTCGCAAACTTAGTTCATAATACTGGAGAGTTTGCAATATTTCAGGGCTAGGCTCTTTTCCCGAATCAGATTGTTCTCCAACCCTTTTGCGGATTCTTCTGGAGTGTGTGCTGGCCTGCGCAGTTGTACGGGCCTCGCACGCATCTAACTTGTTCTTCGGGATTTGGAGGATTCTATCATGAATATGTTCATCCGAAGAGAAATTTGATGTGCACTGTGTGCTCACTGCGCGTGTGCCCGAATAGACATCAGAACCAACCCCTGATTTTTCCTGCGGAATGCAACCCGAGGGAAACCCGCGGTGTGCAACCCGCGGTTGGAACCGCGGGTTTGCAACCTCGGGATTGCACCCGCGGGGTGCAACCCGCGGTTGGAACCGCGGGTTTCCACCCGCGGTTGCAACCGCGGGGTTGCACCCGCGGTTGGAACCGTGGGTTTCCACCCGCGGTTGCAACCGTGGGGTTGCTCCCGTGCGGTGCAACCCGCACTTCTGCCTGCGAATTTTCATTTTTGGAATTTTTCTTCTCTGATGTTTCCTGATCTGGATTTTCTGACCACAATTTTCCAGAGGCACTGTTGAGGCGGGCCCGCTGGGCCTTACGCCTCAGGTTTCTCTTCTGAGAGCGGGTCAGGGACTGGTTTGACTTTTGGTTTGACTTTGGAATGGGCGATAACGCCGTGTTCTTGACAGACGATGACGTCCTGTCAGTTCGAACGGGCGATGACGCCTCATAAATTCTCATAGGCGATGACGCCTTTCCGGTGGGCGATGACGCCTTTCCGGTGGGCGATGACGCCTTACCTTTTTTCATCGTCACCCGGTGATGACGCCTAGGCTCCGAATCAGAGGAATAAAAGAAATTCCTCATATTTTTGCTGGTCAACTTCTATGACCAGCGTCTCAACCATTGAGCCAATCGGCACCCGGTCGGACTGCGCCACCAGATTCTCTGTGGTAAACAGAGGGGCTCCCACTGTGGTCGCCAGTTCTTGTTTGCCCAAAAATTGCATCTTTGATTCCATTGCAAAATTGATGAGTTACAATGAAAATTCAGATTACAAAAAGAAAATAGGATCGTTACAAGAACGGGAATATTAATGGATTCCCTTTTTAAGTGGGTTCGGGTGGCGGTGGAGTCTTACTGCTGCCTCCATTGACCGTCCGACCAGGAGAAGATGGCTCTGCTCTTTTCCTTGATCTCACGAGCTCGCCCGTAATCGTCCCAAAATCTCCCAATCCAAAAGTCCTCTCTCCGGTTAAATTCCTGTATTTTATAGACCGAAGAAGCTCCAAATCCGGCTCAATTCTCTCCTGAAAAATCGGATCACGAATTATCAGTCCAAAAATAGGAAACAAATAATCGGAAAAGAACGGAAAACAACCCGCGGGTTGGCACCTGCGGGATCGCTCCCGCGGGTGGCAACCTGCGGGATCGCCCCCGCGGGTTGGCACCCGCGGGAATCCTCCCGCAGGTGGCAACCCGCAGGGGCTCCCGCGGGTTGCAACCCGCGGGAATGCTCCCGCGGGGGCTCCCGCGGGTTGCATCCCGCGGGGGCTCTCGCGGGTTCCAACCCGCGGGTTGCATCCCGCGGGGTTTCCCGCGGGATGCAACCCGCGGGTGTGCCCACTTAGCAGTTTTCAATTTTTTTTTTTTTTGGTATCTACAGTGCTACTGAGAACACATTGACATGATCTCATTTGCCTTCTATTTAGCTTCCGATGGCTACTTGATGGGGTTGAGACCTTCGTCTGGGGATTGTCGTGAAGAACTTGTGCACTTTGGAAGGTCCCCAAACAGTTATGCTCGAATTTCTCGCAGTTCTTTCATATTTTCCCTTGACAAGAGCAGTAGAAACAGAAACTTGTGGGTATGTATATATAGAATGTGCTGGTAAGGGATGTTTTTCGTGGATTTTTGCTGGGCATAGATATCAGTGTTCGTTATTTATATTTTTTCCTTAAAAAAGTATTTGAATTTTGGTTTGGTATGCTGGTGGCTGTTAAATTGCTAACATATTAAGGCTGGTTTGATACAGTTGCCCTCCAATGTATGGAGCCCAAGGTGAGGGACTGATGGTTTAAATTCTACTTCACATCCCTTACCTCCCCATAAGGTAACATATTAGTGTAGACACTAAAAAAAATGGAGTTAGATGAAGCCTGTACAGCAACGTCAACTTCAAACCCAATTTTGACTATGATAGGAGCCAAATTGAAAAAATCTCTATTGGAAAGAGTTAAAGAGCTCTGTATCCTCTTTCTAACAGCACTTGAATAACCTCGATCGAGTTTCTAGATAAAAAATTATGATGGATTAATTAAGCAACGCTGGGCTAGAGAATTACCAGCTACCAGTAGACTTATTGGTAGCTGGAAATTAAAAGAAAAAAGGAAGGAACCCGAACACCTATCGATGTACTTACTGTTAGAGCTACCAGTAGGTAGTAGAAACTTTGAAGCAACTCCTAAGAGCTACCGATATGGATACCGATAGCTCAAAAATAAATGTGATAAGAGAGCACCTACCAATAGACCTAACAGTAGGCCAGCACTAGATTTGAACAAAAAGTCCTTTTTATGGTAATTTGAGGCAACTTTGAGTTGTTTTTTGACTCTTCACAACCATGAATTGCTACTTCTCATCAGATATAACAATGAGGATATAATTGAAGGATTTTAAGATCCATAAGCACTATAAAAATCCTATGACTTCAATTTTGAAAGGATTTTCCAATTGATTAGGACCATACACCGCTGTGAGTAGTTGCCAGTCGTCCGATTTCCACCTAAAAATGACTGATAGGGAGAAACAGTCGTTATGCGATTCAATTAGATCAAAGTCGTTTACTTTGTAGCCGATTAGAACACCCTCGATGCCTGCAAGAGTTCTTTACGATGAAATGTAGATTTGAATTACTAGAAAGGTCATTCAAGGAACTCATTGGTGGATCTGACAGCTTCGTTTCTTCTAGGCAAAGAATATATGCGTTGCACTCTCCGCACACATTGTGTACCATTCTATGTTTGGTTTGCAGTCCAAGCCCTCATACGTTCCAGAATAAAATATTCATTATGAAACGATTAGACCTCTTCAATGTTAGCTTTGGTGGCAAAAAGTCCCCCTCACTAATATAAGCTTCCGGACCAATTGTGCTGGAAGACTCAGCCACCCTAAGTGTACTTAAATTATGGGATCGTGCATATTAAGGTCCCTTCCCATCTCGATATCACATATGCCTGCAATAGCTAACAGAGGGCCATTAGATAATAAGTTAAGTATGTCTAGAGAATTGTAATGCATACCTGGGTCAATTTCTATTAGAGTGACCTTTTGTTTTACTGCTAAGGATGCAACCTCCCTAGACTGGTAAGAGGTCCCGCCTCGCTTCTGCTCCAGCGCCTGTTGCGTCTGCTAGGAGTAACTGCTGGCAAGTATGCAATGCCAGTGTCAATTGTCTCTGTCTCCATAGCATCTTGGTCCTTTAAGATTCCCTGTACTTCTTGATCACTCCCCTCGGATGTCTATTGCTTGAGGGTACTAGCGCCTCCATTCCCTTCCCTGTTTTTTGCTCGAATTTTGTCTCTAATTCTCTTTGCAAGTCTTGATGGTTGTCGCCTTCTTCGTTTAACAATGCAGCTAACACCGTCTCTACGAACAATTCTATCCATCAACTTAGCAGTAGCATCCTTCATCATTTCCTTGTCCAACCCCGGTATTAGGGAGCGCAGTCCAAGTTGTTTATCAGTTTAGAGGCATTGTCATCGAGCCCCATTTCTCTTATCTTTGCAAGGAAATCCCTGAGGTGATCTAGCCTAGATTGCTCCCCTACAGGTTCCATCACACTGGTCAATCAGACCCACCCTTAACTGTTGTGTGGTTGCAGTCCATCTGCCAATACTTGTTTGGCCTATGTGGTTGATCCTGGCCCACTCATCTTGCCCGTCATTGCCTATTTCAGGTCTAGAATCCCCATACTGGCTCGATTGACCATGTGGGTCGGGTACACCACCCTCGTTGCGCACGTTGGCAAAGCAGACGCGGGGCTCATTGCCCCGGGTTATTAAAAATGGCATGCGAGCATCTCTAGGTGAGTGGGTCCCCAGTCGTCCACCTTCCCTCACATCCTTTATCTGGGTGTTAGCCGTTCTTCCCACTAGGCTCGCAAACCGAACCGTCCTCTCTTCAGAGGAGGTTTCCTGCAGCTTTCCTCATTTGTCTTCTTTGACCCGTCTCCTCCCTTCGCTACCCCCTATTTCTGAGCATCTCTGCTCTCCCCCTGAGCGCAACTGCTATATTGGATTCCTTTTCCTTTCAAAATTTTTTTTCTGTTATCTTCTACTCTTTTTCCAAATTGGGCGTTAGTACTCTTTGCAGCACTCCCTTGGCGAGTTCTCTCCTCTGTGACCCCATTTTTCCCCCCTAATATCCCTTGTCGGTTACTGTCCCTAGAAAGAGGATCTGTTGTTTGCCTCATTTGTGTTCGCATTCTTCCATCACCTGCTTCGCTAGTAGTCTGTTGCAGGCAATGCCCCTGAGTTGACCGCTAGTCCCCCGTTTGATCGCACATGGCTCGCTCGGGCACTTTCATCCTCCTCTGTCTACTACTAGATGAGGTGACGTCGTATACCGACAGTGGGGATCGTGGAAGTAGATCTGGAGGGGGCTGGGGCTGGAATATCCAATCCTTTTCCTTTCCGATCGACCTTCCATCCCTCCGACGTGTCAATCGGCAGCAACCATTCATCTAGCATGGCCTGTGGAACGACCAGATCCCTAGGGATGACAATTTTGGATATGATTTTGATGTTGATTTTGCACAATTGATTTCCAATCACCGCATGGAATTCACTGGGCACTACATCGACGTTATCACAGCCGATGTGTATCTTGGCCGCTTGTAGGTTGGCTTTTGTTACGGTATCCTCATCGATATCTATCAGGTGCACTAACTTGACTATTAACTTATTGATATCCGTTTTGTTCCAGTGGTGTATCGGCAACCCACTAATTTCAACTCACGCTGAGGTTGGGAACAACTGAAACTTATCATCTTCTTCTGCCAACTATCTGTAAACTTTGAAACTTGTCGTGTAGTCCCGACAAGGGATTGATGTCCTTCCGATGGCATGGTTAAGCCCTTCGGAGTTGGGGAATTTTGTGAGATAGTAATTTCCCCAGTTAGCCAATGACTAATCGAACACGGCAAACTTTGCTGAGATTGATCTAAGTCCCCCAATGATGTCGTTCACTGAAGGACTACCATGTCCCGGGTACACCACTCCCATTATCTTCCTCAGCTTTCCCCTCTCATCCATCGCTTGGTCTGATGTTGGAATTAAATGAGGGGTTTCGGCTTTGGCTTTGTGAGGGGCGGATTCCATTCGTCTTCCTTCTCTTTTGCACCATTAGTTGCTGATATCTGTGATTGTTGTTTTGTTGTCCAGCTTGGTTTTGTTCCCAAGCCATCCTTTCTCCTTTTCATCACTCCCACAAGCTGCCTTTGCCCCTTTTCTCTCTCACGTGGGGACTTTAGCCTCGATGGGATGATCAGACACTCTGCAATTTTATGGCCGAGGACTTGCAGTACCGGCAATGAATATTAGATATAACAGTGAGGATTATTTCTATAGATTATTTTTTTGTCTTTAGATTGAATTTTTTTCTACCATTTATTTTATTGTGTTATGCCTGTGTCTGTGATATACCAAACAACCTTTAAGCTATATATTTCATTGCATTATATAATATATTTGACTTTTTTTTTTGAAAAGGAAATAAATTTCTCTTCACCATACGATATATTACAATAGTACAATGGAACTATGCAAATACTCCATGAATGTCATACAAAGGCAGGAGAGAGGAGAAAGGATTCTAGATATTACCCTCAACTCAAACTAGGTATTAATTCCCAAAGCATAATAAGTTGAATATAAATAAAGCTGAAAAGTAAGTACTCTAGCTCTCACAACATATTACATCTCCAGTTTGATCTAAAAAAACCAAATACTGCAATTAACGAAATCATGATAAACATATACACTTGCTTTGCCAGTTGAAATGATTATAAATTCTGGTCAACTAGGGGCAAGTTACATATTTGACATGCATATACATAATGTTCAATATGGATGTCCGATATGAACCTGTATCCCTAATATATCATTCAATATCCGCTAGTAGATATGGAAAAACTCCATGAACGTGATCCCACCCCCACACACCCAACACCACCCCCTGCTAACAGATATGGAAAATGGAAAAACTCCATGAACGTGCTCCCACCCCCACACCTAACACCACCAACACCCCCCCCCCAAACCAAAAGAAAAAAAACTCACGGAGAAAGGTAAGGTATATCATGACAAGAAAAATAAGATATCATATTGTTTGTTGTTTGAGACGAAAAAAGTGCATCTTACGAAATAATGGACAATGCTTCAAACATTCTTTTTTCCAGCAAGTGCAATGGGACTGAAAACATATAGTGTCAGGTAACCTACCCCCATTTCAAGTAACTTCAGTTACGGATAAGAGATACTTAATCCTACAAGCCTTAAGCAACTGGAGTAAACAACTACATAGTTCCCCTTCCTCAATCAAGCATTGTGGCCAAAAACAGATGTGATACCATGTGATCTAATGGGGCTCAAAGAAACAAAATTAAATATATAGTCACAAGTGGTTTGCCAGTGAATAGAATTAAGAGTGCCGAATTTGAGCAAATTTCAAACATTCATTAAGTCAAAAGACTGGAAAAATAATGCCAAGGATGGTGTACAAGAACTGAAAGAGCTTTCTTGCTCCTTGCATTTGGATAATCAGGTCCAAATACCATGGTAAACTTGTTGTTGCATTTTTCAAAACCATAAAGTATTTGGGTAAGCTTTGCATAAAGCTCCATCTAGGATGTGAAGTCAAAACTAGATATGTCAAAGGTAAAAGACAGCATCATGAATTACTCATCCTCTTTTTGCTAGTAATGTTTGCACTTTATATCCGTTTTGTTATTTGTGTCCAATAAGATCTGGTGCATCTGATCATTACTTTCCAATCATGAAAACTAAATATAATCCTAATTGAGATGAAAAGATTGCAAATAGAAAAGACACTACAGACAAATCTAAGGGTTATGGCTGTTTTCATGTTCATCACAATGCACCATAGCTAATTTTGCCATAAGGTAGTTCTGTGTTTTATGTGTTGACCAGATAGTTAGGATAGAGGTTGATGGCTAAATGGCAGTAAATTAAGGGTAGTTTTTGTTAAAAGCGGACGATCAGTTTCATTGTCAAATTTTGCAGATAATCTTGCTGAGAGAAACAATAACTTTAAATGAAAATATTAATAATCAAATATGTGATAATTGATCTGAAGTCCTAAAACAGAAGCAATAGTTGATGCAAACCTGAACATAAACCTGATTGCTTCAGAATAATTGGTCTCTTTCAAATCCTGCACAGAGATCTGCTGAATATGATCTATTTATAATTTGAAGGTAATTGGATATCCATATATCACAATTCAGATGCATGTCAAAATTCAAAGAGGTTTAACTGTTCAAAAACAACATGATGTATATTTACTCAAATCCAGGAACTTAGTTAGCATCATTTTGAATCTTGTGTAACCTTATGTAGTGTTTGGTTAAGCTCTAATGGATGGAATCGGGGGGGTTATTCCCATAGTTTATGCTCCAAAAAGGAAGGAAACAAAAGAAAAAAAAAAAAGAGTTAATATCATTTGAATTCATCCGTTACACTAACATTAACTGTACAGAATTCAAGCAATGCCCTCAGTGAAGCCAAGATAGAGAAAATCCATTCAGATTGGAAATAAGAAGAAAGTAGAGTAAACTGGATAAGGTCAACTCGAATATTGTCAATATGTCATCCCTAAAGTGCCAGAACATGATGACTGAAAAGCAAAAGAGTATCGGGATTGTTTTAGGATAAAATGTCTTGACTGTTTGCAATTTTAATCAGAGGCTATCATTAGTTTGAAAGATCAAAAGAACCATCCAACTCTTTAAGCTGAAAGATAATATCAGTAAGAGAGGTGTAATTGTTGTGCAACCAACAAATTTGATCAAAGATGATAGTAGAATGTGTACAGAAAATAATTCTCTAACTATAAATGATATGTCTTCTATTTGAAGCTTGATAGCAAGAATCATATAGAGAAAGTTCATGCATGACTTCCAAGACATGTATTGCAAAACTGAAAGGGGAAAATTAAGCAAAGACATTTTATAATGTTGTCATTAAATCTTAAAATTTTCAATTCAAGAGGACATTCGGAGCTGATGCTACTGCTGTTGAAGGGAGACGAAGGGCTGTTGACGATTAAATTATAGCACCTATAATGTCGGTGGGCTGCTTGGTGAGCTTTGGCAAAGAGATGATCAAGGAAGGAGATGATCGATAGGACGGTTGATGAAAATGAAAATTGACAATTTTAGGGGAAAACTATTTTATAGAAAATGAAAGAAGAAGATGGTGGGTTTATGGTTTGATGAAGGGGATGAACAAAACTATTTTTTACCTCGGATTCCAAATTTGACGTAAGACGAGGTTTTTCTTAGATTTTTTTGGTGTGATTTTGTGGAAAAGCACAAAAAGGAAACTAAAGAGGATCTGGGCCTTGCACCCAGGATAAATAGATAAAATGAAAGATAGAATTTGGAACTTACACCTAGGTGATCTTTCATCCACTTTTAACAAACCCATAAAGAAGAATTTGATACTTAGGGGCTAGTTGATTGGATTTTGGAGTTGAGAAATGAAAATAAAAATGCAGTAATTGTTGCAAATTAGCAGCAAACAAACACTGCAGTAGGTCAATTTTCCTTTCCATTCCCCAACTCCAAAGCACAACCAAATAGCCCCTTACAAATCACCTTACAAAACAAGTTTCACATAGAAACAATTGTTTTAATCACCATTCATTAGCTCTCCAAGAGTCTTATACAAGCTTATTTATAACAAGAACTACATGCATCATACTTGCAAACATCAAGAGTCAAAATAAAACCAAGAGTCCAAAAAAAGTCCAGTCATAAAGAATCCCCATCACCTAACCCTCGTTATAATTTCTCATCTTGGTCTTTACAACATCCTGGTGATTCAACAAGTGATTTTTCTATCACAATTAGATTGCATCAAGGATCTGTACTGAGCCCGTTCTTATTTATTATAGTGATGGATGAGCTTACTAGAGTTATTCAAGATGAGATGCCTTGATGTATGCTATTTGCTGATAATATTGTCTTAGTTGATGAGACAAGAGTAGGGGTTAATACCAAACTAGAGTTATGGAGGCATACATTAGAATCTAGAGATTTTAAATTGAGTAGGTCTAAAACAGAGTATATGGAGCGTAAATTTAGTAAACGACAGGCCATATACTATAATGCTATAAAACTGGATGGGCAAGAGATATAAATGAGCAGTCAGTTTAGATATTTGGATTCTATTATTCAGAATGATGAAGAGATCGATAATGATGTTAACCATAGGAAACAAACTGGCTGGTTGAAATGGAGGAGGGTAACGGGAGTTTTATGCGACCGTAATATTCCATTAAGATTGAAAGAAAATTTTTATAGAACTGCTATTAAGCCAGTTTTTTTATATGGCACGGAATGTTGGGCTATAAAGAAACGTCATTCACAGAAGATAAGTGTAGCAGAGATGTGCATGCTCCGCTGGATATGCAACAACACTAGGAGAGATAAAGTGAGAAATGAATATAGTCGTGCTAAAATAGGTGTAGCTCCCATCGATGAGAAGATGCGAGAAAACCGATTATGATTGGTCATGTGCAATGTAGGCCTACAAATGCACCAGTTCGACAAGAGAAATTTATCAATATAGGACAAGTTAAAAGAACGAAGGGAAGACCGAAAAAAATATGGATGGAGGTGATACGAAAAGATATGGATTTTAGAATTTTAAATGAGGAGATATTACTAGATAGAAATGAATGGAGAAGGACTATCAAAGTATCGATCCGACGTGATTCTTTTTTGGTTCATGTAGCCTACCCCAAATACTTGGGATGAAAGGCTTAGTTGTTGTTGGTCTGTACAACATCCTCTCTCTCTTGTTACTTATAACATTTTGTAACTTCAAATCCTTCTTAGCAATATACCAAAGACCTAATAGGTTTTCTTTTTTTTTCCTAATTTTGCTTGCTTTAGTGATTTAGAAGTGTCTTCGATAGTTTGTACTTTTTATTATCACTTTATTGTTTTGATATCTTTCAATTCAAGTTTGTTGCCTATGCATATACTTCAAGGGCACGTAGACTACTACCCGCTAACTCCAAATTGCGTTCTGGTTGGATCAAATTGTTGCCTCTCACTCCGCCATATATTGAGGAAATCTTGCTGGAGAGTTTGAGAATTTGAAAGAAGAGTCCCAAAGACTCGAAGAATTTGAAGAAGACTGAGTTAGGGGAAGACTACAACTAACATTTCTATTTTATTTTACTTATCCATGGTGAGTATGAGTTAATTATAGGTTGATTAAGATTGGCTTATATATTAAGATATTGTATATTTATGTGCATTGACATTTTTATGTTGTTGATGATTAATTGCAAGTGCTTGCAAACTGAATTCTCTAAACTCGCCATTTCTGCTTCTCTATTTTGCTAAATCTTTCCCTCTCCTTCTCTACTACACATATATTTCTTTTTGCTTTTATCTTTTTCCATCTTGCTCTCCCAATTTCTCCTCTCTCTGCTTAAGTTTCTTTCTTCCCAGTTCAGAATGTTGTACAATTACGAATAATAGATCAATTGCTTTTCTCTTTCCGCTCCCAATTTCTCCTCTCTCTCCATCCAAGTTTCTTTTCCGTTCTCTCTTCAAAAAGTTGCACAATTACGAATAATGGATCCAAAATGGTAGGGATGCTATATTAAGAATAGGATTGGCAATTTGCCGAAAGATCAGTATATCAGTATATCCATTAGAAATTAGAATTTGAGGTTGGGTCAACTTAGCACCGAAATGAGGGAGAATCACTTAAGATGATTTGCACTTGTAATGGAGGTCAACAAGAATTTCAATAGAAGGAGCAATAGGAATTGATAAATAAGAGAGTCATAGTTTTCTTACAGGTAAGGAGCAATTACAAGGTACAAATATGGATTGAAACGATAAAAATTAGATTTGGTGATTCCTGTAGACAATGGTATAGGAGGTGGCCTTGGCATATCTAATGAGAGAAGATTCAGGTAGCAAACCACAGAACTTAGAATTGTTGTTAACATTCACTGGCAAAGCCATTAAAGCTAGAGGAGCCAAAAAGAAGTGCTTGAATAGAAAAATATGAAGTTTAGTACAGTTTAGTATAAGTATGATGCAAATTTGTTAAAAATCGATAATATATAGACAGTAGTAATCAACAATCTGCATAACCTGGACTGTAGGAAAAAGTCTTTTATGTTCATCAATCAGTTATATTTGCATGACTGATTTAAGCTTAATAATAAAATGCTGTGGTAGATAAGCTAAAAGAAGACTCAACGCTCACTGCAAAGACCCAAATGGATTGATTATATGTTAAATAAATAAATCTACATATTCTACTGTCGACAACAACTAAGCTTTTTGTCCCAAGTATTTGGGGTAGGCTACATGAACCAAAAAAAGAATTACACTGGATTGAGCATATGGATCATCCTTCTTTACTCATTCGTATGGAGTCCTTCTAGATCTACACATTCTGCTGTCATGAACAATAATCTAAGTGAATCAACAACTGAAAATAGAAAAGAATCGGAGATAATAAAGAATCCTTCTAGATCACCTTTGATTCACATACTTCAGAAAGTATATAAAAACCATTGAAGTCTTCTCTGTATAACGCAGAGCTATGTTTGCATCATGGGCTCCTGATGGTAATGAGTGGGATACATTACATAATAAAAAAATCATGTAGAACTAGAGAAGCAAATTTAAGGAACTAACTAGAAAGGTACCAACAAGAGCAGTGACTCGTAGCTTAAATAATTCACAGGATAGGAGGAAAGGAAAACAAAAAATAATATACATCACTCATAAAGCTTTTACTTTGCAACAAAAAGCTTAAGGCAGCATTAGGATGATTTGATTCAAGAACTCACAATTTTAGTTCTCATAGATTTGTAAGTTACAAGATTTTTTTAGAGAAAAGACAAAATAGAAAACACAACTATGTGTATAAGAGACAAAAAGATAAAATTTAAAATTCTTATTCCAATAGAAGTAGAGATTTCAAATCTCATGATATTAGGAGATTTCCATATTCATTTCACCATCCAAACACTCTCCTAGAAAATATTATGAATATTTCTCCAAAATCCATATAAAATCACCTAACTTTATGATTTTGATAGGCATCAAAAGCAACCTAAACAACCCAATTTCCTATTTTTCCCACCATAACGTGTAAACTTTAGTTGCCAACTTTTCAACCAAAAACAATGCTACATTTGTTTAGACTAAAACTTGTTTAACAAAGTAGTAAAATGTTAAACAAGAAAATATTCCATTGGATAACAAACAAGAGTTGTAGCACATCGATGGATTCCATATATGCATGCCACCAAATTGAGAAAAAGAGCCCATGAGACAGTTAAACTTGCCACACTGTGCCAGCAATATCTACCAAATAAAATGGAATCTAGCTCGGATTCAAAATTGATCATCAAGAAGATATATATATATATATATATATATATATATATATATATATATATATATATATATATATATATATGGGGAAATGAGTTGACAACTCACGCAAGTTACCTGAGCTGTAGTTTATTTCCACTATCTCCAATAAATTTTCTTTAAAAAATTTCTTTTGGATTATGATCTCGACCATCTAGGATTCACTCATATTCAATTTCTTGAGTTTTAGTTTTAATTTGGTCCTCCATCAAGTTAATACAAATAATAACGATGAATTAACATTTTGTATCCACTTGATGAAAGTGTAAATAAACTCCAAAATTCATGAAATTTGATCTTATTATAGTTAAGGAGGTAGAGATCCTAATTCTAGAGAAAATTTGAAGAAAAATCATTGGATCACTATATTTTTGCCGCTGGTTTACGTAATTTTTCCTTATTTGGAGGCTCACATATTGTAATCCCCATATAATATATATATATATATGGGATTACTGTAGGTGAGCCATCAACTCAGGAAAAGTTACGTGAGATAGGGGCAAAACTACGATGACCCAATATTTATTCTTTAATTTTTTTTACAATTACTATCTCTACCTCCTTAACTTCTTTCGGATTAAATTTCATAAATTTAGAGTTCATTTACCCTTTCATCAAGTGCATACAAAATGTTTTATTCATTGAAAACCGATAATTTTGTGTTAACTTGATGGAGGACCAAATGAAAACTAAAACCCAAAAAATTAGATATGAGTGAACCCTAAGGGATCGAGATCATAATCCAAAAGAAATTTTTTTAAAAAATTATTGGAGATAGTGAAAATGAACGGCAACTCAGGTAACTTGCGTGAGCTATCAGCTCATTTCCATATCTCTCTCTCTCTCTCTCTCTCTCTCTATATATATATATATATATATATGAGAAAAAAATAAATGAGCCGCCATCTTACAAAAGTTACTTGAGCCGCGTTTCGTTTCCACTCTCTAATAATTTTTTAAAAATTTCTTTTTGATTATGATATCGACCCCCTAAGATTCACTCAAACCCAGTTTCTTGGAATTTAGTTTTGATTTGATTTTCTATCAAGTAGATACATAGTTGACGGTTTTCAGTTAATACAACATTTTATATCCACTTAATGAAAGAGCAAATAAATTTCAAAACTCATGAAATTTGATCCTTAAGAAGCTAAGGAAACAAAGATCGTGATCCCTAAAAAGATTTTTGAAAAAAAAATAATGGGATCCTTACTTTTTTGTTGGTGACTCATGTAACTTGCCTGAGTTGCAGATCATATACAGCAATCCTATATATGTATAAAAGCAAGGGTACTTCTACAATTTGTCTTTAGAGGCCAACTTCTCTAGTCAACTCCGTCTCTGTTATGTTCTATTCCGCCCTTTTGTCTGCTTTTTTCTTTTCTTATCCATTTGAAGTAAAATTCCATCAAGCCTTGATAGTGCTATGAAGTTCTCCTTGAAGTTCTATAAAAGAATTCTACCAATGCCTCTATCCCACTTGGACCTCAGCATACAATTTAATTCTCCTACTGTTCTAAGTTAAATTTAAGAAAGAAGCAGCATACAACACAATTTTCGTTTAGATTTTATTCAGAGTTCACACTGCATATCTATCTGACTAGGTTTTTTTAAAAAAAAAATTAATGGCTAGTCAAACTCACAAGTATTTTATTGCAAAATTAGAGTATCGATCAATAAATCAAAAAAAAAAAAAAACGAAAATTCTAAAGGAAATGTCTTAGGTACCTAGTCGATTTTGCAATAAATATAGCATTTGGTCTAAGATCTCAAATTATGCCAACAAATCGTCCAAAAATTGTTCATTTTAAATGAAAATCATTAAAAAAAAGACCCAAGAAAACTTAGGTTTTTGTATAATTTACTAACCAAAACGCAAATTAACTATGACTACAACTCAAAGATTAGGTCAAAACCCTAGAAATTTTCTCACTTATAAAGAAATGAAAACAAAATTACAAGGAGATATGGGAATTTTCTTACCTAGAGCACCAAAGAACCAGAAATGGCGACGAATCAAAGGGCAAGGATTGAGAGGGGGAGGACTGAAATTTGAACTGCTACAGAGCGTTAAAGAGAAGCTTCTGCGGTACTATATATCGCAAGAGCAGTGAAACGGTGGTCAAAATTTGTTTACCATTTCGTTGCTCCGCGTGCATAAGTTGCCAGAGACATCGCCTTAAGGTGTGTTTGTCTGCATCGAAGGTACACTCATTTCCACTGGCCAAAGAGCAAAGTGCACAATGATGAATTGAATCTGACATCCATCCTGCTTCTTAATATTATTTTATAAAAATTTTAAATAAAAAAAATATTAGAAGGAAAAAATATTAATATTTTATAATATTATGTATTCTTTTTTTTTTCTCTTTCTCCTAAAAAATTATTATTTTATCTTCCTTCCATCTCTTTCTTTTTTTCAAAAAGTAAAATAATAAATAATAGAAATATAGAATATACAACTACTCCAACTATTTATTTTTAGAACTTACTCCTGTATTTCCTTTTTATTTCCACTGCTTTCAAACATTCAAACACACCTTCGTAAAAACAAAAAAAAATAGAAAAAAATAGAAAAGAAAAGAAATAAAAAGGGAATTATCCCGCAGTGCCCACCCATGGGAATTATTCCCGCGGGAATAATTCCCGCAGGTGCCACCCGCGCGGTTGCTCCCGCAAGGTTGACCGCTCCGTGGTTTGATTACTCGGTTTAATCCGGATTTTTAGAAATTAATTACGTAGATTTAATCGGGATTCGAATGAAGAATTTGAGTCGGATTTGAAGTCTCATCAATCTATAAGAAAAGGAGAGCGGAGTTCTAAAAAAGGAGATTCTTTTGGAGGAGCAGAACTCAAAGAAGCAGAGAGCGTCTTCCAGAAATTCAGAGGAGGAGAATTACCTAAATCATCTTCTCTTTCCAATCCAGATCGGATCGTCAACGGAGTACAGAAGTAAAACTCCACCGCTGTCATAACTCACAAATTAAAAGGGGAATTGAAATCAATCTTTCCCATTATTGTAATCTCGAATTTATTCTCTTGTAATTTTCTTTAATTACTGTAATTCCAAAGTAAATTTGTAATAAAAGAAAATCTACAATTTTTTGGGCATACAAGAATTGGCGATCACAGTCTCGGCGGCGCAATCCAATCGTCAAATTCATCTGGTTTGAACCTAGGCGTCATCACTGGTGACGGCCGAAAAAAAAGTGAGACATCATCGCCCACTAAAATTAACAAGGCGTCATCGCCTATTAAAAAAATTATGAAGTATCATTGTCTATAATAAAAAACAAGACGCTATCGTTTGTCAAAAAAAGAGTGAGGCGTTATTGTCTACAAAGAAAAAGAAAATTAACAAGACGTCATAGCCTATTAAAAAAAAGGTGAGGCGTCATTGCCCAATAAAATTAATAAGGCATCATCCCCTGTTAAAAAAAATTTATGAGGCATTATCGTTATCATAAACAAGACATAATCATTTGTCAAAAAAAGTTATTGTCTGTAAAAAAAAAAAAGAGTGAGGCGTCATCGCCCACAAAGAAAAAGAAAATTGATAAGGCGTCAAAAAAGAGTGAGGTGTTATCGCCCAAGAAAAACAGAAAATTGACAAGTCGTCATCGCCTATAAAAAAAAATTAAAAAAAACAGAGAACCGTGCGGTGCGGGGTGCCACCCGTGGGATGCATTCGCAGGATGCAACCTGCGGGTGGATGCACCCGCGAGATGCAACATGCGGGGTGCCGAACAAAAAAAAATAAAAATAAAAATAAATTTAAAATAAATTTAAAAAATATAGCAATAAAAATAAAAATTAAATAAAATACAATTAAATAAGTAAAAATATAAAATATAAATAAAAATTATAAATATAAATAAAAAACAAAAAATAATAAATAAACAGAAAATAATAAAATAAAAAATAATTATAAATATAAAAAATTAATAAATAAAAACAAAATATTAAAAAATATAAAAAATATAATAATAAAAGTAAAAAAATTAAAAAAATAACAAAATAACAAAACAAAACAAACTCATGCACAGAACGTGCAACCTGCAGGGTTCCGCAGCCCGGAAGTGTGGCCCACCCTAATAATAATAATAATAAACACAGTCGATCGAAAATAAAAAGTAAATAACAACATGGTCCATAGAGAAACTGGCAGAAGAATCATAATAGAAACCAACTCTTTGCAATGTTAAAAAAAAAAAAGCGCAACCGAGGCGTCGTCTGCCTTGGGCGTCGTAGTCACACTTCTCCACTCCTCTTACTCCGCCTCGACAAAAGCAGCGATCTTCGAGTCTTTGGCTTCTGATGACCGATTGATGAACTCAAGCACTCGATTTGAATCGATTTGGTCTTCTCACATCAAATTAGACTAAAATTTTTCAAATTGAATTAATGGAAGGAAATAAGGACGAAGCTTTGAGACGCTTAAAGTTAGCAAACATGCGAGCAAGCTCTATTCAGGACCTCTACCTCTTCGGGCTTCTGATGCCAAATTCTTAAATGCAAAGGCAGCACTTGCTTTAAAAAGGCAAGGATAAAGCTTTGAAATTGATTTGAAAATCGAAGAAATTGCAGCCGGGGGTTTCGATAAATCCCTCACCGAGCGAATCCAACCACTGATCCCTCCCTCTCACAATGTCAGCCGCCTCAACACCTGCGCTCCCGAATTCGTCCCGCTGTTGCCAGAGGCAATCAAGGTGTCGCGCGACATCACAACGCATAACATCCTCACGCAGTTACTATGTGATAAGGGAGATGTTGATGCCACATGCAAAATGCTCGATGAAATGCCAAATAAGGAGATTAAGCCCGATGTGGTCAATTACAACAAGGTGTGCGACAGTTGTTCTATTCAGCAAACTATGTATTGCACTTTGATGATCAATAGGCTTGTGAAGTGTGAAGAGATCATACTCGCACCGGCAGTATTTGATGTAATGGAGTGCCAAGATAGTGAAATACAACAACCAATGGGTGTGCGCTCTTGGGCGGTTTGGAGGAAGCCTGCGAGATGTTTGATCAAACACCTGAAAGAAATTTGACCTCTTGAAACCAAAGCAAATGGGTTCACAAGGATTTCATTTTCAAAGACCAGAAGCACGATAGTAGGCACCACACCATGTTGTCCTCCCTCGAGTCGTCGACGACAGAATGGGAGCTCTTCAATGGCGTCGCTATCATCAAGTATTAGCAGCCCGACAACGATCTGGATGCCCTCGTCTCTGTTGTCAACAACAACGTTAGAATACGACAAGCTTCCGCCACTACCGGTGGAAAGGAAGGCAACGGCGGGGAAGCATCTTATTACTTTTCAAAAAATAGGCACACATGCAAGATGTGCGGTGGCTAAAAAAATAAAATAATAATAATAATAATAATAATAAAGACTTCAAGTAGAACCTCAGAAAAATGTACCTAAGATGCTAAGTGCGTGGCTACTCTGAAGTATACAAGAGGAAGAAAGCAGTTGCCATATCCTATTGCACAATATGTCTTACAGAGAGGTTTTCCTCCGAATCCGATATTCACTTCTGAAAAGACTGGAGTAGAAACTTTCTTGACATATTTGAGGGCTTGGTCGATGTTTGAATTCCTATTCGCTAATCGACTTTAACTCTCTTAATTCCATCCGGCTCGCAACATCAAGCTGCTGTCGGTGATGAATTGCTAACTAAAGCACATGCTGCTGGAACCGTATAATCAGATAGATCATTCCAAGTGCAAAACCAGACCGAGCCAGCATAAATTCATCCAAATACAAGGCTAAGTGTAATACCCCAAATTTTGAGCTATCTGTATTGCTCTCTTGAGACCAATCGTGCCGAATAAATCCACCGAAGTCAATTTTGGACACCGAAATAACTTTCGATTAACGTAACTTTAAATTCACAAATCCAAATGACATTCGGTTTTCGCGATTATTAGTTTTGTAATATTTAGGATTTTTGGAGATTTTTCTTACGAGGCCGAAAAATACTTCCAAAATTGCTAATTTAATAATATTAAAATTATCTTTCTAATTATTTCAAAATTTTGGTTCATTTATTCCAGACATCGAAACAACAAACAGATAATTTTGTAGTGTTCCTCTAGTTGAGCACTATGACCTACATTAATTTGGTAGGATTCGGAGAACGTTACACGGAACCGTAATTATTAAATAAATAAATTTTTATTTAACCCAATCTCTTCCCCCACGTCATTGTTTGCTGTCAAGAGAATCGGGAGTCGATGGTGTGTTGTCGAGTAGAGAATAAGGGTGGCATTGGATAAAATTAAGTGTCACCCTTTTAAAAAGCCCACACCCTCTCTCTTATCACTCTCTTCTTCTTCTGTCTTTCGGCCAAACCAACCAGCAGAGAAAAAACAGAGAGAGAGAGAGAGAGAGAGAAGAAAAAAAGAAGAAGAAGAAAGAAAATCAAACCGAACCGAGAATTCGAACAGAATATTCGAGATCAAGCCGAGCCAAGTAATACTGCTATTTTCGTTTATTTCGTTATTTTATTTATATTTATTTTCGTTCGTTTCGTTATTTAATTTACATTTGTATACGTAACTTATTTTTTTTGAAAATACTCGATTCATATTTTGGATTATTAATTGACATTAAGAACTAAAGCAAATTATTGGGTAAATTTTGATATATATAAATGTTGTAATATTTGCTTATTTTGATTTTTTTAAAAAAAGGAAAAAGATAAGAGAAAAAGATAAGAAGGAAAGAAAGAAAGAAAAATAAATAAATAAATAAATAGTTATATCATTTTTTGCATGTGTACTTGCATGGGCTTGGGTATTTTTGTATGTGTATTTGCATTTATATTTGCTTATTTTGCATGGGTTCGGGGAAGGATAGAGAGAGAGAGAGAGAGCATGGGCCTGGGTTGCAGGAAAAAAATAATAATAATATAATAGAACTGGACTTGATGGGCTGGGCCGGAAAGAAAAAAAAATATACAAATAAATACAAATTACTTGATGGGCTAGGCCCGGCCCAGTCTTGTAAAAGAAAAAAATAAAATAGAGGGAAAAAATGGGCTTGGGCCAGGGAAAAAAAAAACAAAAAAAATAATAACAGTGGGCTTATGCTTGGGCCTGACATGAAAAAAAATTAAAAAAATAAAAAAAGTGGAAATTTAGTGGGATTGGGCTTGAGCTTAGTTTGGATTAATTGGGAATAATTGATAGGTAGAAATTATTATTACATGATGCACTTGATTTCCAAATTGGGTTATTGATTGACATTGAGAATGAAACCAGATTATTAAAATAATTTTAATGATATGCATTATGATATAATTGTGCACGAATATATCATGCATTAATTTATCATACTACAAGTCATGTGTTTTAATATTACAAGTCATGTGATTTGATATTACAAATCATGTGTTATGATACTACATGTTATGTACAGTCATGAAAAATACAAGCATGCTATCATGAATTGAAAAATAATTAAAGAAGGGTTATAAAATTTTCATGTGCATAATTCATTATGAATACGGAGATGGGAGAAATATATGATGGATAAGAGTCTTACCGTATAAAGAATAATTGTATTGTTAGGGCCAGGATTCTTTTACTGCAGCGGCCTGAGTGATTACTGGATCACCAATTGATAATTACCCAGAGTGGTATGTCCGTTACTATAATACAGTACGGAAATTGATTGCAGTGCCTGTTGGCAGTGAAAATTTCTAAGTAAAAAGGATTTTCCATAACAGAACGCCGAACTAACTCTATAGCTCCGCGTTTGGCTATTTTTAGCCCCGCGTATGAGTAAAACGCGGAGCTATTCATTAGCTCCGCGTTCTGATTTTCTAGCTCTGCGTGAGCAGATAACCAGAATCTCAAATTGATTGAGATTATGATTTGGGCTTATCCAAATACCCAAATTAAGTCCGATCAGAACTCTAAATCAAGAGATTTAAATCAAAACTAAGATATTTGATTGGAATCCTTGATGAGTACAAATTCTATTTAGATAGAAACTCTCATATCATTCTAAAACTATAAATACCCCCTTGAAGAAGCTCTAGGAATTTTTTTCTGAAAAATTCTTTAAGTATCTTAGAGAATTCGAGTTACGCATAAAGTCTTGAATTCGTGAAGAGCAGAGAAGATCAAGAGTCGGCCGGCATCTTCTTCATCAAGAGCAAGAAGACCTTCGTCGTCAGATCGTCCAAAAGAGCTACTAGTTAGATCCCATCGCCACACAGATCCCACGTTTTCATTGTAAAAGAGAGCGATATACTATAAATCCTCTCGTTTGTTCTTTTTCTTTTATTCTCTTTCATTGTAATTTAAGTTAATTCAATGGAAGGAAGGCAAATTTCTGCTGCGAACAAACTGGCGACCATAGTGGAAGACATCTCTTTCACCAAAGAAGAGATCATGGCGCAATCTGACGTCGATAGGATCGGATCCGACGTAGATATGCTGGTCGTGGAAATCGACCAGCAGAAGTATGAGGAATATCTCTCCTCTGAATCAGGTAACCTGAACGAAACGCGACACTATCGACGCGTGCGCTCTCATACCCCAGGAACGGGTAAAAAGGTATCCACCGATAAACGGGGATTCTTTAAGACCGCGGCCATAGAGCCGTTGTTTGGGCAGGAAATCCTTGCAGAGGATGGCCTCTCTACTGCCGAAGAAGGCATGGGAACTGGATTGACCAGAACCCAACTTCGAAATAGAAATTGGAGAGCTAGGCGAAAGGCCCTCAAAGCCCGCCTTGAACGCGAGGCTAACTTCATAAAACGCAAGGCTATGGTCCCTTGCAAACTGGCTCGCGTTAATCGTAAGACCAGTTAGTATCGTATTAAACACGAAGCTGCAACTTGCGTTAATCGCAAGAGCAAGCCAGCGTGTGATTCTCCATGTAAAGCTATTACTGGACTTAGCGATAAACGCGAAGCCAGTTCAACTTGCGATAAACGCAAGATTTTTGACACTCGCGATAAACGCGAGGATAAAATTTCCTTAAAGCCAGCATGTGATTCTCCACGCGAGGCTATTACTGGACTTAGCGATAAACGCGAAACCAGTTCAACTTGCGATAAACGCAAGATTTTTGACACTCGCGACAAATGCGAGGATAAAATTTCCTTAAAACCAACATGTGATTCTCCACGCGAGGCTATTACTGGACTTAATAATAAACGCGAAGCCAGTTCAACTTGCGATAAACGCAAGATTTTTTACACTCGTGATAAACGCGAGGATAAAATTTTCTTAAAGCCAGCATGTGATTCTCCACGCGAGGCTATTACTGGACTTAGCGATAAATGCGAAGCCAGTAGTACTTGCGATAAACGCAAGATTTTTTACACTCGCGATAAACGCGAGGATAAAATTTCCTTACGGCCAGCGTGTAATTCTCCACGCGAGACTAATACTGAGCTTAGCGATAAACGCGAATCCAGTAGTACTTGCGATAAACGCAAGATTTCTCAGCTCTGCGTAAATCGCGAAGATGATTGGCAAATTATCATTAATCGTAAAAATCACGCTAGACGCAAAGTTGTGACTTGCGTTAATCGCAAGAGTAAGCCAGCGTGCAAGAATTTTCTTCCACGCAGGGCTAAGGTTCCAGAAGATAAACTTCTGAAGGAACGCCAAGCCAGCGTAAAACACGAGGGTAGCGTAGCAAAACATGGAGCTATTTCTCAGCCCCGCGGCACAAAACGCAAGGCTAATTCTCAGCTCCACGTTCTAAATTGCGAAGCTATCTCTCAGCTCCGCATAGATCAATCCGAATACAAAATCAGGGCTGATTGTCACACTAATGGACCAGAACTGGACTCCAGTAATCTCAAGAAGTTTCAGTGGGCTCCTGGACCCTCTCAACATTTGAATGGGTCCCACAATTCCATGTCTAAAGTCACTGATCTCAGGGAGTACTTAACTAAGAAGAGAAGTATAGAACAAGTTCAATCTGAACTGACTTGTCACTGCCAGCAGTTTATGACAGCGGTATCCGCTGTAATCGATAATTATTGCTGCAGTAAGAACAGGGTATCAGTGTTTGACCGATTAAATAAGTCGGACAAAAACCCTGCTAAGAAAACAAAGGCTACTCCCCGAGAAGAATGGAGAGTTGTAACTTCCAATATGGTCGGCAAGGGTAAGAAAATTATAGAAAAGAATGGTGATTCAGAATCAAGTGATGAAGAACATAATCATTTTACCCGGCTTAAGTCAGGCGCTATCCCAGCCCGAAATTATAAGAAACTCGTGAAGGGTTCTTATGATGACGATAGTGATAATTCGGCCATAGCCTCTCCTCGTTCTTTGGCATCATCTAAATTGAAGTCAGCATCATATATGATGAATAGATCTGACGATATCGACCAGAGATTTGAAGCTCAAGAACAAATGATTCGAGAGCAACAAAAAAACAATCGAGGATCTTAAAATGATGCTCTCAAAAGTAGTCGAGAATACCCAAAAAATCGTCGAGGATAATGTCAAAAGGGAAAAGAAACTCCGTTCAATAAAATGAACGAAGAAGATAAAGAAGAAAAAGCCCACTCGACGCATGAGGACGAGAATAAGTATTCTTTTCATGATCCACATGAAGAGAAAATAGAGAAGTTACAAAGTCAACTCGAAATATTAATGCACAAGAAGGAGTTGAAAGAATCAGGGTCTCAAGACCATATCCGCCTGAATGGGATTTGGCACCATACCCTGAAAAATACAAACCGCTCAAATTGGAGCCGTATAACGGGAAAGGATCTTTCAGTCAACATATTTACTACTTCTTGTCTCAAGCAGGGCATTTAATGGGCAATGACCCAGTAACGACCAAGGTATTTGCAAGTATCTTGCGAGGGCCTGCCTTCACTTGGTTTATGCAGCTGTCCCTAGGTACTATTAATACCTGGTTTGATATTGAGAAACTATTTCTCGCACGTTTCTTTGAGGATGATACCGAAATTACGGTTCATTCTCTCCTTGCAACTAAACAAGGGGAATAAGAAACAGTAAAAGACTTCATAGAAAGGTTTCGGGAGAAGTCCGTGCATTGCAAACACGAAATGGTTCAGGAAACTCTGGTAGAGACATGTCGACATAATCTTAAGACTAACGTGCTCCTAAAAATGGGGGTCGTAGAGTCTAAGACATGGAGAGATTTGCTCAAATAAGGAGAGCAAGCCGAGAACTTGATCCGTCGAGTTGAGGAGTCTCGTGGATCAAGAAATACTGGAAATAATAGGCCGTATACCCAAAATAATAATAAGAATAAAGGAAAATCGGCGATGGCGTCAGAGGCAACTCCACAGAAGACAAATTCTCCGAACCCAAAGCCCCAAAATCAAAAGGGCGCGAGACAAAATAGGCCCCAGCAAGAGAGAACCTATACCTTCAAGGCAGAGCAAACGCCTACACTTTTTCATCTACTCCTTAGGAAGGGAATGTTGAAACTCCCGGAGAATAGAAAACCGGAGGATGCTGGTAAAACCAACGACCCCAACTATTATCTTTACCACAGGAATGTTGGACACCCTATCAGGGATTGTTACCCTCTGAAGAACAGAATCCAAGCACTAATAGACGCTGGAGTTTTGAAGCTTAAAGAGGAACAAAAGAAAGTTACTGTCAATATGGCAACCCTAGTGGTTGGAACCCATGAGTTCCCTGCAGGGGTGACCCCAATACCAAAAGGAAAGCTGGTTACGAAAAACTATGACCCGCATAAAAAGTCACAAGAAGGACTTGTCCCCGTAACAACTCCAAGGGGGGAAGTCATATGGGTCCACCCTGATTTACTACAGGATGAACAGTGGACTACCGCAGGGGGTAAAAAAAAAAAGCGAACTAGCAATACTATTTCCGCGAAAATAAAAAATGAATACATAATTGCAGGGGCATTTACAGACTCTGAAAGAGAGCCCGAAATCATGGCCACTCATCAGGATGGGGCAGGTCCTTCTGGTACTCGATCGGGTAAAACATATCTTAAGGATTACATCATAGTAGACCCGAAAGGATATACGGAGAGCTCGCAAAACCTGCAAAGCAGAAAGGGTTTCGTTTCCAGAAAAATCCTGAAAAAGATGAAGGAGTCAAGGACGCTACCTTCAAATTTGACATAATAGCTCAGTTGGCAAATATTCCAGCTCGGGTCATGCTTTACGAGTTGTTACGATTATCGAATCAACTCGCGAGGCGTTGAGAGAGGCCTTGGCAGACTCTGAGTCATTTCTAGCTCAGATTATACAGCCAGCTGACCAAGAACAGGACTCTTACCCCCGCTGTCATCAAGTGAGGAGGCAGGTCCTACGGATTACTTTCTCTCCAGAGGATATGCATGTAAGAAATATAAAGCACAACAGGCCTTTATATTTCACCGGATATGTCAGATCCCCGAAGGTGGATCGCATCCAGATTGATCCAGGGTCTGCACTAAGCATCATTCCCAGAAAGTTGATGCAGCTATTGGGAATTTCTCCCCATCGCCTGACACCAACTAATACTACAATATATGAGTTTAATGCCAATGATAGCTGTCCTCTTGGAAAGATCCGACTCCGATGTCAAATCGGAGATTTGAGGACGGAGGTCACATGCTACGTCATTGACGCAGACACTTCCTACAACATTTTACTGGACGGCCTTGGATCCACGCCTATATGATAGTCCCGTCGACTCTCCACTAGTGTATGAAATACTGCGATGAATAAGGAGAAATCCGGACTTTAGTTGCAGATAGGCAACCATTTAACTGGAAAACTACTTCACGGATGCTATGCTCTACAAGCTAGCCTACGAAGTCTCCAACGACAACCTCAGTAAGCCTCAAAAGTTTGACGAAAGCGGTAACGAGGCGGATACTGAATACGAGCCTCCCGAAGATAACGATGGGGGTGATTATGAAATCAATCCTCACATAGATTTTAATTTGAATTTTGACAATAATGTAGCTAATGTAGCAGAGGATGAGTGGATTATCAATGAAAATATAAATTTAGTCTACAAGCTTGCTGTAGCTACAGAGTCTGAACCTTCTTGTACTTCCACCGAAGTGGATGGCCTATCCGAACTTGAAGTTCTGGCGGCATACCATTTGCCACTCAAGTCATCCCTCCTCTCTCAATCAAAAATAACTAAGGGACAAGGTCACTTCTTTGAAGTGCCTCCTCAACAGGGGTCCCAAAATCCGATCATGTTCGGCAAAGTAATTACGTCACTTCGATAAAGACAAATCAGTGAAAGTGATGAACAATCATCACCTCAATTTCACTTATATGAACAGAAATCCCGACAAATGATGGAAAAGATGGGTTATAATTTTACCCAGAAACCGGGATTAAACTTTGAAAAAAGGCGACGAAATTTCATACCTTCGTTTAGACCGAGAGGAAAGAGCCTAGACTATTATCAAAAAGACTCGCAGGGGGTTGGGCTATGTATCTACTCCTCCCTCATCACCACACAAATACGAAGAAAGCTCTTCGGCTAATGAGGACTTATATCCACTTGATCATGATTCGGATCAAAGTACCGGTGCCTGGTTTCAATCCTTAACGGTAAATATGGTTTCAGCCGCACCGGAAAGCGACGAGGGACCAATTGACGTTCAAGATGATTCCTAGGCTAAACACATGGACACTCTTTGGGATGTCCGCTTTGAACAGCGTGATCCGCCCACAGAGGATAAATTAGTACAAGTTAATATGGGAACGAAAGAGAACCCAAAACCCATCTTCATAAGCGAGCTAACTCCCTTAAAAAAAGAGGAACTTATATCTCTTATCAAGGAGTATATAGACGTGTTCGCATGGAGCTATGAAGATATGCCCGGTCTTGATCCTCAGATTGCCACACACCGGCTAAATATCAAAGAAGATGCCAAGCCATTTAAACAACAACAAACGTGTTTTCGACCGGAGTGGAGGCGATAGTCGCTGAGGTCAATAAACTGATAAAATCAGGATTTGTCCGTGAAGAGCAACATCCTGATTGGGTGGCTAACATAGTGCCAGTTCGTAAGAAGAACGGCAAGATCCGAATATGCATTGACTTTCGGGATCTGAATGCTGCGTGCCCTAAAGACGAATTCTCACTTCCAATTACTGATGTCATTATCGACAACACTTGCGGATACAAGAGGATGTCCTTTATGGATGGCTTCTCAGGCTACAACCAGATTAAGATGCACCCGGATGATGAAAAGCACACGGCTTTCAGAACGCCGCTGGGAGTATACTGTTATACAGTAATGCCTTTTGGATTAAAGAACGCCAGTGCCACTTACCAACAAGCGATGAGTGTCATATTCAAAGAACGCCTGCGCAAAATGGTAGAGTGTTACGTCGATGATTTAGCGGTCAAAAGCAAGAACAAAGAGGATCATCTTCATGATTTAAGAACGGTTTTCGATCTTATGCGAAAACATCACTTGAAGATGAATCCTGCTAAGTCCTTTATGGGGGTGTCCAGCGGAAAATTCCTTGGGTTCATAGTTACCTCAGAAGGAATTTTCCTTGATCCTGAAAAAGTAAAAGCGATCAACGAGATGCCGCCTCCCTGCAATCTTAAAGAGTTAAGGGGGTTACAAGGAAAACTGACCTATATCCGGCACTTTATCTCTAACCTATCAGGGCGATGCCAGCCATTCTCTAGACTCATGAAAAAAAAGGTTTCTTTCGTATGGGATGAGGTATGTCAACAGGCATTTGACGATCTCAAAGAATATCTCACGAAACCTCCTGTTCTTATGGGCACCGGTCCTTGGGCAGCCGTTCCTTATATATGTAAGGGCCATGGATGATACTTTAGGAGCATTACTTGCTCAATATAATGAGCACGGCCATAAACATGCCCTTTATTAATTAAGCAGAACAATGATCGGGGCTGAGCGTCGGTATACTCCGATCGAAAAAGAATGTTTAGCCCTAGTGTTCGCTGTTCAGAAAATCCGACACTACCTTTCAGGGCAAACGATTCATGTCATATCACGGGTTAATCCCTTAAAAATTCTGATGACAAAACCGGAATCTTTAAACGGCCGACTGGCGAAATGGGCATTGTTGCTATCGCCATATGATATACACTTCGTCCCTCAAAAAGCAATGAAGGGACAGGCGATCGCCGATTTCCTTGCAGACCATCCAATTTGGTCTAACTCTAAACAGACATTAGAGGTGAACACAACTAGCAAAGAACAACTATGGCAGATGTTTTTTGATGGTGCTGCCAGACGATCTGCTGCTGGAGTAGGGGTTGTGCTGATATCCCCACATAAATACATACTGCCTAACACTTACTCATTAACAGAACCGTGCACGAATAATGTGGCGGAATACAACGCGCTCATTATCGGCTTAAAAATGGCTCTGTAACTGGGGGTGAACTATCTAGAGGCATATAGAGACTCTAAGCTCATCGTCAACCAAATAACGGGTGAGTATGGAGTCAGACATGAAGCCCTCATCCCCTATCATCAGCTAGCCATCGAGCTAGCTGGATATTTTGAACAGTTTTACATTTATCATATATCTCGGAATGAGAACGTCTATGCAGATGCTCTTGCCGCACTAGCTGCAACATTGGCGATCCCGCCAGGTGAAGCTAAAAGCATCACTATTGGTAGCAAAGAACTTGTCCATCCGGATACGGTATTCCAAACCAAAGAAGTATGCCAGACAGGCTTGACTCTGGAACCTCATGATTGGCGATTTCCATTTATAGATTACGCCCTATATGGGATACTACCAGAGGATCCATAGGAAGCCACCTCGATAAAGAGGAAGGCCCCGAGATTTTACTTTGATCGTACACTTTAAATTTTATACAGAAAGTCAAATGATGGTCTGCTGCTACGCTGCATATCAAAAGCAGAAGCAGATGAAGTGCTGGGAGAAACACATGATGGAGTGTGTGGAGCTCATTAGTCCGGTCCAAAACTCGGAGACCGTAGGATACTACTGGCGGAAGATGATTACAAAGGCAATGACATACGCTAAACAGTGCCATGCATATCAGGTACATGCTAATTTTATCCATCAACCCCCAGAATAGTTGCACAATACTATTGCTAGTTGGCCATTTGAGGCATGGGGAATGGATATTGTGGGGCCAATAACTCTCTCGTCATCCAGAGGACATCGGTTTATTCTTGCAATAACCGATTATTTTTCAAGATGGGCCGAAGCCGTGCCCATGAGAGAGGTGAAAACGACAGATGTGATTAAGTTCATTAAGTATCATGTCATTTACCATTTTGGCGTCCCCCGAAGGATCATTCATGATAATGGACCGCAATTCATCAACCAGGGGTTCTCAAGATTCTGTGATGAGTTCAGAATCAAAGATATTGCTTCAACGCCATATAATCCCGCGGCAAATAGATTAGCCGAGGCCTTTAATAAAACTATTATTAAACTCTTTCGGAAGTTCGTCTCTTCCAACAAACGGGACTGGGATGAAAAACTAGGAGAGTGTTTGTGGGTTTATCGCACCATCGTTCTCACTCCAACAAAAACTACCCCGTTCTCCTTAGTTTATGGAAGTGAGGCCGTCTTGCCTCTTGAAATCCAGATAATATCGTTAAGAGTGACCTTAGCCATAAAGATGATGACAGAAGGGTGCCATCAACAAAGACTGCGAGAATTAGAGGCGTTAGATGAAAAACGTCTCAAGGCTCAACAACAAATTGAGTTGTATCAAGCCCGGATCTCACAAATGTTCAATAAGAGCGTTAAACCAACGACCTTTAAGAAAGGAGACTTGGTTCTGGCTATTAAAAAGTCAATGATTCTAACCCACAAGACTAAGGGTAAATTTAAACCAAAGTGAGAAGGACCGTTTATTGTGGAGACGATATACTCTAGTGGAGCATATCGCTTAATGAACCAAAATGGCGATAGGATGATGATGCCGATCAACGGCAAGTTTCTAAAGAAATACTATGCTTAATGAACCAGAACAGTGACAGAGTAACTGTCACATCTGATTCATAATCCCTAGAAGTATAACCATCCACTTGTTCAAGTTACGCAAATGAGCACTTGAACTTCTTTATTAAACTAAGACATATACAATTAAGCTCCTCTGTCTAAGTTAATGATCCTGATTTGATCATCTTGGAGTGGACCGTCCAAGTTTACGCAAATGAGCACTTGAGCTTCTTTTATCAAATTAAGGCATGTGCAATTAGGCGCCTCTGCCGAAATCTCGATTATTTTGGCATGTGCAGTTCAAGTTACGCATCAGAGCCTTGAATTGCCTCCATTAAACTAAGGCATGTGCAATTAGGCGTCTATGTCTAAGTTAATGATCCTGACCCGATCATCCTGGTGTAAGTGTTTGAACATCTTCACCAAACTACCATTTAGTTCTATTCAATGGGCTTTACCGAGGTTAAATAATTGAAACTCGGTCGGTATTAACAGTCTAAGTTACGCAGATGAGCCTTAGATTGTTTTACCAAAACAGTGAACTATTTTGATGACAAGTTATTTGTTGTGCAAGCAAATTTTTGAAGCCAACAGATAAAGGAATCAAAAGAGTTATCTTTATTCATAAATTAAAAGAATAAAGTTACAAAAGAATCCGAAGAATCATTAAGTTCTTTCTTCTATTACAAGTTCTTTTTACAAAAAGAATAAAGAATAAAGAATAAAAGAATAAAATGAAAAAGAGTTATGGATCTCCCAAAATCTTCAACTTATTCGTCGTCTCATCAATGACTCGACGGCGAGACTCCTCCACGGAGTGTTGAGCTTGCCGGCGCAAATCATCGTCATTTATTGCGAGCTGCTGGTGTAGATACCAGAAAAATAAAAAATAATAAAACAGAATAATTAAAAAAAAATTGCTCAACGGGCCCACCAACGGGAATTTCTCCCGCGGGTGCAACCCGCGGGAGAATCCCGCGGTTGCAACCCTCGGGCACCCGCGGGAGAAACCCGCGGGGGAATCCTGCGGGTGCACCCGCGGGTTGACACCCGCGGGAGCGATCCCGCAGATGCCACCCCGCGGGGTTCCGTCTATTTCCGTTTTAATGATTTTTTCTCTGATAATCCGTGATCCGATTTTTCAGGAGAGATTTGAGCCGGATTTCGAGCGGATTCAGTCTATAAAATACAGAAATTTAGTCAGAGAAAGGACTTTTGAAGTTTTGACTTTTAGGGACGATTTCGGGCGAGCTCGCGAGATCAAGGAGCAAAACAGAGCTATTCTCTTCTCGGTCAGATGGTCAACGGAGTGCACCAGCGAGGCTCCATCGCCATCCGAACCCACATAAAAAGGGGAATAAATTAATATTCCCGTTCTTATTATTTCTCGATATTTTTGTAACTCTCAATTTTTATTTGTAATCAAATAATTTTACAATGAAAAGAGAAATCCAAATTTTGAGCAAATAAGAACTAGCGACCACAGTGGGAGCCCCTCTGTTTACCACAGAGAATCTGGTGGCACAGTCCGACCGGGTGCCGATTGGCTCAATGGTTGAGACGCTGGTCATAGAAGTTGACCAGCAAAAATATGAGGAATTTCTTTCTTCCTCTGATTCGGAGCCTAGGCGTCATCGCCGGGCAACGATAAAAAAAGGTGAGGCTTCATCGCCCACCGGAAATCAAAAGGCGTCATCGCCTATAAAAATTTACGAGGCGTCATCGCCCGTTGAAATTTACGAGGCATCATCGCCCGTTCCAAAGTCAAGCCAAAAGTCAAACCAATCTCTGACCCGCTCCCAAAAGAGAAATTTAAGGCGTAAAACTCAACGAGCACGTCTCAATCATACAGAAAAAATTGCAGAAAATTCTGGGACAGAAAACTTCGGGATGGTAAAAAATCTCGGAAGCAACCCCACGGGCGCAAACCCGCGGATTGCAACCGCGGGTGGCAAACCGCGGATTGCAACCGCGGGTGCCAACCCGCGGATTGCAACCACGGGTGCCAACCCGCGGTTGGCAACCCGCGGTTGCCAACCGCGGGTGCCATCCTGCAGTTGCCAACCTCAGGTGGCAACCCGCGGATTGCAACCACGGGTGCCAACCCGCGGTTGCCAACCGCGGGTGCCATCCCGCGGTTGCCAACCTCGGGTGGCAACCCGCGGTTGCCAACCGCGGGTGCCATCCCCCAGTTGCCAACCACGGGTGCCATCCCGCGGCTTGCAACTGCGGGTGCCAACCCCCGACCCGCGAGTGCAAATTTGCAGTTTCAGTCGTGAGTTGCGTCCCACAGATGCCACCGACGGGTTACATTCAATGAATACAACCCTCATGTCTCTTCGAGCACGTCTATGGTGAGCACGCAACATACACCAGGAATTTTTATCTCTCTAACAGAGGCATCCAGGGCCCACACAACTACTCAGGCCAGCGTGCACTCCAGAAAAATCCGCAGGAGGGTTGGGGAATAATCTGATGCAGAAAAGAGCTCAGCGCTGAGATATTGCAGACTCTCCAGTATTATGAACCAAATTTGCGACGCAAGAGGTGTCAAGATGCAGATAGAGAGGAGAAGATACCTCAAGATTTGAGAGAGTATCTCAATTGGAAGAAGAACTTTTCACAAAATGTTCCTCACTACCAATGCGAACAGCTGATTTCAACTGTTCTATCAAATTGCCAATGCAACTCAAAACGGTCCATTTTTGAGTTGATCACCGAGCCCAAAAGAATACGGACGGCGAAAAGGGTGTACTATGGAACCGATCTACCTGCTGCCTCATCACATATGGTTAATAAAGGTAAAAAGGTGGTCGGAAACAACCCTTCAGATAAGAAAATCACTCTACGGTCAAAAGGAGTTTCTATCGAACCAGAGGGCGTGCTTCTAGAAGAAGTCTCTTCAAGGCTTGAGAGACAAGAAAAACGTCTCGAACAGCAAGAGGAGACCATAGAAGAAATGAAACAACTTTTAATTGAGTTGTTAGCTAAAACTAGAAAGAGCCAATCCTCATCGTCTATTTCTGATCGACAGGAAAGAAAACGGCCTGTCCAAATAAATGAGGACAGCGGGGATGAGAATGAAGAAATTCCTCCTCATTCAAAAGAGGAAGAGAAAGTGAAGGTTATCATCAACCCTCACGCAGAGAAAATAGAGAAGATGGAGAACCAACTACAAACTCTTCTTCATCGCAAAAATCTACAAGAGGTGGGGGTAGTACGTCCTTATCCCATAGAATGGAAGACCGTACCCTACCCTGCAAATTATAAACCGTTGAATATTCAATCATTCGACGGTAGAGGTTCGCTGCAACAGCACATTTTCTACTTTCTGTCGCAGACAGGACATCTCATGGGGAATGATCCGACTATAACTAAGATATTTGCGAGCACTTTACGGGGGCCCGCATTTACCTGGTTCATGCAGCTACCCCAGGGAACAATTAAATCATGGGCTGATGTAGAATGTGAGTTCCAAGCCCGATTCTTTGAAGATGATGCAGAAGTCTCTATACTATCTTTGCTAGCAGCGAAGCAAGAAGAAGGCGAAACGGTCAAAACTTATGTCGAGCGGTTCCGAGAACTTTCTGTTCGATGCCCACATGGCATGATGCAGGACACGCTTGTGGAAACCTGCAGACACAACTTGTTGACCGATATCCTAGACAAGATGGGCTCGGTTGAATCCAAATCATGGAAAGATCTGCTTAAGCAGGGTGAACAGGCCGAAGAAATATTTCGACGCCTCGAAAATCGGCAGTCCGCAATCGGAGGTAGTACAAATGAACCTCCATTCCATTTCTCCCGTTCCAAAGGGAAAGATATAATGGCAATGGCGGCAGAAAGCACACCGAAGCAGAAAGTATGGCCAGCTGTGAGCAACACAGCAAAGTCACCCAGGCTTCAAAGGCAGTATTCGTTCAAAGATGAACATACTGCTACTATGTTCAATCTGCTCAGCAAATGCAAGATGCTTAAGTTGCCGGAAAGTAAGAGGCCTGAAGAAATTGGGAAGACTAACGATCCGAATTACTGCCTGTACCATCGGATTGTAGGTCACCCCACAAAAAATTGTTTTATCTTAAAAGATAAAATTCAAGCGTTGATTGACGCTGGAGCAGTTCAGCTCAAAACTGAACAAAAAAGGAGTTAGAGCTAACTCCGACACATTTAATGTGTGTGGTCTAAAGGTACCACTTGGACTCACAACAATTTTCAAAACGAGCTCAGGGTGGTTAATTTAAACCCCATAACCTGCAAAAAAAAATGAACTACCCAACGCCGTCAAGGCAAAGGGAAGAGAATAAATTTCTCGCCAACCCCATCATACTTGGAGTAAAAAGTATGAATTACCCAACACCGACAGGGCTACGGGGAGAGAATAAATTTCTCGCCAACCCCTTTATACTGGGAGTAAAAAGTATGAATTACCTAACGCCGACAAGGCTACGGGGAGAGAATAAATTTCTCACCAACCCCTTCATGCTGGGGATAGAAAGTATTAATTACCCAACGTCGACAAGGCTACGGGGAGAGAATAAATTTCTCGCCAACCCCATCATACTGGGGGTAAAAAGTATGAATTACCCAACGCCGACAGGGCTACGGGGAGAGAATAAATTTCTCGCTAACCCCTTCATGCTGGGGGTAAAAAGTATGAATTACCCAACGCCGACAGGGCTACGGGGAGAGAATAAATTTCTCGTCAACCCCTTCATGCTGGGGGTAGAAAGTATGAATTACCCTACGGGGAGAGTAAATTTCTCGCCAACCCCATCATACAGAGGGTAGAAAGTATGAATTACCCAACGCCGATAAGGCTACGGGGAGAGAATAAATTTCTCGCCAACCCCACCATACTGGGGGTAAAAAGCATGAAATACCCAATGCCGTCAAGACAATGGGAAGAGAACCAGTTTCTCGCCAACCCCTTCATACTGGGGGTAAAAGTATAAATTGCCCAACGCTGCTAAGGCAAAGGGAAGAGGAAAGTTTGGCATTTAAGCCCAAACAAAATTCTCGACAACTCACCATGCTGAGGGGAATAGCATGGCTAGCCCAACTCAAATGGTAGTTGGTAAAGGTAAATCAAATCCGTTAATAGCTGGGGGTTTGCTAAAAATCCTAATCAAATAAATCTCTTGTCACGTTAAGATTTTACCTCTGACAACGAAATTTTTCTTGTCATTTTTCTCCAGCAGACCAAGCGACACTCCAAAATATTTGTCAAGTTAAGATTTCATCTATGACATCATAATTCAAAATCAAATGAGATAAAATCCGATTAAATCTCCTGTCATGTTAAGATTTCACCTCTGACAGAAAAGGAAACTCACATTTCATCAAGTCCAATATTACAACCTCTGATGAACTTGTTTTTGATATCGTTAAGTTAAAAATTACCTCTGACGAAAATCATCTCCCTATCAAGTTAACAGTTACCTCTGATAATCCGATTCCAAAGCTAAATACGTTAACCGTCACCTATGTTTAGTCAGCTTGTCCCTATCACGACCAGATCCTCTGAATAGGTTGAGCTCCAAGACACGTTTAATGTCACCTCTGTCTTTCCCTGATCCGTCATACCAGATGTCACTAAACGGTTAGGATTAAAATGAGCACGTTAACATGACACCTCTGCTTGACTTAAAATAAGTATGTTAATATCATACCTCTGCTTGTCATCTAATGAGTATGTTAAAATTATACCTCTGCTTGTTATTGAATAAATGAATATGTTAACAGTTATCTCTATCGACCAAATCCTTTAAAAGATCTATAGCCAAAATTAAAGAATCCAAAGTATTTCGAAATTCAACACAGTTCAATACAGAACTTCAAAAACTTTGGAGGGGGTTATGTAGATACCAGAAAAATAAAAAATAATAAAACAGAATAATAATAATAAAAAATTGCTCAGCGGGCCCACCAGCGGGAATTTCTCCCGCGGGAGTTGCACCCGCGGGACGGGTTGCAACCGCGGGAGCGCGGGAGTCTCCCGCGGTTGCAACCGCAGGAGATTTCCCTCGGTTGCACTCACGGGAGACTCCCGTGGGTGCACCCGCGGGGGAATCCCGCAGGTGCACCTGCGGGTTGACACCCGCGGGAGCGATCCCTCAGATGCCAACCCGCGAGGTTCCGTCTATTTCCATTTAAATGATTTTTTCTCTGATAATCCTTGATCCGATTTTTCAGGAGAGATTTGAGTCGGATTTAGAGCGGATTCAGTCTATAAAATACAGAAATTTAGTCAGAGAAAGGACTTTTGGAGTTTTGACTTTTAGGGACGATTTCGGGCGAGCTCGCGAGATCAAGGAGCAAAACAGAGCTATTCTCTTCCCGGTCAGACGGTCAACGGAGTGCACCAGCGAGGCTCCATCGCCACCCGAACCCACATAAAAAAGGGAATAAATTAATATTCCCGTTCTTGTTATTTCTCGATATTTTTGTAACTCTCAATTTTCATTTGTAATCAAATAATTTTACAATGAAAGGAGAAATTCAAATTTTGAGCAAACAACTGGGTCAACCGCTGACGAGACTCTTCGATAGTGCGGCTCCTTATTATGCCCTCATGCTCGAGCTATCCTTATTGAAGTATCAGCTCTTTCCATTTCTTAACAGATTCCCCTAGCCGAGACTCGCTGGCTTCTAGAATAGCCCGAGCTTTAGCGATAGTCTTTCTGGCTCTAAGAATGGCGGCCTGGCTCCCCTCAATTTCGAAGTCCACCATCTCCAACCCTCTAAGAATGGACTCCTGATTGGCTCGTAGTTCTGTCAACTCCCGCGACCATCCTTCTTCCTGTCGCCTCAACTTCTCTTGATGAGCTGTTAACTCTGCCCGTAGCCGCGCTAACTCTATTTCAGTGATCGCTTCCACATCCGCTTGACGGACTGTGTTTAGCATGTTCACCTGCTCTTCTAAAGCTTCAAGGCGGGCTCGGTAAGGAGCTGCTCGGTCACGTCTCCCAATCCTTTCGATGTTATCCAGATAGCTAGATAATATTGGACATCCAAGATTAAGGAAATCTCTTCCATTCAGGATCATCCCAATACATCTCCTTAGCAACCGCATAAAATCATTAACACTGTGGTTGAATAATTCTTCAAGAGGGTCCACAGTGTCTGTATTTATAGCAGGCAACACTAAGGAAGATGTCGCTGGGAGAGGAGTGGAGTCCGTTAGAGTCGAGGAAGAAGAAGCTCGTCCCTGTACCAGATTCATGACATGCGGGGCCAGTAAAGCCAATATGGATTTGGCATAACTGGGAACCCGAGGAGAAGTATCACTGGTACAGATCATTCGAGTAGCACCACCAACAGGGACAGACAATGGAGTATCTTCACCCGAAGCTCCTCCTGTGGCAGAAGTGGCTTCGAATGAGAACTTCAAATTTTCTTCGTCTCCCGTTGGCAGATGACTTGGAGCTGGAAGAGTCACCAGTGTTTCAACAGCCATAATGGTAGAAGGAGTTAATACCGCCGGCTGAGGAGTAGAGGGCACGACAACTACTACTGAAAAAGTTTCCTCGGAGCAGACCCTTGGTGCTGGAGATAGCAGACTTGGGGACGGGGTAGCTTCTCTTGCTGCGGCCGCGACAACGACCTCTGTCCTATCATCACTCCCGAGTTCATCGATGGAGGGAACTGAAGTAGGAACAAAGAGAGGAGCTGACGTGAAAATATCCACGTCAAACTCCCCCGCCGAACTACCTAGACCACCCACCGAGCCGGTGGTGCCAGAGTAGTCGACCAGCTTCTCAGACTCCACCCTGGTAGTTGAGTGCATAGGAGAGTGGAGTTGACTACCTGCATCTCAGAAAAGCAAACAAGGAGTGTTACATATAATATAGAAAAAAGAACAGAAGATAGAATATAAAATTTAAAAAGAACCATACCAGGGGATACAAGTCCTGTGGTTGGACTTGAAGGAGGAGCCGTCATTGTCTCTAAAAGTACACCCATCTCACCGCCTAAGGGTTGTGTCGTAGTGTACTCTGCCGATTCTCGAGTCGGCAGGTGAACCACAGCATCAGGAGCGTGGGGAGCTTCACAGGGCGTACTCTCCTTTGCTGGCCCAGATGACAGAATGGAGGTCAGCAAGTCTGAAGCAAACTTGACCGCCGCCTCTTGGGGGACTAATAGGGTCCCCGGGGCCAATTTCTTCTTCTTCGCCGGTTCGCCCCTTACAGATCCGCGGCGTTTGATGGCTGGACTCCAGGAGCGGGGAACCAAGTCTTGAGGAACACCAACAGCATCGCCGTCATCGTCATCACCATCATCGTCATCTCCATCAGAGTTGCCAACATCTGATGGATCGGTCGCTGTGCCAAGGAATTCATCCATCCCTTTTACTCTCACTCTTTTAGCTCCTTTGCGGCTAGAGTAGAATGCCTCTATCTCCTTACAACAGCTGTGGTTGATAGAGAAATGGGGCACATCAGCATTGGTAATGCTGTACCAGGTGCAGAAGCTTAATACCATGCTTAGCTCTGGCGATTTCAGGGGTAGCATGAATTCTGCTCTGGTTCCTCCAGCAACAAAATGGAACCAGCCCCGTGTCCCTGCGTACAGGTTCCCCTCGTACGCCAACCCTTTATTTGGATTTCCTACATAAAGCTGCATATATCCAAATTGACGGGCAAATCTGCTCGGGATATACGGCTCCATGTAGCACATGGTGTCTTGCATGTACACCAAGTGTCCGGGACGAATATTCAGCAACCACCAGAAGGTCTCTGAAGATAAGTTGGTGAACTTGTTTGTTCCCAAGATATCTTTAAATTTAAATCCATACTGTCCCCCCAGGGAAGTGTAGGAAGCAGCGGAAGATCTCATAGTTTTGATGATGACGGAGTGTCCTGCGGATTTGAGACATATAATTGCTCTTCCATACGGAGCGCTCGTACTTCTCCACGAAGAACAGCTTGTCAATCGGGCAGTAATCCGCAGCACTCATCAGCGACGGGCAGTGCATGACTAGCCACGCCATTAAGTATGTATAGGGCATCTCTACCGTTGGGTACGGTGTCTACACCGTAGCAACTTCTTTAGCTGCTTTACCCTTTTCAGCTTTGCCCTTATTCTTCTCTGCTGGCATAAAGCTGTTGGAGAGAGCCCGGAGCCCGCTTTGGAGGTTGGCAACCATTGCTGGTAATAGCCCGAACGATCACCCGTAAGCCAATAAAATGGCAGGATAGACGACGTTCTTTGCGATGGCCTCCTTGGGAAGTGAAGAAACAACGCATCTCTTTAACCAAAACATTAGGAATCCCGCAAGCAGACCTCTATCTGAAATTAGGAACTGTGCCTGGTAATGGAAGCTTTGGAAGACGGTATCAGGACTGAATCCTCCTTCATTGGAATCAGTCATATAAATTGTGGCTTCCAGTTTGGAGATACGCTCCTTTATTTCTTCAACACTTACAGGTGGGCGTCCTCGAACCATTGGGAGACTCTCCTTCAAATTAATGAAGAGGTAGTCAGCCCACTTCTTATAACCAACTCCCTAGTTCCTCACCCCCGCCAAGTCGGCGCAAATGTGATAGTGGCACATCATTTCCCAATAGGTTTGGTAGATGTGCTCATCCCCCGCTTTTAGCATCTTCAATTCTTCAGCGGTGGGGATATATTCCTCATAAGGGACTTCGCCCATTGATAACCCCGACACTTCGAACATCTCGTGGAGAGCGAATCCCAGCTCACCTATTGGTGTAAAGAAGGTGCCGGTTTCGGGGTTATACATCTCCAGCAGGCTGAACAGGTGGTATGAACTTTGAGGCAAGCCGAACTGGACGTTTCTAATGGCTTTGTACAAGTCAATTTCCTTCAAGGTCTGCTCATGGGTGTCCAATATGTGTTTGACGAACCTGAACCACCACATGTTACCCGAGGAATGGACCCATCCGGGCATTCTGAAATCTTTGGCGGGATACTGTCCACCCTTGGCTAAGAATTCGCTAAGGAAGGTCTTAGCACGAATTGGGACTTCACCAATAGGGTGCTCTTTGGTGACTTTGTCTGGGAGGAGCCCCGTAATACATCTAGGGGGACCATCTTGAAAAGCCTCATTTGCGCCAAACTTGCCGGTCGCAACACATCATACTCACGAGTTAGCTCAAATTCTAACCGCAGTGGGAAGATAGCCTCTGTAGATACACCAAGGGGTAGCTACGCTCCATGTCAGATAGAAATATGAGCAGATCCCCGGCCTGGTACAGCCACTTGCTCTCCTCTTCAAAGAGGATCTCATCTGAATGCTCCAACGCATCTCCAAAGAGGAATGCGGGCTTCTCCAATGTCTCTCGGTTCATCGCTTCAAAAGGAGTATCAGTGATAATCTCCCTCGCAGTAGCAAGACTGTATCTTATCAATTTCTCTCTGCGCTCTCTAAGACCTAGCTTGAAGGCGGGAAGGTCAGTGGTAAAACGGAACTGAGTTGCTGAGTCTGCACCACCAATGAAACCGAAGTGATGCCCTTGGGAGATTGGATCCACTGAATAGCCAACTGCAAAAGAAAGAAAAATCAAGAATTAGAAAAGTTTTTGCAAATCAGAAAATTTTTCTAAGTATGAAAACGCGGAGCTAGAAGTAACTCCGCGCGAAGCTAAGTGAGATAACTTCACGTTTACACACGCGAAGCTAAGTGAGATAACTTCGCGTTTACACACGTGAAGCTAAGGTTGATAACTTCGCGTTTACAAACGCGAAGCTAAAATTGTAACCTCGCGTAAGAACGCAACAGTTAGCAAAAATAACTTCGTGTTTTGAAACGCGAAGATAACGCGATAGTTTCGTGTGGAGGAAGATCAAAGATCTTCTCCTTCTTCTCCAAGCCATTTGGCCGGAGTACAGCGATCTCGCCGGTAAAAGAGATGATTAGCCGATTAAAACCGAGCCAAATCACTCCTAAATGGTTTCGAAGAGTCCAAAAAGAGGATTCTTACCGCCGATAGGCGCGGCGTGGACTGGTTCGCCGCTGCGGCCACTTCCGCGGCCGCTGCCGCCGCTACTTGCGCTGGCCGCTGACGGCGAGGGTGCGTGAAAAGAGGCAGAGTCTTGGGTGCCATTGCTTGCGAAATCTTGAAGAAAAATCGAAGGGAAATCCGATCGAAAATCGCTCGGTCGCCTGAGTTGCCCGGATCGCCAGAGTTCTGGAGCTCTTGGATTCTTGAATTCTTCAAATGAAGTAAAGGAAGAAGAAGAAGAGACTCTATTTAAATGAGAAAACCCGCCCTTGGTATTCGGCACGAGATTCAGTGCAATTACTGAGCAGTTACTCACTGAAACGCGAAGCTATTAGCTCCGCGCAAGTATACAAAATGCGAAGATAACTTGGTATTTTAACTCCGCATTTTCAGTTTGAAGATCCAAAGTATTTCAAAATTCGCTAAGTAAAAAGCCATTTTGAAAACTTTGGAGGGGGTTCTGTTGGCAGTGAAATTTTTTAAGTAAAAACGATTTTCCACAAAAGAATGCGGAGCTAACTCTATAGCTCTGCATTTGGCTATTTTTAGCCCCGCGTATGAGTAAAACGCGGAGCTATTCATTAGTTCTGCGTTCTGGTCTCCTAGCTCCGCTTGAGCAGATAACCAGAATCTCAAATTGATTGAGATTATGATTTGAGCTTATCCAAATACCCAAATTAAGTCCGATCAGAACTCTAAATCAAGAGATTTAAATCAAAACTAAAATATTTGATTAGAATCCTTGATGAGTATAAATTCTATTTAGATAGAAACTCTCATATCATCCTAAAGCTATAAATACCCCCTTGAGGAAGCCCTAGGGATCTTTTTCTGAAAAATCCTTTAAGCATCTTAGAAAATTCGAGTTCGCATAGAGCCTTGAATTCGTGAAGAGCAGAGAAGATCAAGAGTCGGCCGGCATCTTCTTCATCAAGAGCAAGAAGACTCTCGTCGTCAGATCGTTTAAAGGAGCTACTAGTTAAATCCCATCGCCACACAGATCCCACGTTTTCATTGTAAAAGAGAGCGATATACTATAAATCCTCGAGTTTGTTCTTTTTTTTGTTCTCTTTCATTGTAATTTAAGTTAATTCAATGGCAGGAAGGCAAATTTCTGCTGCAAACAATGCCTACAGACATGCCATGGTTCAGCGCCATAAATATTGTGGCCAGGTCTCGGGTATGCATGGGCACTTATACGACAATGGAGAATAGCACTATCTTATCCATTAATACAGTTTCTACAATTAAATTGAACGATGACTGAGACCAATAGAATATATGATTAAATAGATAGAGCAGTTATTATCATGTTTATTTAGTTATTGTCATGTTTATTTATTTATGCATTTATTTATACTTGCTTTCATGTTTAATTTATATGTACATGAACAACATTGACATAAACATACTCAAGCACACTTATATTCATGTACTATGATAGTACACAGTTTCTCTTTTTAAATATGTTACTTATTGGGTTTAATCCCCTAGGTTTTGAACCCAGATTTGGAAGGTGAAGAAAGGGATCCAGTCTCAGTTGAAGACCCGTACTTCGTTGGACAGATCGAGTGACAATATGCAAGCGAAGTATCCCTGGAGAGTTTTTGTATATTTTGTTTATATTTCCTTTTGTCTGGGCACTGCTTTCTCTTTTGATTCTATTGTGTTCATATTTAAAGTAGTGTACCATTTTATGTAATGAACTTTTATATAAATGAAATCTTTTCAGTTTAAGACATGTTATTTATTCATCTGATTGTGGCAATAGTTACGGTTATTTCAAGATACTGTAACTGTTGGGTTGCCTAGTGCAAGTAATAAGTAACGTCCTCTGTTTTGAGAAGCAGCTGAAAAATGAGGGCGTTACAGGGTGGTATCAGAGTTTAGGTTTAGGTGGAAGACCATATGACTACTGCCACATAAGAATATGTCTGTGACTTATTCGTAATAATTATTTCTTATTATTTGATAACTATCAGATCTAGTATCGTACATATCCTATTGTTTTCCATTCGTTTGAGGTATCTATCTTGAATTCTTCTTATTGATTCTTATCTGGTCCGCTGCAGAATAATGTCGACCCGATCTCCTGCAAGTACGTGTGCGAGTCTGATAGATGATACGTCTGATCTTAGGAGCCTAGTACAAAGAGTATCACAGACGCAGGAGACCACGACAATGATATTAGATAGAATGTTGCAGTCTGAAGAGCCAAAAAGGACCGGAATGGTGTCGGACTTTCGAAGACTGCAGCTATTAGTATTTTCTAGGACAGAAGGACCACTGAAGGCTGAACAGTGGATTGTAGATATGGAAAATCTTCTAAGGGCTACAAGAATTCCAAAAGAAAATCGAGTAGAGGTAGTGTGTATTCAGTTGACTAATATAGCTAGAACGTGGTAGCTTGCTGAAGAAGTAAAGTATAAGGAACCCCTAACCTGGGAGAAGTTTGTGGAAGCATTTCTTGCCAGATTCTTTCATGCATCAGTAAGACAGGAAATGAGAAAGAAATTTCTGACACTACAACAAGGAGATCGGACTGTAGATGCCTATGCTGCAGAGTTCGTGAGGCTCAATCGATTCGTTCCAAACCAGGTAGCTGATGAAGAGGAGCGAGCACATATGTTCCAACAAGGATTGAGGTATCATCTAAGAGAGCATCTAGCAGGTCATAACTAGAAGACTTACTTGGAAATGTTTGAAACAGCGTGTTGCCTGGAGCAAGTAGCCAAGGAAGGGAGGCCGGCAACATTTAAAAGGCCATTTAATCGGGAGCAAGTTCTTCCCAGAGATTTGGAGGCCCTCCGGCAAAGCGACAAGCAGTGGTTAATAAAGAAGGTCTTTTAGTATGCAATTTCTGCAATAAGCCGGGGTATGTTTAGAAGCAGTGTAGAAGAGCTTTGGGGCTATGTCTGATATGTGGGTCAGCGAATCATCAGATAACTAATTGTCGAAGAGCACAGTCAAGGCAACAACCAGCAGGCAAAGTTCCTTATCAACAATCATCGAGACCAGTTGCTGTGGAACCACAGGATCGGAGGACTGAAGGACCGAACCAGAAGAGATCCTTGGAGACACAACAACAAGTCTATGCCAGAGCCTAAAGAGGAGCAGGACAGAGATAGGGACAGGTTAGAGTAATAAATGCTGAGGAGGCTCAGACCACTGGGGAAGTCGTGGCAGGTACGATTTTAGTTGGTAATACACCAACAACTGCTCTATTTGATTCTGAAGCTTCACAATGTTTTATCTCTATCATGTTTGTTTCCCTCAATTCTATTGATTTTGCAATCTTACCTGCGGAGTGGAACATTAAGACTGGGAACAGTAATATTATGACTAATAAAAAAATGTAGGCTATGTCCTTTAGTGATTAAGCGAAGAAAATTTTATGACAACTTGTTAGTTATCAATGGAGGAGGATATGATGTTATATTAGGTATGGATTGGTTGAGTAGCTTCCATGCGGTGATAGATTGTAGGAAAAAAAGGGGAATATTTCAGATTCGTGATTGTTCGGAGTTTAAATTTATTGGTGGAAATCAATCTCTAGAACTAGCTAAATCTAAAGTGTCCCCAAAAGGAAGAGTTTTGGAGGCTATGGAAGTAGGAGAAGGAATGATCCCAGTACGATTAGAATTCTTAGATATATTTCCTGAAAAAATGCCTGAACTACCACCAGTAAGGATAGTAGAATTTACTATTGATATTATCCCTGGAGCTGAACCAGTTTGTAGGTCACCTTATCGAATGGGAGTTGTAGAGCTAGAAGAAGTATAGAAAATTAGATGAGCTACTAAATTTGGGTTTTGTGAGGCCCAGTGTTTCACCTTGGAGAGCTCCAGTGTTATTAGTAAGAAAGAAGGATGGGAGTCAAAAACTGTGTGTAGACTATAGAGCTTTGAATGCAGTAACAATCAAAAATAAATATCCATTACCAAGAATAACGGATCTGTTTGATCAATTGGGTGGAGCAAGTGTATTTTCGAGAATAGATCTTCATTCTGGATTCCATCAGGTAAGGGTCCGAACAGAAAATATTTTAAAAACTGCATTTAGAACCAGGCATTGTCATTATGAATATTTGGTGATGCCATTTGGACTGACTAATACTCTAGCAGTATTTATGAATCTGATGAACCATATTTTTGCTCAGTATCTGGATAAATTTGTGGTAATATTTATTCATGATATATTAATCTACTCAAAGAATAAAGAAGAGCATGCTGAGCATTTGAGAACAGTTTTGCAAACTCTTAAAAAGCAAAAGTTATATGGAAAACTGAGTAAATGTGAATTTTGGTTGAATAAGGTTACTTTCTTGAGTCACATAGTTTCAGGAGATGGTGTATCAGCTGATCCTAAGAAGATAGAAACTGTAATGGATTGGCCTGTACCAAAATCAGTGTCGGAGATTCGGAGTTTTCTGGGGTTGGCTAGATATTATAGGCGGTTTGTACAAGACTTTGCAAAAATCGCGTCTCCTCTAACTAAATTGATTAGGAAATGAGTGGAATATGTCTGGACAGAGGAATGTAATAAGGTATTTGATGAATTAAAACGGAGACTGACAACTGCACTAGTATTGGCAATTCCAGACAATTCTAAGGAAATGAAGGTCTATAGTGATGCTTCAAAACAGAGATTGGGGTGTGTGTTGACACAAAGTGGGAGAGTGATTGAGTTTGCGTCAAGACAGTTGAGACCCCATGAGAGAAACTATCCAGCTCATGACTTGGAGCTAGCAGCAATGATTCATACTTTGAAGATTTGGAGACATTATTTACTAGGACAAAGAATAGGAGTATATACTGATCATAAAAGTTTGAAGTATATTTTTACTTAGAAAGAACTGAATATAAGACAGAGGCGATGGTTAGTGTTGGTAGCATATTATGATTTAGAAATTAAGTATCACCCAGGAAGTATTAACATATTGCCAGATGCACTGAGTAGGAGGTCTGCAGTTGAGAGATTAACTCAGCAGAATAAAGTTTTAATGGAGATGTAAAGAATGGAATTGGAAAAAATTTACCAGGAGGGACAGTACAATTTATGAAGATACAGTTGCAGTCACTATTGATTGAGCAGATTAAGCAGGCTCAGATTGGAGATGAAAATTTTCAGAGATTAAAGAATAAGATGAAGCTCATAGATCAACTAGAAAATTTTCAAGAGACCAGAAGTAAAAATATACTCAGACAAAACTATAAGACTTAAAGAAAGATTATGGGTGCCAAAGGGAGAAGTAAGAGATAGAAATTTATAGGAAGCTCATAGATTAACATATTCCATTCATCCTAGAAGTAATAAGATGTACAAGAATATGAAAAAGTATTTCTGGTGGTCAGGCATGAAGAAAGAGATTGCCAGGTATGTATTTAGATGTTCTACTTGTCAGCAAGTAAAGGTTAAGTATCAAAGGACAGCTGGATTGTTCCAACCATTAGCAATACCGGAGTGGAAGTGGGAACAAATATCGATGGATTTTGTTACAGGCTTACCTAGGGACACCAAGGGCAATAATGCAATTTAGGTAATTGTGGACCGATTGACTAAATCGGCTCATTTTATTCCATTTAAAGTTGGTCAGTCAACAAAAATACTAGTCAGAAAATTTATGTAAGAAATAGTGAGATTGCATGGAGTTCCAGTCATGATTGTGTCAGATCGAGATACAAGGTTCAGATCACACTATTGGGAGAAATTAATGGATAGTCTGGGAACACATTTGGATTTATCTTCAGCTTACCATCCACAAACAGATGGTCAATTAAAACGGACTATCCAAGTACTTGAAGATATGCTCAGGGCATGCGTGTTGGATTTTGGTGGATTTTGGGAAGACTATTTGTATATTGTGGAATTTTCTTATAATAATAGTTATCAGGAAAGTATCAATATGACACCATTTGAAACTTTGTATGGGCAAAAATCCAGATCTCCATTATGTTGGGACGAGATTGGAGAACGAAGTATTTTGGACCAGAGTTAATTACTCAAGCAACAGAGTAAGTGAAAGTTATCAGAGAATACATGAAGGCGGCTCAAGACAGACAAAAAAATGGACAGATTAACGTAGAAAACCACTGGAGTTTGAAGTAGGAGATAAAATATTTGTTAAGATATCCCCGATGAAGGGTGTGATTAAATTTGGGAAGAAAGGAAAGCTCAGTCAAAGATACATCGGACCATTTGAGATCGTGGAAAGAATTGGAAGTCTTGCCCACCGATTATCATTACCACCAAAGATGAAAGCTGTTCATGATGTATTCCATGTATCAAAACTGAGGAAATATTTAGGTGAAGAGCACAAAGTAGTGGATCTGTCCGAGGTAAATTTGAAATTAGACCTAAAGTATGAGAAGTATCCCGTAGCAATTATCGGCCGACGGGAGAAGATCCTTAAGAATAAAGTGATACCATTGGTTCTTATTTCCTAAGATACACAATCACTAAGAGATTCAACTTGGGTGCTTGAGAAGGACATCAGGATAAACTACCCATACATTTTCTCATTATCAGGTATGTCAATTGAATTTATTTTCATATATAAGTAGGTACCTGTGAATACAAGCACATCTTTTAATTTGGAATTACAAGGACGAAATTCTTTTGTTAGGTGGGTAGGATGTAATACCTCAAATTTTGAGCTATCTGTATTACTCTCTTGAGACCAATCGTGCCGAATAAGTCTACCGCAGTCAATTTTGGACACTGAAATAACTTTCGGTTAACGTAACGTTAAATCTACAAACCCAAATGACATTCGGTCTTCGCGATTATTAGTTTTGTAATATTTAGGATTTTTAGAAAATTTTCTTATGAGGCCAAAAAATACTTCCAAAATTGTTAATTTAATAATATTAAAATTATCCTTCTAATTACTTCAGAATTTCGATTCATTTATTCCGGACATCGAAACAATAAATGAATAATTTTGTAGTGTTCCTCTCGTTGAGTACTATGACCTACATTAATTTGATAGGATTCGGAGAACGTTACACGGAACCGAAATTATTAAATTATTAAATAAATAAATTTTTATTTAAACCAATCTCTTCCCCCACGTCATTGTTTGCTGTCAAGAGAAGCAGGAGTCGGTGGTGTGCTGTCGAGTAGAGAATAAGGGTGGCATTGGATAAAATTAAGTGTCACCCTTTTAAAAAGCCCACACCCTCTCTCTTATCACTCTCTTCTTCTTCTCTTCTTCTTCTGTCTTTCGGCCAAACCAACCAGCAGAGAAAAAAACAGAGAGAGAGAGAAGAAAAAAGAAGAAGAAGAAGAAAGAAAATTAAACCGAACCGAGGATTCGATCCGAATATTCGAGATCAAGCCGAGGCAAGTAATACTACTATTTTCGTTCATTTCGTTATTTTATTTATATCTATTTTTGTTCATTTCGTTATTTAATTTACATTTGTATACGTAACTTATTTTTTTGAAAATGCTCGATTCATATTTTAGATTATTAATTGACATTGAGAACTAAAGCAAATTATTAGGTCAATTTTGATATATATAAATGTTGTAATATTTGCTTATTTTGATTTTTAAAAAAAAGGAAAAAGAAAAGAGAAAAAGATAAGAAGGAAAGAAAGAAAGAAAAATAAATAAATAAATAAATAAATAGTTATATCATTTTTTGCATGTGTACTTGCATGGGCTTGGGTATTTTTGCATTTTTGCATGTGTATTTGCATTTATATTTGCTTATGGGCTCGAGAAAGGATAAAAACAGAGAGAGAGAGCATGGGCCTGGGCTGCAGGAAAAAATAATAATAATATAATATAACTGGGCTTGATGGGCTGGGCCGGAAAGAAAAATATATATATATATATATAAATAAATACAAATTATTTGATGGGCTAGGCCCGGCCCAGTCTTGTAAAAGAAAAAAATAAAATAGAGGGAAAAAAATAGGCTTGGGCCAGGAAAAAAAAGGCAAAAAATAATAATAATAACAGTGGGTTTGGACTTGGGCCTGGGTCTGGACCTGACAGGAAAAAAAATAAAAAATGTGAAAATTTAGTAGAATTGGACTTGGGCTTAGTTTGGATTAATTGGAAATAATTGATAGGTAGAAATTATTATTACATGATGCACTTGGTTCCCTAATTGGGTTATTGATTGACATCGAGAATGAAACTAGATTATTAAAATAATTTTAATGATATGCATTGTGATATAATTGTGCACTAATATATCAAGTGTTAATTTATCATGCTACAAGTCATGTGTTTTAATATTACAAGTCATATGCTTTGATATTACAAATCTTGTGTTATGATACTACATGTCATGTACAGTCATGAAAAATACAAGCATACTATCATGAATTGAAAAACAATTAAAGAAGGATTATAAAATTTTTATGTGCATAATTTATTATGAACACGGGAATGGGAGAAATATATGATGGATAAGAGCCTTACCGTATAAAGATTGATTGTATTGCTAGAGCCGGAATTCTTTTACTGCAGCGGCCTGAGTGATTACTGGATCACCAATTGATAATTACCCAGAGTGGTATGTCCGTTACTGTAATACAGTACTGAAATTGATTGTAGTGCCTAGTAGCATGTCATGATTCAGCGCCATGAATATTGTGGTCGGGTCTCGGGTATGCACAGGCACTTATACGACAATGGAGAATAGCGCAATCTTATCCATTAATACAGTTTCTACAATTAAATTGGAAGATGACTGAGACCAATAAAATATAAGATTAAATAGATAGAGCAGTTATTGTCATGCTTATTTAGTTATTGTCATGTTTATTTATTTATGCTTACTTTCATGTTTAATTTATATGTACACGAACAACATTGAGATAAACAAGCTCATGCACACTTATATTCCTGTACTATAATAGTACACAATTTCTCTTTTTAAATGTGTTATTTGCTGAGTTTAATTCTCTGGGTTTTGAACCCAGATTTAGAAGGTGAATAAGAGGATCCAGCCCCAGTTGAAGACCCGTACTTCGTTGGACAGATCGAGTGACAATATGCAAGCGAAGTACACCTGGAGAGCCTTTGTATATTTTGTTTATATTTCCTTTTGTCTAGGCATTACTTTCTCTTTTTTTTTCTCGTGTTCATATTTAAAGCAGTGTGCCATTTTATGTAATGAAGTTTTGTATAAATGAAATCTTTTCAATTTTAGACATGTTATTTATTTATCTGATTATGGCAGTAGTTACGGTTATTCCAATTGTTCGTCGCAAAAGTTCCTTTGCTTCCTTCCATTGAATAAGCTTGAATTACAATGAAAGTAAACAAGATAAAAAAAGAATAAACGAGAGGATTTTATATATCAATCTCTCTCTTTTACAAAATAATCGTGGGATCAGTGGCGATGGGATCTATAGTAGTTCCTTTGGACGATCGAACGTCGAACTCTTCTCTCTTGAAGATATCAGCCGATTGTAGACGATCTTCTCCGGTCTTTTCCGAACTCAAGGCTCTGTGCTTAACTTGAATTCTCTAAGAACCGAAAGGAAGAAGAAGAATACCCCTGACTTCAAGGCTCTCTCGCGTACTTGAATTGCCAAAGGATTCAAAAAGAAGACAATTGCCGAAAAGAAAATCCCTAGGGTTTCACCAGGAAGGTATTTATAGCCCCAGCTTAATGCAAGAGTTTCTATCTAAATAGAACTCGCATTCATCAAGGATTCCAATCAAATATCTTAGTTTTGATGGAATTCTGATTAGACTTGATTCGAGTATTTGGAGAAGCCCAAAATCATAATCTCAATCAATTTGAGATTCTGGTTATCTGCTTACGCGGAGCTTTAATCGTATCAAAATGCGACGCTAAATAACCAAGACGCGGAGCTATTGATCATCTCCGCGTTTCACTCAAACGCGAGGCTAATACTAGCCAGACTGCGGAATCAACGCGGAGCTATTAAACATCTCCGTGTTTTGTTCAAACGCAAGGTTAATATAACCAAATGCGGGGCTACTGAATTGGCTCCGCGTTCTATTGTGGAAAATCCTTTTATCTTAGAAATTTTCACTGCCAACAGAACCCCCTCCAAAGTTTTCAAAATGGCTTAGAACTTAGCAAATTTTGAAATACTTTGGATCTTTTAAACTGAAACGCAGAGTTAGAATACCAAGTCTATCTCGCGTTATTGCTCACTTACGCGGAGCTAATCAGCTTCACTTCGTCTTCAGTGAAATGAGTAATTGCTTCATTCATTACTCTGAATTTCTGCACCGAATACCAAGCGACAGAAATTCTGTTTAAATAGAGCTTCTTCGGCTCATCTTCTTCTTCATTCGGAGATTTTGAAGAGTTCTCAACCCCTTCAACTGAGTGAGCGATGTCAATGAGCGATCTTCAATTGATTTCTCGTTAACTCTCCATAGATTTTCATCACTAGGATATCATTTCAAAGGAGTTTGGCTAGACGCACGTTGGCCGACGTTAATGTCAGCAGCCGTGAAAGTAGATGCGACGGCGAACCAGTCTATGCAGCGTCTTCCGAAGGTAAAAACCTTAACTCTTGGGCTTATAAGAACCATCTTGAGATGTTTTGGCTTGGTTTAATCCGGCCAATTGTTTACTTTACCGGCGAGATCGCCGTACTCCGGCCGTAAGGCTTAAAGGAGAAGGAGAAGTCATAGAGGAACTCTGTTCTTTTTCTACGCGAAGTTATCGCGTCATCCCTGCGCTTGAAACGCGGGGCTTATCTGACTAGCAGTCTCGATGAATCTGCGAGGCTATCTTTGATTAGCAGTCGCGATGAATTGCGAGGCTATCTTTGATTAGCAGTCGCGATGAATTGCGAGGCTATCTTTGATTAGCAGTCGCTTCATGTCCCGAGGCTATGAAAGAGAAGGAAACAGCAGAGAGAAACTCTATCCTTCCTTTACGCGAAATTATCGCGTCATCCTCTGCGTTTAAAGTGCGAGGCTATTTCTTCAACTGCACGCGGAGTTAGTTTAGCTTCGCGTTTTCACACTTTTTAGAAACTCTGTTTCTTTTGCAGTAAGTCTAATCCTTTCTGAAGACGAGTGTATGCGGGTCCATCGATCTTCATCAGCAAAAGTAACTCTAAGGAAGCCAGAAGCATATGCTTTACAACATAGTTGCAGGTTTCAAGCTCTGGCTCCGAGAGATAAACTCTTGAAGGAGCCGTAAGCTCAAGTAAGGAATTGCAGCACTTGCAGTTCAACTTGTGCTTCAATGCAGCACTTGCAGTTCAGCTTGTGCTTCATTGTAGCACTTCCCTTTCCTCTCGTGCTTCATTTCAAATGACAGATCCAAATTGGCATTTGCAGAGGAGATCTTTTGCATATGAACCAGGGAACTGAGCTTCAACACCCCGTAGAGAAGTCTTACTGTTCGGTTATTGATGAGTTGATCATGTAAAAGTTTTTGGGAGAGCTATAACTCCCTCTTTGTAATCCTTTTTTTTTATCAATAAAGGGCAAATTATTTTCCTCTCTATCTGTTGGCTTCAACAATTTTGCTTGCTCAACAAACAGATGGTCAATAATTTTGGTAAAATAGTCTAAGACACTTCTGCGTAAGTTAGACTACTAATACCCAAATGATCGGATAAGGATCATTTTAACTTAGATGGAAGCGCCTAATTGCACTCACCAAAAATCCAAGTTTTTCATAAGAACGCGAAGCTAAGACATCGGATTATCCTCGCGTTTTGAACAGTTGCGCGGAGTTAATAACTTCGCGTTTTCCATCATCACGCGAGGCTAATTGACTTCGCGTTTTGGAGAGTAACTGACAAGTCATTTTCTCCGAAACCCGCGCCGAACTCCAAGAGGCGGTTTCTTTCATTTAAATGAAATCTCTACTCCTTATCCTTCTCACTCTACTAGAGAATTTTCCAGAGACTTAGAGATTCAGCCGATTATAGTTCAGGCGACCCGAGCTTTTTCCGACCGAGTTTCTCCCGATTTCCCGTCGATTCTCCTCAGCAATGCCACCCAAAACTCTTGCTACTTCTCGCGCGGCTCCATCATCGGCGACTGGCGCAAGCAGTGGTGGCGGCGGCCATGGCAGTGACGCGCCAGCCCACATTTCGCCTATCGGAGGTAAGAATCTCTCCATCAAGACTCTTTAGAACATTTCTAGAGTGATTTGGCTTAATTTTAACTGATTAATCAACTCTTTTACCGGCTAGATCGCCGTACTCCTGCTGTAAGGCTTGGAGAAGAAGAAAAATCTCTGACTTTCTTCTTACGCGAAGTTATCGCGTCATCCTCGCATTTTGAAGCGCGGGGCTATTTGATTTAGCAGTCGCGTTGAAACGCGAGGCTATTTTGAGTAGCAGTCTCGTTGAAACGCGAGGCTATTTTGAGTAGCAGTCGCGTTGAAACGCGAGGCTATTTTAACTAGCAGTCGCGCGAAAACGCGAGGCTATTTTAAGTAGCAGTCGCGCTGAAACACGAGGCTATTTTAAGTAGCAGTCGCGCTGAAACACGAGGCTATTTTAAGTAGCAGTCGTGCCGAAACGCGAGGCTATTTTAAGTAGCAGTCGCGCCGAAACGCGAGGTTATTTTAAGTAGCAGTCGCGCCGAAACGCGAGGCTATTTTGACTTCTGCGCGGTCTAATCTTTAGCTTCGCGCGGTGCTATTCTTAGCTTCGCGCTTTCTAATTTTTAGCTTCGCGCGTCCCTACTTAGAGAATTTTTCTGTCTTATAGAAACTTCTCTAACTCTGGTGCTTCTTTTTGCAGTAGGGTATTCGATGGAGGCTCTTCCCCACAAGAACTACTTCGGCTTTGCTTGAGGTTTTGATCCTTCAGGCCAATTTCGCTTCACCACTATCTTGGCTTCATATAAGCCAGACCCGAAGGAGCGCAAGGAGAAGTTGATCAAGTATCACCCCACTACTGCGCGAGAAATTATAACTGATGCAGCCTTCAAAACTTTGAATAGTGAGGCGATGGAGAAACCCGCCTTCCTCTTTGGAGACCAGATGGATCAATCAGATGAGATCCTTTTTGAAGAGGAGTGCGTTTGGTTATATAACTCAGGCGAAATGCTGATGTTTCTGCCTAGAATGGATCGTAGCTATCCCCTGGTCTATCTTCAGAGGCTGGCGATGCCTCAGGAATTAAAGTGGTGACTAACTCAAGAGCAAGATGGCATCCCAACGGGCAAATTTGGTGCACAAGGGGTTTATCAAGATGGTCCCCCCAGATGCATTACTGGCTTGCTTCCAGGCCGATTTGGCAAGGAGCTTCCAGTAGGAGAAGTCCCATCCCGCGCACGAACTTTCTTAAATGAGTTCCTGGCGAAGAATGGTCAGTACCCGGCTAGCGACTTTAGGATGCCTGGCTGGGTTTATTCCTCTAGTAATATGTGGTGGGCCCGCCTTGTTCAGTACATGTTGGATTCCCACGAGCCCATCTTAAAGGATATCGGCTTATATAAAGCCATCAGGAACGTCCAGTTCGGGTTCCCCCAGAATGCTTATCATTTCTTCTGCCTCTTGGAGATATACAACCCCGAGACCTGCACTCTCTTTACACCAGTGGGTGAGCTAGGGTTTGCTCTCCACGAGATGTTTGAGGTTTCCGAGCTTTCTATGGATGAAGTCCCCTATGAAGAATACATCCCTTCCACCGAGGAGTTAAACATATTAATGGCTAAGGATGAACGTGTCTATGCCACATACTGGGAGATGATGTGCCATTATCATATTTGTGCTGACCTGGCAGGTGCGCGTAATCATGGTATCGGTCACAAGAAATGGGCCGAATACCTTTTTGCCAACTTGAATTCTAAGGATAGCTCGACAACTATCCATGGCCATCCTCCTATCCCTATCTCAAAGATCGAGCAACGTATAGCGCGGGGTCGTTACTTATTACATTATACCACTGACTCCAATGAGAATGGATACGGTCCTGGCACTTCATTCAAGAGCTACCATTATCAAGCCCAGTTTTCGGTCTCCAACAGAGGTCTCATCGCTGGGTTTTTGATGCTGTGGTTGAAGAGATGTGTCATGCCATCATTGCCCAAGGAAGTAATCGCAATGACCGTGGTATTTCTAGCGGTTCTTCTCGCACATGGCCGTCCCCTTGGACTTCTTCCTGCTATGGTGTGCAATCTGCAACATGGATTGCGGACACTCTGTCATGATTTTCTCCCCGCTGATAAGGTCAAGGGGAAAGGAAAGGGCAAATCGAAGGAGACTGCCCAGCCGAAGACTCCAAACCCTAGGGTGGAGCTTCCTTATACTTATCTGATGGCGTGGCACGTTTTACATTGCCCCTCCTTGATGAGTGCGGCTGAACGTCGTTCGGGTGAGAAGTGCTTCTTCGTGGAGCTGTATGAACGCTCTTCATGGAAGCACAATTATATGTCCCAAATTCGGAAGACTCTTCGTAGCTTTCAGAACTATGAGATCTTCCGGTGTTTTCCTGACTTTCCCGGCGGAGGATATGGGTCGAGACTGAAGGATGCTATGGGAACAAATAATTTTACTGCTTTATCTGCGGGAGCGTTCTGGTGACTCCTCAACATCCGTCCCGGACACTTAGTATATCGTCAAGATATCAAATGTCTAATTGAACCGTACATCCCAAGTCGCTTTGCTCGCCAGTTCGGATACTCTCAACTCTTCATGGGTAATCCGAACAAGAATCTTGCTTACGAGGGGAACTTGTACGAAGGTGCCCGTGGCTGGTTCCATTTTGCGGTGGGCGGAACCGAAACTGAATTCACCTTACCCCAGAAGTCGCCAGAACTGGCAAAGACCCTCAGCTTCTACACATAGTTCAGCATTGCAAATGCTGATGTGCCCGGCTTCTCTTCCAACCGCAGTTGTTGCAAGGAGATCGAAGCCTTCTATATTAGCCGCCAGGGTACTTCTAGAGTGAGAATAAAAGGAATGGAATAATTCCTTGGCGCCGCGGCTAAGCCTTCAGGCGCCAGCGAGTCCGACGATGATGAAGATAATGATGATGATAACACTGGGGCTGGAAGTGCTCCCCAACCTGTCGTTACTCAACCCTGTAGTCCAACTCTCAAACGCCGAGGTGCCTTAAAGAAAAGGCCTGGTAAGAAGCAGAAGTTGGCCCAGGAAACTTTGATAGCCCCCCAAGAAGTGGCTGTCAAACTTGCTTCAAACTTATTGGCTTCAGCTCTACCCCCAGCGCCGGCAGGGGAGATTGGGCCTGCTGAGGTTCCAAGTGCCGGAGAAGTTCCAGCTCCTCCAGTGGTAGAGACTATTGAACAACCCGCAGCGCTACCATTAGTTAATGAGACGGGTATTCTTTTGGAGACGACAGCGGCTCCGCCTTCAAGTCCGACAACTGGACTTGTATCCCCTGGTATAAATTTTTCAGCTTTTATACTCCGTCTTCTATTTTCTTTTCTGTACTGGTATGCAACTTTCTTTGTTTTGCTTTTCTGAGGTACAGTTAGCCACGCCCTCTCGCCGATGCACTCGACCACCAAAGGGGGGTCTGAGGAGCGAGTGGATTACTCAGGGACCACTGGCTCAGTGGGCGTGCTAAGTAGTTCTGCAAATGAACTAAACGCAGACCACTTTGCGACAACTCCTCCTTCCGTTCCTTCTTCGGTTCCCTCACTTGACGATCTTGGGAGCGATGATAGGACAGAGTTAATTGTCGCAGCCGCAGCAAAAGAAGCTACTCCTTCTCCCAGCTTGCCGTCTCCGACACCAAACACCTGTTCTGACGCGACTTTTCCCGTAGTCGTTGGTGTGCCTTCTGCTCCTCAGCCGGCGATTCTAACATCTTCTACCATAATGGTTGTTGAGACACCTGTAAATCCTCCAGCTTCCAATCTTCCAGCCGGGGATGAGGAGAATTTGAAGTTCTCATTTGAAGCTTCTTCTGCCATCGGAGGAGCTTCTAGTTGAGATACCCCCTCATCTTCTCCTGTTGGTGGCGCTGCCCGGGCGACTTGTATTAGCAATCCTCCTTCTCAGGTTCCTGATTCCACCAGATCTGCATTGGCTTTACTGGTTCCCCATATCATGAATCTGGTACAAGAACGGGCTTATTTTTCGACTCCGGTAACCACTGCTCCCCTGCCCGTGACATCTCCCTTGGCATTAACTGCTTTGTCTATTGACACTTCAAATCCTCTTGAAGAACTTTTCAACTTCAGTGTCGTTGATTTTATGCGTTTACTAAGGAGATGTATCGAGATGGTCCTTGCTGGCCACGATTTCTTCAACTTCCCACGTCCAATGTTATTCCGTTATCTGGAAAACATCGAAGAAGTTGGGGGACGAGATCGAGCAGCTCCTTACCGGGCCCGCCTTGTAGTCTTAGAAGAGCAAGTGACCACACTACACACGCTCCGTCAGGCGAATGTGGAGGCGATCACTGAGATAGAACTGGCGCGGCTTCGGGCGGAATCAACATCGCGTAGAAATGCTTTAAGGCAGCAGGAAGAGAGATAGTCTCAGGAGCTGACAGAGCTCGAAGCCAGCTGGGAATCCATTCTCGTTGATCTGAGGAGGGTGGACTCTGAGATTGGGGAGAGTCATGCTGCCATCTCTAGAGCCCAGGAGACGATCGCCAGAGCTCGAGCCATCTTGATAGATAATGAACTCCGATTAGGGGAGTCTGTCAAGAGAATGGTTCTTCTCCAACAGAAACAGGTCAAGCAGGAGGAGACGGCCAGGAACCGTGCCATTGAAGAGTCTCGTTAGCAGCAACTTCCAATAAATGACGATGAGTTGCGTAGATAGGCTCAACATACTGTGGAGTCATCTCATCGTCGAAATTTGGACGAGACGATAAATAAATTGAAACTCCTGGGAGACCCATAGTTTCCTCATTCTATTCTTTCATTTTTCTTGTAATAAGAACTGCGTAAACGGGAGAGAGATAACCTTTGATGGTTCTTCCAAATTCTTCTTGTATCTTTACCCTTTTAATAAAGATGATTCTTTTGACTTTTTTATTTGTCGGCTTCAAAACAGATTTGCTTGCCTAACAAATAACTTGTTGTCAAAATGATTTATCCCTCTGTATCGTTTATGCACAATTTTTCGCACCATACTGTCAGAGGTAAGAATTTAACATGACAAGGTTTATGGAATTTTTAGCAAACCCCCAGCTATCAACGGATTTGATTAGCCTTTACCAACTACCATTTGAGTTGGGCTAGCCATGTTATTCCCCTCAATATGGTGAGTTGTCGAGAATTTTGTTTGGGCTTAAATGCCAAACTTTTCCTCCTCCCATTGCCTAGTCGGCATTGGGCAGTTCATACTTTTACCCTAGTATGATGGGTTGGCGAAAAACTGGTTCTCTTCCCATTGCCTAGTTGGCGTTGGGTAATTCATACTTTTACCCCAGTATGATGGGTTGGCGAGAAACTGTTCTCTTCCCATTGCCTAGTCGGCGTTGGGCAATTCATACCTTTTAGGTCAGAGGCGCTAAACTGCGCATGCCTAAAAGAAAGATTGGCGGCTGTTCAAACTTGGGAACTGGCACACCAGGTTTTAGGTCAGAGGCGCCAAACTGCGCATGCCTAAGAAAAGACTGGTGGTGGTTCAAACTTGAGAACCAAACAGGAGGCGGTTCAAGACTCTCTCGCGTAACTTGAACTGGGCATACCAAACACACCAGGTTTAGGTCAGAGGCGCCAAACTGCGCATGCCTAAAAGAAAGATTGGCGGCTGTTCAAACTTGAGAACTGGCACACCAGGTTTTAGGTTAGAGGCGCCAAACTGCGCATGCCTAAAAAAAGACTGGTGGTGGTTCAAACTTGAGAACCAAACAGGAGGCGGTTCAAGGCTCTCTCGCGTAACTTGAACTGGGCACACCAAACACACCAGGTTTAGGTCAGAGGCGCCAAACTGCGCATGCCTAAGAAAAAGATTGGCGGTTGTTCAAACTTGAGAACCAAACACACCAAGTTTAGGTTAGAGGCGCCAAACTGCGCATGCCTAAGAAAAGAAGACGCGTATCTCCAGGGATACTAAGAATAGTATTTCTTCATAAATTTGCCATTGATCGGCATCATCATACTGTCGCCATCTTGATTCATTAAGCGATAGGCTCCACTGGAGTATACTGTCTCCACAATAAACAGTCCTTCCCACTTGGGTTCAAACTTACCCTTAGTCTTGTGGGTTAGCACCATTGGCCTTTTAACAGCCAGAACCAAGTCCCCTTGCTTAAAGGTCCTTGGTTTGACGTTCTTATTGAACATTTGAGATATTCGGGCTTGATACAACTCAATTTGTTGTTGAGCCCTGAGACGTTTTTCATCTAACGCCTCTAGTTCTTGCAATCTTTGTTGATGGCGCTCTTCTGTCGTCATCTTTGTGGCTAAAACTGCTCTTAATGATGGTATCTGGATTTCAAGAGGCAAGATAGCCTCACTTCCATAAACCAAAGAGAACGGGGTAGCTTTGGTCAGGGTGCGAACGGTGGTGCGATAAGCCCACAAACATTCTCCCAACTTTTCATCCCAATCTCGTTTATTGGAAGAGACGAACTTCCGAAGGAGTTTGATGATCGTCTTGTTGAAAGCTTCTGCTAACCCATTAGCCGCAGGGTTATATGGTGTAGAAGCGATATCTTTGATTCTGAACTTATTGCAGAATCTGGAGAATCCCTGACTAATGAATTGCGGACCATTATCATGAATGATCCGTCAAGGGACGCCAAATCGGTAAATGACATGATGCTTGATAAACTTGATCACATCTGTCGTTTTCACCTATTTCATGGGCACGGCTTCAGCCCACTTTGAAAAATAATCGGTTATTGCAAGAATAAACCGGTGTCCTTTAGATGACAGAAGAGTTATAGGACCCACAATATCCATCCCCCATGCCTCAAATGGCCAACTTGCGATGGTATTGTGCAAGTATTCTTGGGGTTGATGAATAAAATTGGCGTGAACTTGGAATGCATGGCATCGTTTAGCATATGCCATTGCTTCCGTGATCATATTCGGCCAGTAGTATCCTAGCCTTTTTATACGGTCTCCGAGTTTTGGACCGGGCTGATGAGCTCCACATACTCCATCGTGCGTTTCTCTCAGCACTTCTTCTGCTTCCGCTTTTGATATGCAGCGTAGTAACAGACCATCTCTTGACTTTCTATATAAAGTCTGAAGTTTATGGTCATAATAAAATCTCTGGGCCTTCCTCTTTATCGAGGTGGCTTCCTTTGGATCTTCTGGTAACATCCCATGTAAAGCATAATCCACAAACGGAAATCGCCAATCACGAGGCTCTAACTTTAAGCCTATCTGGCATACCTCTTTGGCTTGAGACACCGCGTCTGGGTGGAGAAGTTCTATGCTACCAATGGTGATGCTTTTAGCTTCACCTGGCGCGATTGCCAGTGTTGCGGCTAATGCGGCAAGAGCATCTGCATAAACATTTTCATTTTGAGATATGTGGTATATGTAAAATTGTTCAAAATATCATGCTAGCTCAATAGCTAGCTAATGATAGGGTATGAGGGCTTCATGTCTGACTTCATACTCACCTGTCATCTGATTGACAATGAGCTTAGAGTCTCCATATGCCTCTAGATGGTTCACCCCCAGCTGCAGAGCTATTTTTAAGCCGATAATGAGCGCGTTGTATTCCGCTACATTATTCGTGCACGGTTCTGTTAATGAGTAACCGTTAGGCAATATATGTTTATGTGGGGATATAAGCACAACCCCCACTCCAGCAGCAGATCGTCTCGCGGCACCATCAAAGAACATTTGCCAAGGCTGTTCTCCGGTAACTGTGTTGACTTCTGATGTCTGCTTTAATTTGGACCAAATTGGATGGTCTGCAAGGAAATCGGCGATTGCCTGTCCCTTCATAGCCTTTTGAGGGACAAAATGTATGTCATAGGGCGATAGTAAGAGCGCCTATTTTGCCAATCGGCCATTTAAGGATCCCGGTTTGGTCATCAGAATCTTCAAGGGGTTAACCCGTGATATGACATGAATTGTTTGCCTGGAAAGATAGTGTCGCATTTTCTGAACAGCAAACACTAGGGCTAAACATTCCTTTTCAATCGGGGTGTACCGTTGTTCAGCCCCAATCATTGTTCTGCTTAAATAGTAGAGGGCATGTTCACGGCCGTGCTCATTATATTGAGCAAGTAATGCTCCTAAAGCATTATCCATGGCCCTTACATATATAAGGAAGGGCTGCCCAGGGGCTGGTGCCATTAGTACAGGAGGCATAGTAAGGTACTCCTTGAGGTCATCAAATACCTGCTGACATACCTCATCCCATATGAAAGACACTCCCTTTTTCATAAGTTTTGAGAATGACTGGCATCGTCCAGATAGGTTGGAAATGAAGCGTCGAATATAGGCGAGCTTTCCTTGTAACCCCCTCAACTCTTTAAGATTGCGGGGAGGTGGCATCTCGCTGATCGCTTTTACCTTTTCAGGGTCGAGAAAAATTCCTTTTGAGGTGATTATGAACCCAAGGAATTTCCCGCTGGATACCCCCATGAACGACTTAGTAGGATTCATCTTCAGATGATGTTTCCTCATAAGATCGAAGACCACTCTTAAATTATGAAGATGATCTTTTTTGTTTTTGCTTTTGACTGCTAAGTCATCCACATAGCACTCCACTGTTCTGCGCAGGTGTTCTTTGAATATGACACTCATTGCGCGTTGGTAGGTGACACCTGCGTTTGTACGCCCGAAAATTGAACCTTTGATTCCATTGCAAAATTGATGAATTACAATAGGAATTTAGATTATAAAAAAATATCGAGGAATTACAAGAACGGGAATATTAGTTTATTCCCTTTTTTATGTGGGTTCGGGTGGCGGTGGAGTCTCGTTGCTGCCTCCGTTGACCGTCCGACCAGGAGAAGATGGCTCTGCTCTTTTCTTTGATTTCACGAGCTCGCCCGAAATCTTCCCAAAGTCCAAGAATCCCCAAAAATCCAAAAGTCCAAAGTCTCGTTAAATTCCTGTATTTTATAAACCGAAGAAGCTCGAAATCCGGCTCAATTCTCTCCTGAAAAAGCGGATCACGGATTATCAGGAAAATAAAATAGGAAATAAAACAACGGGAAGACAACGAAAAACAACCCGGGGGTGGCAACCCGCGGGATCGCCCCCGCGGGTTGCCACCCGCGGGAATCCTCCCGCGGGTTGCAACCCGCGGGAGTCCTCCCGCGGGTTGCTTCCCGCGGGAATCCTCCCGCGGGTGTGCCCACTTAGCAAAATTAGGTTTTTTTTTTTTTAATTTATTTATTTATTTAATTATTTTTAGTGTCTACATAACCCCCTCCAAAGTTTTTGAAGTTCTGTATTGAACCGTACTGAATTTCGAAATACTTTGGATTTTTTTAATTTTGGTTATAGACTTTTTTAAAAGATTTGGTCGATAGGGATAACTGTTAATATATTTATTTATTCCATAACAAGCAGATGTATGATTTTAACGTACTCATTAGAGGACAAGCAGAGGTATAATGTTAACGTACTTATTTTAGGTCAAGCAGAGGTATAATATTAACGTGCTTATTTTAATCCTAACCGTTCAGTGACATCTAGTATGACGAATCAGGAAAAGACAGAGGTGACATTAAACGTGTCTTGGAGCTTAACCTATTCAGAGGATCTGGTCGTGATAGGGTCAAGCTGACTAAACAGAGGTGACGGTTAACGTATTTAGTTTTGGAATCGGACTATCAGAGGTAACTGTTAACTTGATAGGGAGATGATTTTCGTCAGAGGTAATTTTCAACTTAACGATATCAAAAGCACGTTCATCAGAGGTTGTAATGTTGGACTTGATGAAGTATGAATTTTCTTTTCTGTCAGAGGTGAAATCTTAACGTGACAGGGGACCGATTTAATTAGGATTTTATCTCTTTTGATTTTGAATTATGATGTCAGAGGTATGATTTTAACTTGACTAATATTTTGGAGTGTCGCTTGCTCTGTCGGAGCAAAATGACAAGAAAAGTTTTGCTGTCAGAGGTGAAATCTTAACGTGACAGGAGATTTATCTGATTAGGATTTTTAGCAAACCCCCAGCTATCAACGGGTTTGATTTGCCTTTACCAACTACCGTTTGAGTTGGGCTAGCCATGCTATTCCCCTCAGCATTGTGAGTTGTCAAGGATTTCGTTTGGGTTTAAATACCAAACTTTTCCTCTTCCCTTTGCCTTAGCAGCTTAGGGCAGTGATGTATTCTTATATTCGGGTAAGAATACTGTTGTGACAGATTTGTCGTGGGATTTTTAGCAAACCCCCAGCTATCAACGGGTTTGATTTTGCCTTTACCAACTACCGTTTGAGTTGGGCTAGCCATGCTATTATCCTCAGCATAGTGAGTTGTCGAGGGTTTCGTTTGGGTTTAAATACCAAACTTTTCCTCTTCCCTTTGCCTTAGCGGCATTGGGCAATTCATACTTTTACCCCCAGTATGGTGGGGTTGACGAGAAATTTATTCTCTCCCCGTAGCCTTATCGGCATTGGGTGGTTCGTACTTATTACCCCCAGTATGATGGGGTTTGCGAGAAATTTATTCTATTCCCGTAGCTTTATCGGCGTTGGGTGGTTCGTACTTATTACCCCCAGTATGATGGGGTTGGCGAGAAATTTATTCTCTCCCCGTAGCCTTGTCGGCATTGGGTAATTCATACTTTTTACCCCCAGTATGGTGGGGTTGACGAGAAATTTATTCTCTTCCCGTAGCCTTAGCGGCGTTGGGCAGTTCATACTTTTACCCCCAGTATGATGGGGTTGACGAGAGATTTATTCTCTCCCCGTAGCCTTGTCGGCGTTGGGTAATTCATACTTCTTACCCCCAGTATGGTGGGGTTGGCGAGAAATTTATTCTCTTCCCGTAGCCTTGTCGGCGTTGGGCGGTTCATGCTTTTTACCCCCAGCATGGTGGGGTTGGCGAGAAATTTATTCTCTTCCCGTAGCCTTGTCGGCGTTGGGTGTTTTTTTTTTTTTTTTTTTTTTTTTATATATATATTTTTTTTAATTGGGGGTTTAAATTAACCGCCCTGAGCCCATTTTTTGGGAATTGTTGTGAGCCCAAGTGGTACCTTTAGACCTCACGCATTAAATGTGTCGGAGTTAGCTCTAACTCCTTTTTTGTTCAGCTTTGAGCTGAACTGCTCCAGCGTCAATCAACGCTTGAATTTTATCTTTTAAGATAAAACAATTTTTTGTGGGGTGACCTACAATCCGATGGTACAGGCAGTAATTCGGATCGTTAGTTTTTCCTACTTCTTCAGGTCTCTTGCTCTCCGGCAATTTAAGCATCTTGCGTTTGGTGAGCAGATTGAACATAGTAGCAGTATGTTCATCCTTGAACGAATACTGCTTTTGAAGTCTGGGCGACTTTGCTGTGTTGCTTGTAGTTGGCCATAGTTTCTGCTTCAGTGTACTTTCTACCGCCATTGCCGTTATGTCTTTCCCTTTTGAACGGGAAAAATGGAATGAAGATTCGTCTGCACCGTCTCCGGTTGTAGCCTGTTGCATTTCGAGACGTCGAAGTATTTCTTCGGCCTGTTCGCCCTGCTTAAGCAGATCCTTCCATGACTTGGATTCGACCGAACCCATCTTGTCTAAAATATCGGTCAACAAGTTATGTCTGCAGGTTTCCACAAGCGTATCCTGCGTCATGCCATGTGGGCATCGAACGGAAAGTTCTCGGAACCGCTCGACATAAGTTTTGACCGTTTCGCCTTCTTCTTGCTTCGCTGCTAGCAAAGATAATATGGAGACTTCTATATCATCTTCAAAGAATCGGGCTAGGAACTCACGTTCTACATCAGCCCAAGATTTAATTGTTCCCTGGGGAAGTTGCATAAACCAGGTAAATGCGGGCCCCCGTAAAGTGCTCGCAAATATCCTAGTCATAGTTGGATCATTCCCCATGAGATGTCCTGTCTGTGAGAGGAAATAGAAGATGTGTTGCTGCGGCGAACCTTTACCGTCGAATGATTGAAGATTCAACGGTTTATATTTTGCCGGATAGGGTACGGTCTCCCATTCTACGGGATAGGGACGGACTACCCCCACCTCTTGTAGCTTTTTGCGATGAAGAAGAGCTTGTAATTGGTTCTCCATCTTCTCTATTTTCTCTGCGTGAGGATTGGGGATAACTTTCACTTCCTCTTCCTCTCTTGAATGAGGAGGCACTTCTTCATCTTCGTCTTCGCTATCTTCATTTATTTGGACAGGCCGTTTTCCTTTCTGCCGACTAGAAATGGACGGCGATGATTGGTTCTTTCTAGTTTGAGCCAGCAACTCAATCAAAAGTTATTTCATTTCTTCTATGGTCTCCTCGTGTTGTTCGAGACGTTTTTCTTGTCTCTCAAGCCTTTCAGAAACTTCTTCTAGAAGCGCGCCCTCTGGTTCGATAGAAACTCCTTTTGACCCTGGAGTAATTTCCTTATCCGAAAGGTTGTTTCCGACTACTTTTTTGCCTTTATTAACCATATTTGATGAGGCAGCAGGTAGATCGGTCCCAGAGTATGCCTTTTTCACCGTCCGTATTCTTTTAGGTTCGGTGATCCGCTCAAAAACGGATTGTCTCGGATGACACTCGCAGTTTGATAGAACAGCTGAGATTAACTGTTCGCATTGGCATTGAGGAGTATTTTGTGCAGAGTTCTTCTTCCAATTGAGGTATTCTCTCAAGTCTTGAGATATCTTCTCCTCTCTATTTGCATCTTGACGTATTTTGCGTCTCAAATTTGGTTCATAATACTGGAGAGTTTGTAATATTTCAGGGCTGAGCTCTTTTCCAGCATTAGATTGTTCTCCAACCCTTCTGCGGATTCTTCTGGAGTGTGTGCTGGCCTGCGCAGTTGTGCGGGCCTCTATCATGAATATGTTCATCCGAAGAGAAATTTGAAGATCTATCCTCAGGTGAGTTCATGAGCACATCCTTATATTTATTTGTAGAGGAACGGGATGGTACATCTGAGAGAGTAACCAAAAAGTTAGATGTGCGCTGTGTGCTCACTGCACGTGTGCCCGAATAGACACCAGAACCAACCCTTGATTTTTCCTGCGGAGTGCAACCCACGGGTTGCAACTTGCGGTGTGCAACCCGCGGTTGGAACCGCGGGTTTCCTCCCGCGGTTGCAACCCGCGGTTGGAACCGCGGGTTTCCACCCGCGGTTGCAACCGCGGGGTTGCACCCGCGGGTGCAACCCGCGGTTGGAACCGCGGGTTTCCACCCGCAGTTGCAACCGCGGGGTTGTCCCCGCGGGGTGCAACCCGCGGTTGGAACCGCGGGTTTCCACCCGCGGTTGCAACCTCGGGGTTGCCCCCGTGCGGTGCAACCCGCACTTCTGCCTGCGGATTTTTATTTTTGGATTTTTATTTTTGGAATTTTTTCTTTCCGATGTTTCCTGATCTGGATTTTCTGAGCGCAATTTTCCAGAGGCACTGTTGAGGCGGGCCCGCTGTGCCTTACGCCTCAGGTTTCTCTTCTGAGAGCGGGTCAGGGACTGGTTTGACTTTTGGCTTGACTTTGGAACGGGCGATAATGCCTCGTAAATTTCAACGGGCGATGACGCCTCGTAAATTTTCATAGGCGATGACGCCTTTTGATTTCCAGTGGGCGATGACGCCTCACCTTTTTTCATCGTCACCCGGCGATGACGCCTAGGGTCCGAATCAGAGGAGGAAAGAAATTCCTCATATTTTTGCTGGTCAACTTCTATGACCAGCATCTCAACCATTGAGCCAATCGGCACCCGGTCGGACTGCGCCACCAAATTCTCTGTGGTAAACAGAGGAGCTCCCACTGTGGTCGCCAGTTCTTGTACGCCCGAAAATTGAACCTTTGATTCCATTGCAAAATTGATGAATTACAATAGGAATTTAGATTACAAAAAATATCGAGGAATTACAAGAACGGGAATATTAGTTTATTCCCTTTTTTATGTGGGTTCGGGTGGCGGTGGAGTCTCGTTGCTGCCTCCGTTGACCGTCCGACCAGGAGAAGATGGCTCTGCTCTTTTCTTTGATTTCACGAGCTCGCCCGAAATCTTCCCAAAGTCCAAGAATCCCCAAAAATCCAAAAGTCCAAAGTCTCGTTAAATTCCTGTATTTTATAAACCGAAGAAGCTCGAAATCCGGCTCAATTCTCTCCTGAAAAAGCGGATCACGGATTATCAGGAAAATAAAATAGGAAATAAAACAACGGGAAGACAACGAAAAACAACCCGGGGGTGGCAACCCGCGGGATCGCCCCCGCGGGTTGCCACCCGCGGGAATCCTCCCGCGGGTTGCAACCCGCGGGAGTCCTCCCGCGGGTTGCTTCCCGCGGGAATCCTCCCGCGGGTTGCAACCCGCGGGAGTTCTCCCGCGGGTTGCAACCCGCGGGTGCTCCCGCGGGTTGCTTCCCGCGGGTGCCCCCGCGGGTGTGCCCACTTAGCAAAATTAGGTTTTTTTTTTTTTTTTAATTTATTTATTTATTTAATTATTTTTAGTGTCTACAGCGTTCTTTAATCCAAATGGCATCACCGTATAACAGTATACCCCCAGCGGCGTTCTGAAAGCTGTATGCTTTTCATCATCCGGGTGCATTTTAATTTGGTTATAACCTGAGAAGCCATCCATAAAGGACATCCTCTCATAACTGCAAGTATTATCAATCATCATATCGGTGATGGGGAGTGAAAATTCATCCTTGGGACATGCAGTGTTCAGATCTCGAAAATCGATGCATATCCGGATTTTGCCATTCCTTTTGCGAACTGGCACTATGTTAGCCACCCAATCTGGGTGTTGCTCCTCACGGATGAATCCGGATTGTATAAGCTTGTTGACTTCGGCAACTATCGCCTCCATCAGTTCCGGTCGAAAATGCCTTTACTGTTGTTTGACAGGCTTAGCGTCTTCTTTAATATTTAACCGGTGTGTGGCAATTTGAGGGTCAAGCCCAGGCATATCTTCATAACTCCATGCGAACACATCTATATACTCTTTGATAAGAGATATAAGTTCCTCCTTTTCTAAAGGAATTAGTGTGTCGCTTATGAAGATGGGTTTCGGATTTTCTTCCGTTCCCATGTTAACTTGTATTAATTTGTCTTCTGTGGGCGGGTCACGCTGTTCAAAGCGGACATCCCAGAGAGTATCCATATGCCTAGCCCAAGCATCATCTTGAACGTCAATTGGTTCCTCGTCGCTTTCGGCGCGGCTGAAACCATATTGGCTGTCAAAGATTGAAACCAAGCATCGGTACTTATATCCGAATCATGGTCGGGTGAAGATGTTTCTTCTTTGGCCGAAGAACTCTCTTCATCTTTCAATGGTGATGAGGGTGGAGTAGATACATAACCCAACCCCCTGCGGGTCTTTTGATAATAAATAGGGCTCTTTCCTCTCGGTCTAAACGAGGGTATGAGATTCCGTCGTTTCAGTTTGAGATTCTGACTGGAGTAGATGCTGACTTTTGTAGCCGAGACGATGTAGAGGATGGAGGCGAGGCTATAGCGGAGTTATCGCTGTCCTCGTCGTAAGAACCCTTCGCAAGCCTCTTGTAGTTTCGAGGCGGAACGGCTCCTGATTTAAGTCGAGTGACGTGAGGAGGTTCTTCATCGCTCGATTCCGAATCATCATCCGTTTCTATAATTTTCTTTCCTTTTCCCACCATGTTGGAGGTTACGGCTCTCCAGTGCTTTAGGGAAGCAGTCTTTGGTTTCTTCGTAGGGTTCTTGTCTGACTCAGTCAATCGATGAAACACAGATATCCAGCTCATGACAGCAGTGTCTGCTGTAATGAACAACTGTGGCTGCATCGAGAGCAGGATATCTGTATTTGATCGATTGACCGAGTCAGACAAGAACCCTACAAAGAAACCAAAGACTGCTTCCCTAAAGCACTGGAGAGCCGTAACCTCCAACATGGTGGGAAAAGGAAAGAAAATTATAGAAACGGATGATGATTCGGAATCGAGTGATGAAGAACCTCCTCACGTCACTCGACTTAAATCAGGAGCCGTTCCGCCTCGAAACTACAAGAGGCTTGCGAAAGGTTCTTACGACGAGGACAACGATAACTCCGCTATAGCCTCGCCTCCATCCTCTACATCGTCTCGGCTACAAAAGTCAGCATCGCATATGGCAGATAAGTCTGACGATATCAATCAGAGATTTGAAGCTCAAGAAAAGATGATTCGAGAGCAGCAAAAGATGATTGAAGATCTTAAGATGATGCTCTCAAAGTTTGTTTAGAGTAATGCTAGAAAGGGCAAGGAAACTCTGAATGAAGAAGAACAGGAAGAGAAAGCCCACTCAATGCATGAGGATGACGATAGATTTTCTTTCCATGACCCGCATGGGGAAAAGATAGAAAAGCTACAGAATCAACTCGAAGTTTTAATGCATAAGAAGGAATTGAAAGATTCAGGGATCTCAAGACCGTATCCTCCTGAATGGGATACGATACCATACCCACAGAAGTATAAGCCGCTCAAGTTAGAGCCATACGACGGGAAGGGATCGCCCAGTCAGCATATATATTACTTCCTGTCCCAAGCAGGACATTTAATGGGTAATGACCCCATCATGACCAAAGTGTTCGCAAGTACTTTGCGAGGGCCTGCCTTTACTTGATTCATGCAGCTGCCCCCAGGTACTATTAATACCTGGTTAGATGTAGAGAAATTATTTCTCTCACGTTTCTTTGAGGATGACACCAAGATTACGGTTCATTCCCTCCTTGCAACTAGACAAGGAGAACAAGAAACGGTTAAAGATTTCATAGAAAGGTTCCGGGAGAAGTCCGTACATTGCAAACACGGAATGATCCAGGAAACTCTAGTCGAGACCTGTCGACACAATCTTAAGACCAATGTGCTCCTCAAAATGGGGGCCGTAGAGTCTAAGACGTGGAGGGACCTGCTCAAAAAAGAAGAGCAAGCTGAAGACTTGATTCGCCGAGTTGAAGAGTCCCGCGGGTCAAGAAGTGCTGGGGGTAGTAAGTCATATACCCAAAACAACAGCAACAAGAATAAAGGGAAAGCAGTGATGTCGTCAGAAGCTGCTCCTCAGAAAACCAGTCCTCCGCCAGAGCCGAAGCCTCAAAGTCAGCGAGGATCAAGGCAAATTAGACCGCAGCAAGAAAGGAATTACACTTTCAAGGCGGAACAGACGCCTATCCTCTTTCACTTGCTCCAGAAGAAGGGAATGCTAAGACTTCCGGAGAATAAGAAGCCAGAAGACGCTAGTAAGACTAAAGATCCCAACTACTGTCTCTATCACCGGAATGTTGGGCACACAACTAGGGATTGTTACCCTCTTAAGAACAGAATCCAAGCACTAATAGAAGCTGGAGTTCTGACGCTTAAGGAAGAGCAGAAGAAGGTCACTGCCAATATGACAACCATAGTGGTTGGAACCCACGAGTTCCCCGCAAGAGTGACCCCAATCCCAAAAGGTAAGATGGTCACGAAGAACCTCGATCCCCACATGAAAGCTCAAGAAGGACTTGTCCCCATAACAACCCAAAAGGGGGAAGTTATGTGGGTTCACCCTGATTTGCTGGAAGATGAACAATGGACTACTTCAAGAGGTCAAGAGAATAAGCAGACTGTTAATGTCATTTCTGCAGATATAAAGGAAGAATATATAGCTTCGGGAGCCTTCACAGATTCTGAAGAAGAACCCGAAACTATGGCCACTCACCAAGATGGGGCAGGCCCTTCCGGTACTCGATCCGGGAAGACATATCTTAAGGATTACACTAGAGTAGATCCAAAAGACATCTATGCATAACTCGCAAAGCCTGCAAAGCAGAAAGGACTTCGTTTCTAGAAGAATTCTACTCGAGAGGAAGGAGCCAGCGAGACTACCTTCAAGTTTGACATAATTGCTCAGTTGGCCAATATCCCAGCGCGAGTAACGCTTTACGAATTGTTGAGATTATCAAAATCAACACGTGAAGCTCTAAGAGAGGCCTTGGCAGACTCTGAGTCATTCTTAGCTCAGATAGTCGAGCCGGCCGATGAAGAATAGGACTCTTGCCCCCGCTGTCACCAAGTGAGGAGGCATATCCCACAAATCATCTTCTCTCCAGAAGACATGCAGGTGAGAAATATAAAGCATAACAGGCCTTTATATTTCACCGGATATATCAGATCCACAAAAGTGGACCGAATTCAGATTGATCCGAGTTCTGCACTAAGTGTCGTAACCAGAAGGTTGATGCAACTGTTAGGAATCTCCCTCCATCGCCTAACACCAACCAACACAATGATATACGGGTTCAACGCCAATAATAGCCGTCCCCTCGGGAAAATCCGACTCCGATGTCAAATCGGGGATTTGAGGACAGAAGCTACATGCTACGTCATCGATGCAGACACCTCCTACAACATTCTGTTGGGGCGGCCGTGGATCCATGCTCACATGATAGTCCCGTCGACCCTCCACCAATGCATGAAATATTGCGATGAGGAAGGAGAGGTCCGGACGCTAATTGCCGACAAGCAATCATTCAAAGGATTGGAGAATCACTTCACGGATGCTGCACTCTATAAGCCAGCCCATGAAGCCTCCAATGACAATCTTAGCAAGTCTCCAAAGCCCGATGACAGTGGCAACGAAGCCGACACTGAGCACAAGCTTCCTGGAGAAGATGATGGGGGTGATTACGAAATCAACCCTCACCTAGATTTTAGTTTAAGTCTTGATAATATAGTGGATGTAATAGAAAGTGAATGGGTTATTAATGAAGACATAAAGTTAGTCTACGGGCATGCTGTAGCTACTGAATCTGAACCCTCTTGTACTTTCACTGAAGTGGATGACCTATCCGAACTTGAAGTTCTGGCGGCATATCATTTGCCACTTAAGTCATCCCTCCTCTCTCAGTCTAAAATAGTTAGGGGAAAAGGTCACTACTTCGAAGTACCTTCCCGACAAAAGTTTCAAAAGCCGATCATATTTGGCAGGGTAATTACGTCACCTCGGCAAAGGCAAAACAGTGAAAGTGATGAATAAACATCACCTCAATTTCACTTGTATGAGCAAAAGTCCCGACAGATGATGGAGAAAATGGGATATAATTTTACCCAGAAGCCGGGATTAAACTTTGGAAAAGGGTGACGGAATCTCATACTCTCATTTAGACCGAGAGGAAAAAGCCCTGATTATTATCAAAAGACCCGCAGGGGGTTGGGTTATGTATCTACTCCACCCTCATCACCATTGAAAGATGAAGAGAGTTCTTCGACCAAAGAAGAAACATCTTCACCCGACCATGATTCGGATATAAGTACCGGTGTTTGGTTTCAATCTTTGACAGCCAATATGGTTTCAGCCGCGCCAGAAAGCGACGAAGAACCAATTGACATTCAAGATGATACTTGGGCTAGGCATATGGATACTCTCTGGGATGTCTGCTTTGAACAGCGTGACCCGCCCACAGAAGACAAATTAATACAAGTTAACATGGGAACGGAAGAAAATCTGAAACCCATTTTCATAAGAGACACACTAATTCCTTTAGAAAAGGAGGAACTTATATCTCTTATCAAAGAGTATATAGATGTGTTCGCATGGAGTTATGAAGATATGCCTGGGCTTGACCCTCAAATTGCCACACACCAGTTAAATATTAAAGAAGACGCTAAGCCTGTCAAACAACAGCAAAGGCATTTTCGACCGGAACTGATGGAGGCGATAGTTGCCGAAGTCAACAAGTTTATACAATCCGGATTCATCCGTGAGGAGCAACACCCAGATTGGGTGGCTAACATAGTGCCAGTTCGCAAAAAGAATGGCAAAATCCGGATATGCATCGATTTTCGAGATCTGAACACTGCATGTCCCAAGGATGAATTTCCACTCCCCATCACCGATGTGATAATTGATAAACTTGCGGTTATGAGAGGATGTCCTTTATGGATGGCTTCTCAGGTTATAACCAAATTAAAATGCATCCGGATGATGAAAAGCATACAGCTTTCAGAATGCCGCTGGGGGTATACTGTTATACGGTGATGCCATTCGGATTAAAGAACGCAGGTGCCACCTACCAACGCGCAATGAGTGTCATATTCAAAGAACACCTGCGCAGAACAGTGGAGTGCTATGTGGATGACTTAGCAGTCAAAAGCAAAAACAAAGAACATCATCTTCATGATTTAAGAGTGGTCTTCGATCTTATGAGGAAATATCATCTGAAGATGAATCCTACTAAGTCGTTCATGGGGGTATCCAGCGGGAAATTCCTTGGGTTCATAATCACCTCAAAAGGAATTTTTCTCGTCCCTGAAAAGGTAAAAGCGATCAGCGAGATGCCACCTCCCCGCAATCTTAAAGAGTTGAGGGAGTTACAAGGAAAACTCGCATGTATTCGACGCTTCATTTCCAACCTATCTGGACGATGCCAGCCATTCTCAAAACTTATGAAAAAGGGAGTGTCTTTCATATGGGATGAGGCATGTCAGCAGGCATTTGATGACCTCAAGGAGTACCTTACTAAGCCTCCTGTACTAATGGCACCAGCCCCTGGGCAGCCCTTCCTTATATATGTAAGGGCCATGGATAATGCTTTAGGAGCATTACTTGCTCAATATAATGAGCACGGCCATGAACATGCCCTCTACTATTTAAGCAGAACAATGATTGGGGCTGAACAGCGGTACACTCCGATTGAAAAGGAATGTTTAGCCCTAATGTTTGCTGTTCAGAAAATGCGACACTACCTTTCGGGGCAAACAATTCATGTCATATCACGGGTTAACCCCTTGAAGATTCTGATGACCAAACCGGGATCCTTAAATGGCCGATTGGCAAAATGGGCGCTCTTACTATCGCCCTATGACATACATTTTGTCCCTCAAAAGGCTATGAAGGGACAGGCAATCGCCGATTTCCTTGCAAACCATCCAATTTGGTCCAAATTAAAGCAGACATCAGAAGTCAACACAGTTACCGGAGAACAGCCTTGGCAAATGTTCTTTGATGGTGCCGCGAGACGATCTGCTGCTGGAGTGGGGGTTGTGCTTATATTCCCACATAAACATATATTGCCTAACGGTTACTCATTAACAGAACCGTGCACGAATAATGTAGCGGAATACAACGCGCTCATTATCGGCTTAAAAATAGCTCTGCAGCTGGGGGTGAACCATCTAGAGGCATATGGAGACTCTAAGCTCATTGTCAATCAGATGACAGATGAGTATGAAGTCAGACATGAAGCCCTCATACCCTATCATCAGCTAGGTATTGAGCTAGCAGGATATTTTGAACAATTTTACATATACCACATATCTCGAAATGAAAACGTTTATGCAGATGCTCTTGCCGCATTAGCCGCATCACTGGCAATCCTGCCAGGTGAAGCTAAAGCATCACCATTGGTAGCAGAGAACTTCTCCACCCAGACGCGGTGTCTCAAGCCGAAGAGGTATGCCAGATAGGCTTAAAGTTAGAGTCCCGTGATTGGCGATTTCCATTTGTGGATTATGTTTTACATGGGATGTTACCAGAAGATCCAAAGGAAGCCACCTCGATAAAGAGGAAGACCCAGAGATTTTATTATTACCATAAACGTCAGACTTTATATAGAAAGTCAAGAGATAGTCTGCTACTACGCTGCATATCAAAAGTGGAAGCAGAAGAAGTGCTCAGAGAAACGCACGATGGAGTATGTGGAGCTCATCAGCCCGGTCCAAAACTCGGAGACCGTATAAAAAGGCTAGGATACTACTGGCCGAATATGATCACGGAAGCAATGGCATACGCTAAACGATGCCATGTATGCCAAGTTCACGCCAATTTTATTCATCAACCCCAAGAATACCTCCACAATACCGTCGCAAGTTGGCCATTTGAGGCATGGGGGATGGATATTGTGGGTCCTATAACTCCCCCGTCATCCAAAGGACACCGGTTTATTCTTGCAATAACTGATTATTTTTCAAAGTGGGCTGAAGCCGTGCCCATGAAAGAGGTGAAAACGACAGATGTGATCAAGTTTATCAAGCATCATGTCATTTACCGATTTGGCATCTCTCGACGGATCATTCATGATAATGGTCCGCAATTCATTAGTCAGGGATTCTCCATATTCTGCAATAAGTTCAGAATCAAAGATATCGCTTCTACACCATATAACCCTGCGGCTAATGGGTTAGCAGAAGCTTTCAACAAGACGATCATCAAACTCCTTCGGAAGTTCGTCTCTTCCAATAAACGAGATTGGGATGAAAAGTTGGGAGAATGTTTGTGGGCTTATCGCACCACCGTTCGCCCCCCGACCAAACCTACCCGTTCTCTTTGGTTTATGGAAGTGAGGCTGTCTTGCCTCTTAAAATCCAGATACCATCATTAAGAGTGGCTTTAGCCACAAAGATGACGACAGAAGAGCACCATCAGTAAAGATTGCGAGAACTAGAGGCGTTAGATGAAAAACGTCTCAGGGCTCAACAACAAATTGAGTTGTATCAAGCCCGAATATCTCAAACGTTCAATAAGAACGTCAAACCAAGGACCTTTAAGCAAGGGGACTTAGTTCTGGCTGTTAAAAAGCCAATGGTGCTAACCCACAAGACTAAGGGTAAGTTTGAACCTAAGGGGGAAGGACCGTTTATTGTGGAGACAGTATACTCCAGTGGAGCCTATCGCTTAATGAATCAAGATGGCGACAGGATGATGATGCCGATCAATGGCAAATTTCTGAAGAAATACTATTCTTAGTATCCCTGGAGATACGCGTCTTCTTTTCTTAGGCATGCGCAGTTTGGCGCCTCTGACCTAAACCTGGTGTATTTGGTTCTCAAGTTTGAACAGCCGCCAATATTTTTCTTAGGCATGCGCAGTTTGGCGCCTCTGACCCAAACCTGGTGTGTTTGGTGTGCCCAAATCAAGTTACGCAAGAGAGCCTTGAACTGCCTCCTGTTTGGTTCTCAAGTTTGAACCACCACCAGTCTTTTCTTAGGCATGCGCAGTTTGGCGCCTCTGACCTAAAACCTGGTGTGCCAGTTCTCAAGTTTGAAAAGCCGCCAATCTTTCTTTTAGGCATGCGCAGTTTAGCGCCTCTGACCTAAAAGGTATGAATTGCCCAACGCCGACTAGGCAATGGGAAGAGAACCAGTTTCTCGCCAACCCATCATACTGGGGTAAAAGTATGAATTACCCAATGCCAACTAGGCAATGGGAAGAGAACCAGTTTCTCGCCAACCCATCATACTAGGGTAAAAGTATGAACTGCCCAATGCCGACTAGGCAATGGGAGGAGGAAAAGTTTGGCATTTAAGCCCAAACGAAATCCTCGACAACTCACCATGTTGAGGGGAATAACATGGCTAGCCCAACTCAAACGGTAGTTGGTAAAGGCTAATCAAATCTGTTGATAGCTGGGGGTTTGCTAAAAATCCCATAAACTCTGTCATGTTAAATTCTTACCTCTGAAAGTATGGGGCGAAAAATTGTGCATAAACGATACAGAGGGATAAATCATTTTGACAACAAGTTATTTGTTGGGCAAGCAAATCTGTTTTGAAGCCGACAAATAAAAAAGTCAAAAGAATCATCTTTATTAAAAGGGTGAAGATACAAGAAGAATTTCGAAGAACCATCAAAGGTTATCTCTCTCCCGTTTACGAAGTTCTTATTACAAGAAAAATGAAAGAATAGAATGAGGAAACTATGGGTCTCCCAGGAGTTTCAATTTATTTATCGTCTCGTCCAAATTTCGACGATGAGATGACTCTACAGTATGTTGAGCCTGTCTACGCAACTCATCGTCATTTATTGCAAGTTGCTGCTGACGAGACTCTTCAATGACACGGTTCCTGGCCGTCTCCTCCTGCTTGACCTGTTCCTGTTGGAGAAGCAACATTTACCGCTTCTTGACAGACTCCCCTAATCGGAGTTCATTATCTATCAAGATGGCTCGAGCTCTGGCGATCGTCTCCTGGGCTCTAGAGATGGCAGCATGACTCTCCCCAATCTCAGAGTCCACCCTCCTCAGATCTCCAAGAAGGGATTCCCAGTTGGCTTCGAGCTCTGTCAGCTCCTGAGACCATCTCTCTTCCTGCTGCCTTAAAACATTTCTACGCGATGTTGATTCCGCCCGAAGCCGCGCCAGTTCTATCTCAGTGATCGCCTCCACATTCGCCTGACGGAGCGTGTGTAGTGTGGTCACTTGCTCTTCTAAGACTGCAAGGCGGGCCCGGTAAGGAGCTGCTCGATCTCGTCCCCCAACTTCTTCGATGTTTTCCAGATAACGGAATAACATTGGACGTGCGAAGTTGAAGAAATCGTGGTCAGCAAGGACCATCTCGATACATCTCCTTAGTAAACGCATAAAATCAACGACACTGAAGTTGAAAAGTTCTTCAAGAGGATTTGAAGTGTCAATAGACAAAGCAGTTAATGCCAAGGGAGATGTCACGGGTAGGGGAGCAGTGGCTACCGGAGTCGAAGAAGAAGTCCGTCCTTGTACCAGATTCATGATATGGGGAACCAGTAAATCCAATGCAGATCTGGTGGAATCAGGAACCTGAGAAGGAGGGTTGCTAATACAAGTCGCCCAGGCAGCGCCACCAACAGGAGAAGATGAGGGGGTATCTCCACCAGAAGCTCCTCCGATGGCAGAAGAAGCTTCAAATGAGAACTTCAAATTCTCCTCATCCCCGGCTGGAAGATTGGAAGCTGGAGGATTTACAGGTGTCTCAACAGCCATTATGGTAGAAGACGTTAGAATCGCCGGCTGAGGAGCAGAAGGCACACCAACGACTACGGGAAAAGTCGCGTCAGAACAGGTGTTTGGTGTCGGAGACGGCAAGCTGGGAGAAGGAGTAGCTTCTTTTGCTGCGGCCGCGACAATTAACTCTGTCCTATCATCGCTCCCAAGATCGTCAAGTGAGGGAACCGAAGAAGGAACGGAAGGAGGAGTTGTCGCAAAGTGGTCTGCGTTTAGTTCATTTGCAGAACTACTTAGCATGCCCACTGAGCCAGTGGTGCCTGAGTAATCCACTCGCTCCTCAGACCCCCCTTTGGTGGTCGAGTGCATCGGCGAGAGGGCGTGGCTAACTGTACCTCAGAAAAGCAAAACAAAGAAAGTTGCATACCAGTACAGAAAAGAAAATAGAAGATGGAGTATAAAAGCTGAAAAAGTTATACCACGGGATACAAGTCCAGTTGTCGAACTTGAAGGCGGAGCCGCTGTCATCTCCAAAAGAATACCCGTCTCATTAATTAATGGTAGCGCTGCGGGTTGTTCAATAGTCTCTACCACTGGAGGAGCTGGAACTTCTCCGGCACTTGGAACCTCAGCAGGCCCAATCTCTCCTGCCGGCGCTGGGGGTAGAGCTGAGCCAATAAGTCTGAAGCAAGTTTGACAGCCACTTCTTGGTGGGCTATCAAAGTTTCATGGGCCAACTTCTGCTTCTTACCAGGCCTTTTCTTTAAGGCACCTCGGCGTTTGAGAGTTGGACTACAGGGTTGAGTAACGATAGGTTGGGGAGCACCTCCAGCCCCAGTGTTATCATCATCATTATCGTCATCATCATTGGACTCGCTGGCGCCTGAAGGCTCAGCCGCGGCGCCAAGGAATTCTTCCATTCCTTTTATTCTCACTCTAGAAGCACCCTGGCGGCTAATATAGAAGGCCTCGATCTCCTTACAACAACTGCAGTTGGAAGAGAAGCCGGGCACGTCAGCATTTGCAATGCTGAACCATGTGTAGAAGATGAGGGTCCTTGCCAGTTCTGGCAACTTCTGGGGTAAGGTGAATTCAGTTTTGGGTCTACCCGCCGCAAAATGGAATCAGCCACGGGCACCTTCGTACAAGTTCCCCTCGTAAGCAAGATTCTTGTTCGGATTACCCATGAAGAGTTGAGAGTATCCGAACTGGCGAGCAAAACGACTTGGGATGTACGGTTCAATTAGACATTTGATATCTTGACGATATACTAAGTGTCCGGGACGGATGTTGAGGAGCCACCAGAACGCTCCCGCAGATAAAGCAGTAAAATTATTTGTTCCCACAGCATCCTTCAGTCTCGACCCATATCCTCCGCCGGGAAAGTCAGGAAAACACGGAAGATCTCATAGTTCTGAAAGCTACGAAGAGTCTTCCGAATTTGGGACATATAATTGTGCTTCCATGAAGAGCGTTCATACAGCTCCACGAAGAAGCACTTCTCACCCGAACGACGTTCAGCCGCACTCATCAAGAAGGGGCAATGTAAAACGAGCCACGCCATCAGATAAGTATAAGGAAGCTCCACCCTAGGGTTTGGAGTCTTCGGCTGGGCAGTCTCCTTCGATTTGCCCTTTCCTTTCCCCTTGACCTTATCAGCGGGGAGAAAATCATGACAGAGTATCTGCAATCTATGTTGCAGATTGCACACCATAGCAGGAAGAAGTCCAAGGGGACGGCCATGTGCGAGAAGAACTGCTGGATATACCACGGTCATTGCGATTGCTTCCTTGGGCAATGATGGCATGACGCATCTCTTCAACCACAGCATCAAAAACCCGGCGATGAGACCTCTGTTGGAGACCGGAAACTGGGCTTGATAATGGTAGCTCTTGAATGAAGTGCCAGGACCGTATCCATTCTCATTGGAGTCAGTGGTATAATATAATAAGTAATGACCCCGGGCTATACGTTGATCGATCTCTGAGATAGGGATAGGAGGATGGCCATGGATAGTTGTCGAGCGATCCTTAGAATTCAAGTTGGCAAAAAGGTATTCGGCCCATTTCTTGTGACCGATACCATGATTACGCGCACCTGCCAGGTTAGCACAAATACGATAATGGCACATCATCTCCCAGTATGTGGCATAGACACGTTCATCCTTAGCCATTAATATGTTTAACTCCTCGGTGGAAGGGATGTATTCTTCATAGGAGACTTCACCCATGGAAAGCCCGGAAACCTCAAACATCTCATGGAGAGCAAACCCTAGCTCACCCACTGGTGTAAAGAGAGTGCAGGTCTCGAGGTTGTACATCTCCAAGAGGCAGAAGAAATGATAAGCACTCTGGGGGAACCCGAACTGGACGTTCCTGATAGCTTTATATAAGCCGATATCCTTTAAGATGGGCTCGTGGGAATCCAACATGTACTGAACAAGGCGGGCCCACCACATATTACTAGAGGAATAAATCCAGCCAGGCATCCTAAAGTCGCTAACCGGGTACTGACCATTCTTCGCCAGGAACTCATTTAAGAAAGTTCGTGCGCGGGATGGGACTTCTCCTACTGGAAGCTCCTTGCCAAATCGGCCTGGAAGCAAGCCAGTAATGCATCTGGGGGGGACCATCTTGATAAACCCCTTGTACACCAAATTTGCCATTGGGATGCCATCTTGCTCTTGAGTTAGTCCCCACTTTAATTCCCGAGGCATCGCTAGCCTCTGAAGATAGACCAGGGGATAGCTATGATCCATTCTAGGCAGAAACATCAGCATTTAACCTGAGTTATATAACCAAACGCACTCCTCTTCAAAAAAGATCTCATCTGATTGATCCATCTGGTCTCCAAAGAGGAAGGCGGGTTTCTCCATCGCCTCTCTATTCAAAGTTTTGAAGGCTGCATCAGTTATAATTTCTCGCGCAGTAGTGGGGTGATACTTGATCAACTTCTCCTTGCGCTCCTTCGGGTCTGGCTTATATGAAGCCAAGATAGTGGTGAAGCGAAATTGGCCTGAAGGATCAGAACCCCCAGCAAAGCCGAAGTAGTTCTTGTGGGGAAGAGCCTCCATCGAATACCCTACTGCAAAAAGAAGCACCAGAGTTAGAGAAGTTTCTATAAGACAGAAAAATTCTCTAAGTAGGGACGCGCGAAGCTAAAAATTAGAACGCGCGAAGCTAAGAATAGCATCGCGCGAAGCTAAAGATTAGACCGTGCAGAAGTCAAAATAGCCTCGCGTTTCGGCGCGACTGCTACTTAAAATAGCCTCGCGTTTCGGCGCGACTGCTACTTAAAATAGCCTCGCGTTTCAGCGCGACTGCTCCTTAAAATAGCCTCGCGTTTCCGCGCGACTGCTACTTAAAATAGTCTCGCGTTTCAACGCGACTGCTACTCAAAATAGCCTCGCGTTTCAACGCGACTGCTAAATCAAATAGCCCCGCACTTCAAAACGCGAGGATGACGCGATAACTTCACGTAAGAAGAAAGTCAGAGACTTTTCTTCTTCTCCAAGCCTTACAGTAAGAGTACGGCGATTTCGCCGGTAAAAGAGTTGATTAATCAGTTAAAATTAAGCCAAATCACTCTAGAAATGTTCTAAAGAGTCTTGATGGAGAGATTCTTACCTCTGATAGGCGAAATGTGGGCTGGCGCGTCGCTGCCATGGTCGCCGCCACCACTGCTTGCGCCAGTCGCCGATGATAGAGCCGCGCGAGAAGTAGCATGAGTTTTGGGTGCCATTGCTGAGGAGAATCGACGGGAAATCGGGAGAAACTCGGTCGGAAAAAGCTCGGGTCGCCTGAACTATAATCGCCTGAATCTCTAAGTCTCTGGAAAATTCTCGAGTAGAGTGAGAAGGATAAGGAGTAGAGATTTCATTTAAATGAAAGAAACCGCCTCTTGGAGTTCGGCGCGGGTTTCGGAGAAAATGACTGGTCAGTTACTCTCCAAAACGCAAAGTCAATTAGCCTCGCGTGATGATGGAAAACGCGAAGTTATTAACTCCGCGCAACTGTTCAAAACGCGAGGATAATCCGATGTCTTAGCTTCGCGTTCTTATGAAAAACTTGGATTTTTGGTGAGTGCAATTAGGCGCTTCCATCTAAGTTAAAATGATCCTTATCCGATCATTTGGGTATTAGTAGTCTAACTTACGCAGAAGTGCCTTAGACTATTTTACCAAAATTATTGACCATCTGTTTGTTGAGCAAGCAAAATTGTTGAAGCCAACAGATAGAGAGGAAAATAATTTGTCATTTATTGATAAAAAAAAGGATTACAAAGAGGGAGTATAGCTCTCCCAAAAGCTTTTACATGATCAACTCATCAATAACCAAACAGTAAGACTTCTCTACGGGGTGTTGAAGCTCAGTTCCCTTGTTCATATGCAAAAGATCTCCTCTGCAAATGCCAATTTGGATCTGTCATTTGAAATGAAGCACGAGAGGAAAGGGAAGTGCTACAATGAAGCACAAGCTGAACTGCAAGTGCTGCATTGAAGCACAAGCTGAACTGCAAGTGCTGCAATTCCTTACTTGAGCTTACGGCTCCTTCAAGAGTTTATCTCTCGGAGCCAGAGCTTGAAACCTGCAACTATGTTGTAAAGCATATGCTTCTGGCTTCCTTAGAGTTACTTTTGCTGATGAAGATCGATGGACCCGCATACACTCGTCTTCAGAAAGGATTAGACTTACTGCAAAAGAAACAGAGTTTCTAAAAAGTGTGAAAACGCAAAGCTAAACTAACTCTGCGTGCAGTTAAAGAAATAGCCTCGCCCTTTAAACGCAGAGGATGACGCGATAACTTCGCGTAAAGGAAGGATAGAGTTTCTCTCTGTTGTTTCCTTCTCTTTCATAGCCTCGGGATATGAAGCGACTGCTAATCAAAGATAGCCTCGCAATTCATCGCGACTGCTAATCAAAGATAGCCTCACAGTTCATCGCGACTGCTAATCAAAGATAGCCTCGCAATTCATCGCGACTGCTAATCAAAGATAGCCTCGCAGATTCATCGAGACTGCTAGTCAGATAAGCCCCGCGTTTCAAGCGCAGGGATGACGCGATAACTTCGCGTAGAAAAAGAACAGAGTTCCTCTATGACTTCTCCTTCTCCTTTAAGCCTTACGGCCGGAGTACGGCGATCTCGCCGGTAAAGTAAACAATTGGCTGGATTAAACCAAGCCAAAACATCTCAAGATGGTTCTTATAAGCCCAAGAGTTAAGATTTTTACCTTCGGAAGACGCTGCATAGACTGGTTCGCCGTCGCATCTACTTTCACGGCTGCTGCCATTAACGCCGGCCAACGTGCGTCTAGCCAAACTCCTTTGAAATGACATCCTAGTGATGAAAATCTATGGAGAGTTAACGGGAAATCAATTGAAGATCGCTCATTGACATCGCTCACTCAGTTGAAGGGGTTGAGAACTCTTCAAAATCTCCGAATGAAGAAGAAGATGAGCCGAAGAAGCTCTATTTAAACAGAATTTCCGTCGCTTGGTATTCGACGCAGAAATTTAGAGTAATGAATGAAGCAATTACTCATTTCACTGAAGACGAAGTGAAGCTGATTAGCTCCGCGTAAGTGAGCAATAACGCGAGATAGACTTGGTATTCTAACTCTGCGTTTCAGTTTAAAAGATCCAAAGTATTTCAAAATTTGCTAAGTTCTAAGCCATTTTGAAAACTTTGGAGGGGGTTCTGTTGGCAGTGAAAATTTCTAAGATAAAAGGATTTTTCACAACAGAACGCGGAGCCAATTCAGTAGCCCCGCGTTTGGTTATATTAACCTTGCGTTTGAACAAAACGCGGAGATGTTTAATAACTCCGCGTTGATTCCGCAGTCTGGCTAGTATTAGCCTCGCGTTTGAGTGAAACGCGGAGATGATCAATAGCTCCGCGTTAGTTCCGCGTCTTGGTTATTTAGAGCCGCATTTTGATGCGATTAAAGCTCCGCGTAAGCAGATAACCAGAATCTCAAATTGATTGAGATTATGATTTTGGGCTTCTCCAAATACCTGAATCAAGTCTAGTCAGAATTCCATCAAAACTAAGATATTTGATTGGAATCCTTGATGAATGCGAGTTCTATTTAGATAGAAACTCTTGCATTAACCTGGGGCTATAAATACCTTCCTGGTGAAACCCTAGGGATCTTCTTTTCGGCAATTGTCTTCTTTTTGAATCCTTTGGCAATTCAAGTACGCGAGAGCCTTGAAGTCAGGGGTATTCTTCTTCTTCCTTTCGGTTCTTAGAAAATTCAAGTTACGCACAGAGCCTTGAGTTCGGGAAAGACTAGAGAAGATCGTCTACAATCGGCTGATATCTTCAAGAGAGAAGAGTTCGACGTTCGATCGTCTAAAAGAACTACTATAGATCCCATCGCCACTGATCCCATGATTATTTTGTAAAAGAGAGAGATTGACATATAAAATCCTCTCGTTTATTCTTTTTTTATCTTGTTCACTTTCATTGTAATTCAAGCTTATTCAATGGAAGGAAGCAAAGGAACTTTTGCGACGAACAAACTGGCGACCACAGTGGGAGCCATCTCGTTCGCTGATGAAGAGATTTTCCACACGAATCTCATACCCCCAAAATCATAATCTCAATCAATTTGAGATTCTGGTTATCTGCTTAAGCGGAGCTTTAATCGCATCAAAACGCGGCGCTAAATAACCAAGACGCGGAGCTAACGCGGAGCTATTGATCATCTCTGCGTTTCACTCAAGAGCGAGGCTAATACTAGCCAGACTGCGGAATCAACGCGGAGCTATTAAACATCTCCGTGTTTTGTTCAAACGCAAAGTTAATATAACCAAACGCGGGGCTACTGAATTGGCTCCGCGTTCTGTTGTGGAAAATCCTTTTATCTTAGAAATTTTCACTGCCAACACCAATATCTTGTGACTGTTGGGTTGTCTTGTGTAAGAAATAAGTAAGTCCTCTGTTTTGGGAAGCAGCTGAAAAACGGGGGCGTTATACTAAGTCGAGACCAAATCAATGTAAATTGATTCAGAATGCAAGGTTATGCCCATACCTGAAAACCAAAGCTAAGTTTCAACCGTGTACGAGCCAAATGAAATCTACACAAGGGGTAGGACTCACATCCAGAGTGCAAAGTTAAACCCCACATAAAACGCGGGGCCTTGCCAGCTTAAAGCCAGCCAGACGCGGGGCTATGTTTGCAAGTGGAGTGCGAGACTTATTTAGTGTGCGAGGCTAAACCAGCGCACGAGTCTAATTTAGTGCGCGAGGCTAAACCAGCGCACAAGTCTAACCCGACGTATAGGCGAGGTTAAATTATAATCCAAAGTCGAGGCTAAGCTCGCTAAAGTCAATCAGAATGCAAAGCCAAGTTCTAGTCTAGCACAAAATCTTCAAGAGGTGAGGCTAAATTGTCACCCTTGTACAGAAAAAAATTAGAATGTAAGGCTAAAACTTAGCCTAATACAGAAGTGTCAAAAATGCGAAGCCAAGACTCATCCCTGTGTAGAAATATCATAACGCAAGGCTAACACTCAGTTTTGCCTTGCATTAGAGATTTGAAGCGTTAGACATACCGTAGGCCTGATAGAGATGGAAGAAATATGTGCCCTATGATGGACTCTCCGACCAGCCAAACGGGTCTACACATAGGGTGAGACCCACGACTAGAGAACTTCATGTATAATGCGAGTTAAGCCCAAAGCAGAAACACGAGGCTATGCCCGCATACAATGTGAGGCTAAACCAACATAAAATCATCTAGTGCATGAAACTAATTCGAGACTAAGCCAGGCGCGATGCTAACTCGAAACTAAACCAGCATGCATGGTTATACTAGTGCGCGAAATTAAGCCAATGCACAGAACTCATCTGGAGTACAAAAGTGAACAGAAATGCGAGGCTGAGATTCAACCTCGCGTAGCCCACTACAAAAAAAAAAAGATTACTACATGACGAACTCAATAGACAATCAAACAAGTCCTATGCAGGGGGTGAGACCCACATCCAGCCAAACAGGGATACGTATGAAGCTAGAACGCAAAGTTATGCTTGCATACAATACGAGGCAAAGCCAGTGTAAAGAATGCGAGGCTAATACCTGTGAACAATGTAAGACCATGCAAAGCAAAACCAGCGAATGTGCAAAAGCTCCAAAACGCAAGGCTAATTTGCAACCCCACGTAAAACAGTTGAAATATAAGGAAAACGTATACGCGAGGCTATCTGGCAGCTCGCGTGACTTCCATTATTAGAAGAAGATGCTAACACAAGGCTAACTTGAAGCCTGACATGAACTTACGGTTCACAAAACCAAGCCTGTGTGCATGACTAATACAGCACGCAAGACTAATCCCGAGTTTGAAGATGAATCTGAATGCGAGGCTAAGTTCCAGTCTTGCATAGAAAAAACCAAAAAATGCAAAAAACTAAGTTTTAGCCTAGAGTGGAGTGCTATAATGTAAGGACAAGTCTCAACCTTGCACAGACTCATCAGAATGAAAGGCTAAAACCCAGTTCCGCATAATCTGCCACAAAGATGGAAGTGATTTGTTACCATTTGATGAACTCTATGAAGAGCCAAATGAGGTTGACACAAGGGGTGGGATTTACAACCAGATAAACTTGCGTATAATACGAGGTTAAGCCCGAAGCAAGAACGCGAGGCTAAACCCCATGTACAGTACGAGGCCAAGCTAGCGTAAAGTTATTTAAACATGAGACTATACTCACGGCTAAAATGCAAAGCTAATTCTCAGCCTCGCATAAACTTCGAAGATAAGAAAGCGGTCAATTGAATTATAATAACCATTCAAATGTGGCCCACACAGGGGGTGGATTCCATAACAATAAACCTTGTATACAATGCAACGCAAACTCTACACACAATACAATGCCAAGCCAGCATAAAGTCATATAAACGCGAGGCTATGCTCACGACCAGAATGTTAAACTAACTTCCAGCCTCACATTGACTTTAAGAAGCGAAAAGTTAAGATCTGCGTCAGAGACTTAAGGTGCAAAACCAATCAGCAGCTTTGCATAATATCCGATAAAGAAAAAGGTGGCCCGTCGACTTACAATGGGCTTGTAACCAGTCAAATGTGACTCATGCAGGAGGTGAGACCCACTTCCAGTAAACATTGCATATAAAACTAAACTCCGCATACAATACGATGCTAAGCCAGCGTAAAGTCATCTAAACGCGAGACTGTGCCCGTGTGGAGTGCTAAGTTATGCCCACAACTAAAATGCGAAGCTAACTCAGTGTGCGAGTCTAAACCTGCATACAAGTCCAACCCCGCATGTAACGCTAAGTCATACTAGCCCAATCGCAAGACTTTGCCAGCTTAAAATACAAGACTAAGCCCGCGGATATAGGGCTAAGTTTGTATCTTGAACGCGCAGTAACAAATCAAGTTGTATCAAGCGTGCATCTCGAGAGCGCCTTCAACAAGAAAGAGTAAGAAATAACTTTTAAAGTGGATGACTTGGTCATAGCAGTCAGACGAGCAATGATCCTAACGCATAAGACTAAAGGCAAATTTCAGCCAAAATGGAAGTGGCCATTTATAGTAGAGGCGGTTACTTAAATGGAGCATACCGATTGATTAATCAATATGGTGACCGGATGATGATGCCGATTAATAAAAAATTCCTGAAAAAATATTATTCTTAAGCGAATAAAGTCATCCAATCTCCTCTTAAATACAACAAATAAAGAAATGCTAGCCGCCACTGAGGTGTAGCTTTGCACCCGAACTTTGGACACAAAATGAAAATGGATCCTACGTCTCTACGACTATAGATAGAGAAAACGTTTGGCATGTAAGTCCAAACGAAACCCTTTCTAACCCTATCATGCTGGGGGTAAATGTATGAATTGTCCAACGCCATCAAGGTAACGAAAAGAGATCAAGTTTCTTACCAACCCATCATGCTGAGGAGTAAAAGTATGAACTGTCCAAAACTGCTAAAGTAAATGGAAGAGGAAAAGTTTGGCATTTAAATCCAAACGAAACTCTCGATAACTTACCATGTTGAGCGGAATAGTATGACTAGTCCAAATTAAACGATAGTTGGTAAAAATAAATAAAATCCGTTGATAGCTGGGGTTTGCTAAAAACCCTAATCAGATCAATCTCCTGTCAAGTTAAGATTTCACCTCTGCCAGTAAAACTTTCCACATTAATTTTCTCTGATAGAGCCAGTAAGTCTCTAAAATATTTCTCAGGTTAAAATCATACCTTTGACACCCGAGTACAAAATTGAATCATTTTTCTCCATAAGATCAAGTCCAATCAAATCTCCTGTCACGTTAAAGTTTCACCTCTGAAAGTAAGACTTTTCTCATCACTTTTCTCCAGCAGAACCGATGACTCTAAACCTCTGACATTAGAATACAAAATCGAGTCAATTTTCTCTATGAAATAAAATCCAATCAAATCTCTTATCACATTAAAATCATACCTCTAACACCTGAGTACAAAATCGAATCATTTTTCTCCATGAGATCAAGTCCAATGAAATCTCTTGTCACGTTAAGATTTCACCTCTGACAGCAAAACTTTTTTCATCATTTTTCTCCAACAGAGCAAGTGACATTCTAAAATATTTGTCAACTTAAAATCATACCTCTGACATCAGAATTCAAAATTATATGAGATCAAATCCGATTAAATCTCCTATCATGTTAAGTTTTCATCTCTGACAGAAAAGAAAACTCACACTTTATTAAGTCCAACATTACAACCTCTGATGAACTTGTTTTTTATATCATTAAGTTAAAAATTACCTCTGACGAAAATCATCTCTATATCAAGTTAACAGATATCTCTGATAGTCAAATTTTAAGGCTAAATACATTAACTGTCATCTCTATTTAGTTAACTCATTCCTATTAAGATCAGATCATCTAAATAGGTCGAGTTTTGAGACATGTTTAATGACACCTCTGTCTTTTCCTAATCTATCATACTAGATGTCACTGAACGGTTAGGATTCTAATGAATACATTAACATCATAGCTCTTCTTGTCATCATGCCAGCATATTAACATCATACCTCTATTTATCATCTAATGAACACATTAATATTATATCTCTGCTTGTCATCTAATGAGCACGTTAATATCATATCTCTGCTCATCATCTAATGAGCATATTAGCATTATACCTCTACTCATCTTCCATAAGATACGTTAACAATTTTCTCTGTCTATCAAATCCATCACATGTCTGTCATGCACTCAGACTCTGAACAAGACATCAAAAATATTTTTTTTGCATACAGACAATAAATTTTCTGAAGCAAAGCTACAAGCAAAAGTCTGGCTGGACTGCACAAATATAATAGTCCACATCAAGAAAATTTACTAGAAACAATTTCTGATACATTGAAGAGGTTCAATAATATACCTCCAATAACAAAACAGCTGGAAGATAGCGATTTCAGAATATGGTTCACAGTATACCATAAAAATCGTGCCACACAATGAAGACTACAGAGTTAAAATCAAAGAGTCCAAAGTATTTCGAAATTCGTTACAAATCAATACATAGTTTCGAAAACTTTGGAAGGGGTTATGTAGAAACAAAAAAAATAGAAAAAATAGAAAAGAAAAGAAAGGAAAAAAAAAAGGGAATTATCCTGTAGGGCCCACCCGCGGGAATATTTCCCGTGGGTGCCAACCCGCAAGATGGCACCCGCGGGAGCTCTCTCGCGGGTGCCACCCGCGGGAGCGCTCCCGTGAATCCCACCTACGGGTTGCTCCCACAGGGTTGCCCGCTCCCGTACTTTGATTACTCGGTTTGATCATGATTTTTAGGAATTAATTACGTAGATTTAACCGGGATTCAAAGAAAGAATTTGAGCCGGATTTAAAGTCTCCTCAATCTATAAGAAAAGGGGAGCGGAGTTCAGAAAAAGGGGGATTCTTTTGGAGGGGCAAAATTCAAAGAAGTAGAGAGCGTCTTCCAAAAATCCAGAGGAAGAGAATTACCTAGATCATCTTCTCTTCCCAATCCAGATCGGATCATCAACGGAGTACAAAAGCAAAACTCCAGTGTTGCCAGAACCCACAAATTAAAAGGGGAATTGAAATCAATATTTTTCTATTCTTATAATCAATATTTATTCTCTTGTAATTTTCTTTTTTTACTGTAATTCCAAAGTAAATTTGTAATAGAAGGAAATCTACAATTTTTTTGGCGTACAATCTTTAGACTCCGAGTCCAAGAAAAGCTAAAAATGAGGAAATTCTAAATGTGCACCATACTTGACTTAGGGTGTATTTGTTTGCATGGAAGTAGAAAGGAAGTACTGGAAGTAAAGTCACTTATACTATTTCATGTGTTTATTTGAACAAAAAGTAAGGTAGAATTTACTTCTATAGTGGTGAGATGGATCTTATGTGCCATCTTCACTTTTCTACTATACTTCATATTGATTTTGAGTGGAAGTGAAATTGAAAGTAGAAAGTAATAATATTTTATTATTTTGTATCTTTCTCTCTATTTCTTTCTTCCAAAAAAATAAATATTTTATTTTTCTTTCATTTCTTCCCTCTTTCAAAAAGTAAATAACAAACACTAGAAATATATGAAATATAATACTTCCGCCTCATCGTTTTTTAAAGTTACTTATAATTTTCTTCTTTACTTTTACTATTTCCAAACGTCCAAATACACTCTTAGTGAGCACCACACCCTATAGTAAAGTGATGAAAAAATGGTGCTCACTATGTCAAGTGTGCGTCGTAATATATTACTTTATTAATATGATCATAGTAATGCTGTCTCAAGCTAAGTATGTAAGATTAAGTGTATTACAAAATAATAAAATTAAGATCAGAAGCATATATTTATGTATATATCGAATCTGCATATGTGCAAAGCTGATATGTAGATATTATATGACTAATAATGCTAATGTTACTTGAGACAATATTCTAAGGTGTGTGTCTAAAACTGAGAGCTGAGATGATGGATATTGTATATTATGTGTTTCTCCACTTGTTTCTATCTTTTGTTGTTTTATTCCAATTGAATGTTGTATTTAACAAACACCAAAGCATTGAGTATATATTCATTACCCCTCCCTTAAACATCAAAACAAACCAATATAATATCTATTGAGAAAGGAATTTTGGTATGACAATTGGTTTGTATGTCCTCTTGAATTTGGATGCCCTCCTTTGTTATCTCAATTCCAATTGAAAGTTGTATTTTTCATTTATCCTTATTTATATATTCAAACATATTGTATAAGTATCGAACTTATATGCTCTTCATGCAAGAATAGCAAATATTGTAATGCGAATAGGAAAACGACACAAAGAAGAAACCATCTGGTGACTGTCATTCTATTTAGTATATAAAAAAAAAATTATTAAAGATGGGTGGGTTAGTGCCCCGTATTCCATTAACCTATTTAGTATATAATTTGTTAGTGCGTTTTTGAAGGAAATTTTGGGTATCAAAAGCTAGAAACAAAAACTTAAATCGCAAACAATCACCACAATTTAAGATATCAAAGAGACAAAACGCACATAGAGAAGCAATACACAAGAATATAATGTGGTTTCTCTGATAAAAAAGATAGGAGAATCCACTACATGTTGAAGGTGTATAAAATTGAGAAATCTCTCAACAAAACCCACAACCATAATTACACCCCAAAACTCTCATGAGAAAATAGAAAGCCCCCTAAATGTGATGAACAAAACTTTTCCATCCAACTCCCCTTGATTGCTATACCACACACCAAATGCTGAAACAAGATCCCTTTTATATATATATATATATATATATATATATATATATATATATATATATATATATATATATATATATATATATATATATATATATATATATATATATATATATATACATATATATATATATATACATATATATATATATATATATATATATATATATATATATATATATATATATATATATATATATATATATATATATATATATATATATATATATATATATATATATATATATATATATATATATATATATATATATATATATATATATATATATATATATATATATATATGTATATACATATGTATATATGTATATACATATGTATATATGTATATATATATATACATATGTATATATCTATATATATATATATATATGTATATATATATATATATATATATATATATATATATATATATATATATATATATATATATATATATATATATATATATATATATATACATATGTATATATATATATACATATGTGTGTGTATATATATATATATATATATATATATATATATATATATATATATATATATATATATATATATATATATATATATATATATATACATATGTATATATATACATATGTATATATATATATATATATATATATATATATATATATATATATACATATATATATATACATATATATATATATATATAATACGTGATTGAGATATTTTCATCTCACTAAGATTTGGATGGATATTATCTTTAGAATATTCCTAAATAAATTCCTAAAATATCTCCAAAGGAATTATCTTTGCTGAATAGATCATAAAATATCTCTAAAGGAATTATCTTCCTAATATTCAAAGACCTTGGCTTGGTAGCGGAGATAGCTGGGATTACAAAACTACCACCAGTGCCCTGATCAACTCTTAACAGTCGACTGACCATACTGGTTTATTGAGTCTGATCTGGGATTGGAAATCCTGTTCTCAGACAGCTTGTTGTACAGTCAACTGATTGTTCAACTGGTCCATGACCTGTATGATGAAATATGCTGAAATGAGAGAACTTGAGTCACCAAACTCAATTGGTAAATTGCAGACAGTCCCTTGTGAGATCTAAGCTTCACAACTTTAGAATAAATCAACACAAACAAAATCGAGTAAAATGCTAATGTTCTTTTTTCAAATCCACAAGCTAGGGAATTGGCAACATTCTGTTTTGATTGCCCAATGAAGTGTTGGCTGGAAGTTCCATAATGAGGACTTAGTTGGAAAACAATATGAAAATTAGACATTCGAGTACTAAAATTCCGAAATTATGGTGAGAGTTGAGAAAAATTATTTTGTATTTTAATATGTCCTTGCATGTTGAAGGTCTATTTTGGAGTTGAACCATGGGCTTTATTCAGCAGCATTTTTTTTTAAAATACGCAATTAAATCCCTACCACTGCATCAAAACTCCGAAAATCATAGTGAGAATTAAAGAAAATTATTTTGCATTTTAACATGTCCCTCACAAATTATTGAATGTTCATTTTGGACAGAAACCTGGGTTTTACGTAGCGGTATCTGTAATTAAATGCGTATCGGGGAGGATTTTAATCCGGAATGCTCTAATACCATATTGAAGTGCTACTACACCAAAACTCCAAAGTCATAGTGAGGGTTGAGGAAAATTGTTTTGTATTTTAACATTGGAAAAGCCTTTTGGCATTTCAGTCGATTTTGTTTTATACTTTTCTTTGTGTATCGTGGTTGCAAGTCTTTTTAACCATGGTAATTTTACTGCTTTTTCCTCTAAACCATCAATTTCGGATTCTTTAATTTGGTAACATAAGTAGGCATGGTAATGATTAGGAACAATTGGCAACGAACACTAGTAGGAATTTTTTTTAGTTGCCTTGCTTCTTACGTACATACTCATCCTTGTTGTTCATCCAGACTATGTAGATGTTCTCTTTAAACTGACTAGAAGCAAGTTAGTTTTGGCTTGAGAATTTTCTAGCGAATAAGAGTCTTAAAGATCTATATGTATAATTTCTGTGGGAGCTTGGTGCCAATCTCATTTTTCATTTGCTTTTGATATTATTAAATAAATACATCTGTATGAATGCTGGGGAATGAACGAACAGGAATTATGTTAACAACCGGCCCTTTATTTGAGGGTAAAATATCGGTGAAGTTAGTGTGGAAAGCTATGGCATTAAAAGAGAGATCAAACTGAAGAAATCACTTCGAATGTTTATGCACAAAAAAGATAAAAATAAACTTAGCTGTATAGATCCGAAGGCATTTTGTTGACAAACATGATTTTTTTTTTTTTTTTTTTTTTTTTTGAGAAAATAATTAAGCAAGTTTATTGTTAACTGAACCATTTATATTATTGCTTGGACTGAGGTAAAAATGAAATAGCAAAAAGAAAAATGAGGTAATAATAAACTAAAAATAGCCCTTTAAGTGAGTATGATGACACTACACCATATACTCTTTTTGTTATTGAAAGATTGTAAATCTTCTTTTTTTTTTTATTTGAAATATTATTGTTCATGGCGTCAGATATTTGCAAATAGGACCATGCACGTAGCTAACAAAGCCACAGTAACCATTTTTTTTAGCAAAGGTGACAGCAAGAAATGTCCAGAGAGAAATGAGCTACTTGTGATAGATATAGAAAAGCTCTCTGGTATTTAAATAACTTCTCTAAATTCACGGATCATTCAAGGACAACTTGACAGGACATGAGGTCGAAGCAGTATAGGTATATAACACAATATAATGAAGTCCACAAAAATGCAAAACAAGGTATTGGTATGAAAAGGCAATTTTACCTAGAAATTCTAAGAGTGTAAGAGTCGAGAGAATTTAAGTTGGCTGAGAACGCATTATTAACCTTCAAGTTCGTTGCATATGTGCGATAAAATAACAATTAGGTTATCACTTTTCACTCTTTTGGACAGAATGTTAAGCAAATCAAGCCACTGAGTTTTTTAGTGATTCTTTTAGTAGCCTAAGCTGGCTTTCCTTTTTCTTGCTATATTGGTTGCAGGTAAGTTGGCTTTTTTTGTTATATATATATTGGTTGTGACACTGATCCCATACTTTAACAGTCACAGGTTATTAGCCTTGTTTGATCAACTTCTTTCAAGTTCTTTGTATTAAAATTACTGCATGATCTTAACTTAAATGCTGACCACATAATTATAGGGATTTTCACAATCTATACAATCATAAGGAGAAACACAGTATTTCCTATTTCGATCCGGCAACAAAATAGATGGAAAAGTGGGATAAACCATATTTTTAAGAAAATATTTTCTTCCATTCTCTATTTCGTCCCTCTTGTTTGGTTGATGGATGGCGAGGGATGGTAGAAGGTGTTAGGGACGCGGGTCCCAGTTGACGTAGATAACCCGTATAGGCAATAACAAAGACAATAAAGTAGAAAAAATAAATGAGACAATGGACACAAGGATTTACGTGGTTCGGTCAAACTGACCTACGTCCACGGCCGGAGCGGAGCCAAAACTCACTAATATGTGGAGAAATATACAAGATATGATGACGGACTTTTGGAGATATCCTAACCACTATACTCCCTGAACAAATAGAGTTATCAAATGATAAACTCGTGGAGTATACAAAACCTCACAACACTCAAAAGGATTTTGGCTAAATGGTTTTGTTTTGGTTGTCTCTCTCAAGAGTAGAATTTCTCCCTCTATTTATAGGCATAAGCTTGAAACCTTTGTTGCATGATTCAAGGCATGATTCAAGGCATAATTCAAGGCATGATTCAAGGCATAATTCATGGCATGATTGAAAGCCTTTGTTTGCCACCAAAGTCTTCATTTGATTTGGCCAAGGGAGGCCACCTAACAAATCTCCACCTTGGCCTGCCTGGCCCGAACAATCAATGATATGCTCCACCTTCTCCGGCAATGCCCTAACGGGCAAAATCACCAACTGTAAATACCAATCAAGTCCAAACACTGTTTGAACTTGTAAACTGGAAGAGCCTTCGTAAACATATCTGCTGGGTTGTCCTTTGTATTGATCTTCTGAATAAGGACCTTCTTTTCTGCAATGGTGTCACGAATGAAGTGATACTTGATATCAATATGTTTCGTCCTCTCATGATACATCTGATCTTTAGTCAAGTGAATTGCACTTTGACTATCACAGTAAATTGTAATAACCCCTTGCTGTAGAGATAATTCGCCGAACAAACCTCTCAACCACAAAGCTTCTTTAATAGACTCTGTAACTGCCATATATTCTGCCTCAGTAGTGGACAAAGCCACTACATGTTGTAGAGTAGCTTTCCAGCTGATAGCACAACCTCCAATGCAAAATACATAACCTGTAAGAGACCTGCGTTTGTCGAGATCACCGGCGTAATCTGAATCTACAAAACCAATCAATGAGTTATTAGAACGTCCAAACTCCAAACAATTGCTTGAAGTACCCTTCAAGTATCTGAGAATCCACTTCACAGCCTGCCAGTGTTCCTTTCCTGGATTTGCCATATACCTGCTAACAACACTAACTGCTTGTGAAATATCTGGACGAGTACAAACCATTGCATACATGATACTCCCAACGGCACTAGAATAAGGAACTCGTGCCATATAATCAATCTCTTCCTCTGACTGTGGTGATTGAGCAGCACATAGTCTAAAATGACTAGCAAGAGGAGTACTTACTGGTTTAGCGTCTCGCATGCCAAACCTCTCCAAAACCTTATTGATATAATTCTCCTGGGTCAGGAACAATTTTCCAGCTCCTCTATCACGTCTTATCTCCATTCCAAGAATCTTCTTAGCTGCTCCCAGATCTTTCATTTCAAATTCACCATTTAATAAGGCCTTCAACTGGTGAATTTCTGCAAGATTCTTAGCCGCAATGAGCATGTCATCAACATATAATAGCAAATAAATGAATGAACCATCATTTAACTTCCGGAAGTATACGCAACTATCATACATGCTCCTGGAGAAACCATGACCCAACATAAAAGAATCAAACCTCTTATACCACTGTCTTGGAGACTGCTTCAGTCCGTACAAGGATTTCTTCAACAGACATACATGGTCTTCCTTTCCTTCAACTTCAAAACCTTCAGGCTGCTTCATATAGATCTGTTCATCTAAATCGCCATGTAGAAAAGCTGTCTTGACGTCAAGCTGTTCTAACTCGAAATCAAACATGGCAACCAATGCAAGTAATACACGAATAGAGCTATGTTTTACAACGGGTGAGAAAACATCATTAAAGTCAACACCTTGTACCTGACTGTAGCCCTTTGCAACCAATCGTGCCTTATACCTTGCATCTTCAACACCTGAAGTTCCTTCTTTTTTTTTTTGAAGACCCATTTGCAACCAACAATTTTCTTTCCTTTCGGCGGCGTCATAAGAACCCAAGTACCATTCTTGTGAAGAGATTCCATTTCTTCATTCATAGCTACCACCCACTTATCTGATTCGGCACTTCGAATCGCCTCTGAATATGTGGAAGGTTCACCGTCTCCACCTGTTTCCTGTGCCACTGATAAAGCATAGGCAACATAATCTTCATACCTTTGTGGTAGTCGAATCTCTCTTCTTGGTCTATCTTTGGCAATGGAATGTTCATCCTCCGCTTTTTCTTCAACATGATCAAGATCTTGTCCACCATCTTGATCTGTGTGACTTGTGGAGGTACCCGAAGAAGGACCTGCATTATCAAACTCCAACTCCACCTTTTTCTGTGTGCTATCCTCTTTTTCTGAATCACAAGGATTACAAGACTCTTTTCTAGGGTACAACATTGATGACTCATCAAATGTAACATCTCTGCTAATTACAAATTTAGGTGATTTGGGATCAGGATACCATAATCTGTATCCTTTCACCCCAGAAGCATAACCAAGGAAAATACATTTCTTAGCCCTAGGCTCTAATTTTCCCTCATTTACATGCATATATGCTGGACACCCAAAAATTTTTAAATTAGAGTAATCAGCAGGAGTACCTGACCAAACTTCCTCTGGAGTCTTGAAATCGAGAGGAGCACATGGAGAACGGTTGACAATGTAGCATGCAGTAGCAATAGCTTCTGCCCAAAAATCAAGTGCCAACCCAGCATTGGAGATCATACATCGAGCTCTTTCCAAAAGAGTCCGATTCATTCGCTCGGCCACACCATTTTGTTGAGGCGTCATCCTGACTGTGCGATGTCGAGCGATTCCTTCATTCTTGCAGTAATCATTAAATTCACTGCCACAAAATTCCAGGCCATTGTCTGTCCTCAGCCGCTTAATATGTTTTCCTGTCTGCTTTTCAACCAAAGCTTTCCATTGTTTAAATGTTAGGAAAACATCATTCTTATGTTTAAGGAAATACACCCAAACCTTCCTTGAGTAATCATCTATAAAAGTCAGCATATACCTGGCACCACCTTTAGAAGGATTACGAGAGGGCCCCCAAAGATCAGAATGAATATAGTCCAAAGTACCTTTTGTTTTGTGAACTGCTGGAGAATTGAAGCTGACTCGTTTCTGCTTCCCAAAAATACAATGTTCACAGAAGTCCATCTTACTAGTACTTTGACCACAAAGTAGACCTCTCTTGCTTAACAATGTTAAGCCTTTCTCACCCATATGTCCCAACCGCATGTGCCACAATTTGGTGATGTCAGTCTCCGATGATGTAGAGACTGCTGCTGCACCTGTAACAGTAGATCCCTGCAAGATATATAAATTTCCAGACCTGCAAGCTTTCATCAATACAAGAGCACCTTTGCAAATCTTCAAGACTCCACCTTCAGCTGAATACCTGCACCCAAGGGCATCGAGAGTGCCTAAAGAGATGAGATTTTTCTTCAAATCTGGAACATGTCTAACATCTGTGAGTGTTCGGACAACTCCATCATGCATCTTGATCCGGACTGTACCTTTACCAACAGTTTTGCAGGCAGCATTGTTGCCCATCAAAACAACTCCACCTTCAAAAGATTCATATGTGGAAAAACAATCCCTATTGGGACTCATGTGATAAGAACAACCCGAATCTAGAATCCACTCACTACTAGACCTTATTTTATTTTCCGTGGCAACAAAGATTATGCCATCATTCTCATCTGCTGCTAAACTAGCTTCAGCGGTGGTACTGCTATTTTGGACAATTTTATTTTTCTCCTTATTTTTCAATTTATAGCAGTCTGCCTTAATGTGCCCCTTTTTCTTGCAATAATTGCAAATCAGATTTTTATGTCTAGATTTTGACCTTCCCTTGGATTTACTGCTATTAGGATCTCTATTTTCAGATCTACCCCTTATAAATAGTCCCTCTGCCTGACTACCACTAGTCTCCCCTGTAATGTCCCTATCAATCTGCTCTTTAGATTTTAATGCAGATTTGATACTATTATATGAGACAGATTCTTTCCCATAAATCATAGTATCCCGAAAATATTTAAAGGACTGGGGTAAGGAACATAACAGTAATATGGCCTGATCTTCATCACTAACTTTAACATCTACATTTTCCAAATCCATAATAATGGAATCAAAATTATCAAGATGGGAAAGTATAGATGTACCTTCTGTCATCCTTAACATGTATAACTTCTGCTTTAAATAAAGCCTATTCTCCACCGTCTTCTTCATGTACATGGCCTTTAACCGGTCCCACATACCTTTCGCCGTCCTTTCATTTGCAACTTCCTGCAAAACTTCATTAGATAAATTCAAAATAATGGCTGACCTAGCTTTCTTGTCTAGATCTGCAAATTTATCCGCCGACATCACTGGTCCCGTGGTCTTGTCATCTCCTTCCTTCTCATTTCCTTCCAGTGCTAACTCACACCCATCCTGTATAAGAATGGCTTCCATCTTGAGTTGCCACATACCGAAGTTGACACTTCGGTCAAACTTTTCAATAGAGGTCTTTGTTACTGGCATGATGGCTACAAAATTTTGACTCTCGGGTGAATAGTAACGTGGGCCCCACACGACGTGAATAGTGATCGTGGACCCCACACGAGATGAACAGTAACTATGCACCCTCGCAAGAAAAGAATGAGCCAAAACTCTCAACTAGCTCTGATACCAGTTTGTTAGGGACGCGGGTCCCAGTTGACGTAGATAACCCGTATAGGCAATAACAAAGACAATAAAGTAGAAAAAATAAATGAGACAATGGACACAAGGATTTACGTGGTTCGGTCAAACTGACCTACGTCCACGGCCGGAGCGGAGCCAAAACTCACTAATATGTGGAGAAATATACAAGATATGATGACGGACTTTTGGAGATATCCTAACCACTATACTCCCTGAACAAATAGAGTTATCAAATGATAAACTCGTGGAGTATACAAAACCTCACAACACTCAAAAGGATTTTGGCTAAATGGTTTTGTTTTGGTTGTCTCTCTCAAGAGTAGAATTTCTCCCTCTATTTATAGGCATAAGCTTGAAACCTTTGTTGCATGATTCAAGGCATGATTCAAGGCATAATTCAAGGCATGATTCAAGGCATAATTCATGGCATGATTGAAAGCCTTTGTTTGCCACCAAAGTCTTCATTTGATTTGGCCAAGGGAGGCCACCTAACAGAAGGGATGACAACGACTAATATAGGAAAAATAATGATAATTTAAAGAAAGAACGAAGAACTATAATCTTAATTGTTTACCCTCTTAATTCATTTTTTTAATTTCATTTCCCGTCCCTTTTCATACATTTTTAATTTGGCTAATAGGCCAGAAAATATTCTTAATTAAGTCTTGAAAATATAACCATTATATATACTAATAAATGGTTATGTAGAGGATGATCGAAGAAAGAAGGAAGATTTTGCACAAAATTAGAACATTTACTAAGTAATATTTAACCATACAAGATTCACCTATTTGCTCATACTGTTTTTCTAACCAAAACTTTCTTATTCAATCCTATTCAAGTAGAATATTTGGTTGGAAAGAAATAATAGAATTTTTAATTTTACTGTTCATTCTTTTCATATTTACACTCGATTAATTATGTATGATTTCATACTTTAGACATATATACCTTCCAATGAATAGCGAGAATGGCTCGTCAGATGATGACTTGGACTCTTCTGAATAAACATGATTAGCAATATCCTATCCCAACTTTGGAGAGTCAATGTTGTGCTGCACTTTGAGGGAGACAGGGGACAATTTTCTTTAACTTTTTTGTACTTTTTCTTTTTTGATTTTATGTAAGGACTGATACAGCTTGAGAATCACTTGTATAGATAATCAAACTCTTAACTCTTATATAGTTTTATTATCTAATTGTTAATGGATTAGGAGGGCTACCACCGGCGCCGTTTTGCTTCAAAAAAAAAATTCCTACTCAAGTTTAACTCAAATACGACGTATTCAGGCTATACTTGTGTTAAAATTTGATTCAGAAATCATGAGTTGTTGAATACCATTCTAAAAAGTGAGTTGGAACAGCTATCGTTTTAACTGGATAGTATGGGAAACCTAACCTTAGAAGGCCAGTAAAACAATTGTAACTCACTACTCAGCAGCATCAAACATGGAAAGCGAGATGGAGGTGGTCCAGCATCAATCCAAGAGGACTCTAGACAAAATTTGAGGCAGTGGTGTGATCAGACAATTGGGCACCAGGTATCGTAGCCACCTTTCAAGAATATAATAAGATTTGGTGGGGGCTATTAGATCTTTGGAATCTACCATCCTTGCAAGGATATCGAAAATATTTGCGATGTCCCTTTGATAGTAATGTAGACCTTCAGCCACACTCTCCTCTTCGTTTATATTCCCCCTTCAGGAAAAACAATAACTAGCTAGTATGTGGTCCTGGCTTACTTCGATCTCAAGCTTCCACGAGGCCCACAGGAATGTTCCGATCAAAGTTTCATTCACGAACTGATTGAACTAGTTTTTACCAAATGGTTTCTATTGAAACGTTTGATTTTGAGTTGAGCTTTCTCAACGGTAAAATTTTAATGTTAAGCTCTTAACTCTAAACTTCCCACTTGAGAGTTGAGGCTAATTTTGCTGCATTTCACAGTGAACTGTAATTATTCATGATAAGCTACCTCCAAATGTAAGCTTTACTACTAAAAATCCAATCAGATTGGATTTTTCTTAAACTCCTGAACGTAACTGGAAAAGGTACCATTGGGCGTACATGCACTTCATTTTGTATCAAAACATGTATGTTTGCATGCTATATATAGCTTGCAGGCAACTAATTATAACTTGAAATAAATTACTGTTAAGGAAATTTTAAAACCGAGCATGTGCCATAAAATGTTATTCATACCTATCCAAGGATAACGTAGATCTTGAATACATCCTTGAAATCACTTTGACCTGAAAATTCAGACTACAAGTATCATCTAACGATTCCTCTTGTATTGAGATGTATCTATATTGAATTATCTTCAATTTGATAATGATGAGATTTTTCATGGTCATTTATATATATATATATATATATATATATATATATATATATATATATATATATATATATATATATATATATATATATATATATATATATATATATATATTTCTTGAAATAGTGTATATTTATATGTTAGAATTGTTGTAATTTTTCTTATAAAATTTCAGAAAAATAAAACAAAATAAACAAATTCATATAAATATGAAAGATTTTACTGGCTCTAGAGAAGGTGTATAATCACGACTCTAAAAAACCTACTCCGATCTCTTGTGGTCAGCTATGACAGGTGTGTATGGTAGCGGTACAATCATTTTCTATCGCTTTCTTCTAGCGTAGAAGTTTCGAGAGAGTTGGTACGAATTGTTAGCTCCGCCAAGCTTCAACTAGAGAGAAAGATGGGATAGACGTTAGAATTTATAATTCTGTTATGTGGTGAAGATCATTATTTTTCTTTTTTCTCCTTCAGTTTTTATTTTTATTCTTCAGATACTTCTATTTATAAAATAGATTGGCTGTTCCTTTTATAGAAGCCAACTACTATGGTACATTAAATTAATCATAAGTACCATAACAACAATTACTAATCACAATAACACAATAAAATTAATTAAAAGGGGTCATAATTATTCAAAAAAAAAGATAAATAATAATAATACTATTGTTATTGTTATATTTTTATCCTTTTAGATTAATATTTTTCCTACAAGTTTTATGTTTATTTTAAGCAAAAACTAGGTAAAGGATTTAGTTTAAGAGTTAGATTATTGACTTATTAAGCTATATTACAATTCTAAAATTCTTAAATACTATATAGTGTTATTTAGTTTCTATATCAATGAAGAATTCACATACATAATTTCTTGATTTTCTTATGAATCTGCATAGTCGTGTAATATCTTATTCAATTTTTATACTTGTATGCATGAACCCTAGGTTAAAACTATCTCTGGGATAGATATTATATTTTAAAATCAGATCTACAATCCTCTTATATTTTCATACATTCTTCTGTAAATATGGGTGATACACAAGCTAAATATGCTCATGTAGGAATTTCTTTGAAGAGGACCCGACCTTTCTAGGAAAGAACATAATTTGTTAAACAGGTTCGCGTTTGCAAATTGAATGAAATTGAAAGACTGGAGATTTTATTTTGACATTGCTTGCTTACATGGAGAGTTAATATAATATAATGGGGGATGTTTATGGTAGCACTAATATCCATGACACGAGATATTGTTTGGTATAAGTAGGCTACAAATAGAGATGATAATTGACGCGTTTATTGGTTTAACCTGCCATATATAAAATTTTAAATTAAAATGAAAATTTTATTTTTCTATTTTAAAAGTTTGTATACATTAGACCAATAATTTGTCTATGGACGCATTCATTACAACCTCTAGAGCTTATAAATGGGATAAGATATCGGAGGTAAATTTGGATAACCGGTACAAGGAGCTATCTTTCTAAGCACGTGCACCTACTGTGCTGGAGTGTATCAGGATATGGACTTGTCTGATACAAACTTACATATTTCTTGCTTCGTGTACTGATTGAATTTAAACCGTAGTTAATAGAATACAAGTGCATCGTCTAAGAAGGGGGGAAAATATTGATTCTGTTGTTGTAGTACTCCTGCAGTGAGAATAAAAATCCAAGCAATATTTTCTCTGAGTCTCCTCGATTGCAAGTCGCATGAAATGACTGTGCCGGGTCTCATCGCCTCTCCTCGCCTCCTGCAGGCTGCAGACGCTGGTCCAGATCGATCAGGTCTCAAATCGAACAGTTCGCCCACATGGAACACAGTAGCCCATGACAGTCACCACAAACGTAAAATTCTCCCACAAAATCTTGCAGGACCCACGTCCCAACGCACCCAAACTTACACCTACCGCTGAAACCGTGGGACCCAATCCGACCCGAGTTTGATTCTGAGCTGCTGGGTATAAAGTTACCTTGTAATGTCCCTGTGAGGTGACACATGCATGCAGCTTTCAGCCTCCGTCGCAAAAAGCTTGCAGAGAAGAAGAGGCCATGCCGTGAGACGTCGAAATGTGGAGGTCACTGTAGCCGGTTATGGATCGGCTTCACGTGACGGGCTCTGTCGAGGCCACTTGCCTTTTCGCTGTCGCATCCAATTCTCCTCTTTTATTGGCTCCTGTTCATCTTGCCCATCCATCTCATCATCCATCCGTGTATGGTGGCGCCAGCCTATTACTATCAGCCAAGGTAGTCATCTTTTTGTCGTATCTTTTCGTGTCCCGACAGGAAAAATCAAGTTAGAACGAGGGAACGTCGATCCACACTTGATTGGAGACTGATGAAAGAGTTTGGGGAAAGAAAGCAGAAGATAAGATTGTGAATTTCGTATAATTTTGCTAATGTCACTACAAATGTTGATCTGGATCTGTCTTTTGATAGCTCCAGCATAAACTGCACTATCAGAGTTGCCTTGGCTCGAGGAGGGGTGTCATATTGTAGGTCTGATATATGACCCCATTAGTACTTGCTGGTTTCGGTTAGTTGATCTTAGTTGGATATGGTGCTTCAGTCTATCCCTTATGACCCTCGGTTAGAAAGTAAAATAGAGTTCAATGAAACCCTTTTTTTTTTTTTTTTTTTTTTAATTAAGAGAATGTATGCTAATTGAACTGTAAATGTATATCACAATCAGTATATTAATTGCTCAACGGATCTATTTGATACTGTTTGCTTACACGGAGAGTTAATACGATGGAAGGTAAAGATATACAGGTCAACTATCTAAAAAAAAAAGACTATACAGATGCGGACCACAGAGTAATAGGAGATCAATCAGAAGTTTGTTTTTGCAAACAAGTTTGGTGGACTGCGACAGCGCCCCTACGAAGAGTACCGGTGATTTATGGAGTTTAAGATAGAAAGTATGATTATAATCGATTATCCCATTAAATGCTTTATCATATAATGTGTGTTCAGGGTAACAAGACAGACGACAGACGTGAAACTTGATTTAGCTGAGCGTTAATAGCATTGTAATGCTATAAATAAGATAACTACTTGTTCTACAAAATTATTATAATAGTTCTCCTCATACATTATTGTAATTTTATTTTATTTTACTGTCCACTTATGTGAAATGGATTTTATATATAATCTATTATACCATGTTTTACTAAAATCTGATTAATGGAACTCGAGGGGATTACCAACCATAAATGCCCAAAAAATTGCTAAACATATGCTTCTCTATTAAAATTACATTGATTTGCGAAATGGCACAATGATGTAGGTCTGTTGTGTGGAGCCTAAGGTAACTTGCTAGGTTCGGATCTATGTATTTATAATCTTAATTATATGTTAGTCTTGCCAGCGGTTGGAGTTCATTTTCAACTACATTATTTCTTAGAGCTTGCTTCAGTTGGTGAGGACAACAATCCAACAAATTAGCGACTTATCATCCGACAGTACACAACCTTGATTGAAAATCAATCATATATGTAAATCACTAGTGATAGGACTTATAATTTTCATTAAAGCAGTATTAGCTAGGGTAGATAGTATCCTAAAGGTGCCTTGTGGGGGGGTTCCTTTTCCCAGCGCTGTAATAATCTCATAAATGGATAGAGGCTAGACATACAACAGTTCTTATCACCTGTTAATGGGCACGATGCTAAGACCCATCCGAGACTGTATGTTGGATTGGGAGCACTTACCAAAAACTTGTTAGATCGCGATGGTACAGACAACCTTATACCTATATAATGTTGCAAATCAGATGTGCATACTCTGATACCACTTGTTGCATATCAGAGATGCAAACTTTGACACCTCTTGTTAGAAAAACAGAATTTGATCATCACCCTACGTTGTCATCTCGTGGCTCAAACTTCTTCGGGTTGATCATGTGCTTGAACATGCGTTGGTGCTCGTGTGATCTTGGACTGCTTGGGTTAGGGTAGGTCATTTACTAATCTCTCTCGTTTATTTCATACTTTGACTTTTTATGTTGGTAAGAGCTAGGGATGAGAATAGGTGGTTCAAAATTCTAAACCAAAAAATGAAAAAAGTATTCTTTAATTCAAGATTTTGAATAGGATCGACTAATAACTGGTCCTTATATCCATCCATTCTCATTCTTTATAATGAGAGGACTTACGCTGGAGATAATAGCGCACACTAATCAAATGTTGTATACAAAAGTACTTGGTGAAATATTAGGATAGAGTTGAAGAATTCTTTGAGCCTAAAGGGTATGCATACATACTCTCCAGTGTGACCAACAATTATAATTGGAAGGTCCCAGGCCATTTGGGGTCTGAGACTAACCATGACGTCATTCAAATGGGATCTTGTCGAAATAAGATGGCCTAAGAGAAAATTGTACAAGAAAATTGCAACAGAGTATTTTGTTTTTACTAGTGCACCTAGTTATTTTGTTTTCAAGTCAATAATTTTATGTCACGGTAAATGTGAATGCCAAAAAATCTTCAAAAGACGAGATAAACATTATCAAGTCACCTCATCGTTGTTATTATTATTATTTTGTTATTATTATTATTATTATTATTATTATTTGACGGCCCAAAGGGAGGGCAAACGCCGGCTGAGTTCCATAAAATAAAAATAAAAAATAAAAAAATAAAAAAATAACAGAACAAGGTATCATTATAAAATGAGGCACCAAAATCGTCGTCATTATCATCATCTTCTTTAGGTCTCTCTTATAAATGCTGCCCGTTGCCTCGTGATTCCATCGTTAAGATCATTTGTCGTCATTGGTGAGAATTTTCTTTGTGATGTATACTTTGACCATGAATGCTACCTTGCTGTAAAGGAGTCTAGGTTTTTAAAATTTGAGTTCATGCAGAGGGGAGGGGTCAAAGAAGAAAGAAGAAACCTTACTTGTGTTTGTTTATATGAAAGTAAAATAGAAGTAAAATTATTTTTACTTCTTCATGTATTTATTTAGCCAAAAAGAAAATTAAAAGTTATTTTTATTAGGATGTTATGTGGTAACTCTACTTCTATTTTTCTATTCACCTCATTTTTTAGGAGAAGAGCTCATAAAGCTCTAGTAACAAAGTAAAGTAATATATTCTATTCAACTAATAATTATTTTTCGAATTTAGTGTATTAGACAAATAAAAAACTATTATTATAGTATTTTATTAAATAATAAAAAATATTGTTTTTACTTCCTAATTTACATTTTACTTTCAAGATTTATCACACAAGTGCTAAAATTCTGTTAAAATATAGTTCCTTCTAAACTTCTTTTAATTTTTTTTTTTCTTACTTCATATACTTCAAACATCCAAACAGGTTCTAAATAGCTCTTCACCAGTGGAAAGTCATAAAATAGCTCTTCACCGGTGGAAAGTCATAAGTTGAAGTAGCTAATTATAAACTCAAATTGAACCTACTTATATACAGCAAAAATTTATTGATTCAATGGTTTGTGATGTATTGGATTGATGGATCTTATTATATCTTCCATGGCAAGAATTTACTGATTCAAAGCTTTGTTCTATAGCAATAACAAATCTTTCTTTCATTTGTATAGTTGTATTGTTTCGCTAACTTCTGTTTTCTTTCCAATGAGACAGCATATGCATCTGTTTTATAGAATTAAGCGCTCAGCTCTCACCAGAATTTTGAAACTTGGATACAGTATCAAACACATAATGTTAGAATAACAAGAAATCAGATTAAAAAAAGTAAAAGAAAAAAAAAAGTGAGTAATATAGATTTTGGCATATAAAATATTTCGGTGCAGTATGGGATATAAATATAAGTCGCAACTTACACTAGAATTTTGGAACATTGATATAAAGATTAAGGCTTTGAGTGTCTAAATACCTACAATTGGTTTTCGACTACTTCCTGTATCCTCCTCGATACCAATGCTACAGCCATGAAATATTGCACCCAAACATTGTTCTCTCCACTTCAGGCTAGAACATGGCACGCCTACTTCTTTGAAATGACATTATTTTCCCTCTTTTTATTGATGAGATGCATGCAAAACTTAGAAATTTTACAACTCAAACCTCCTGCCAGTGATCTTGGCCTCATTGGCCAACGTAACTGTCATATGAAAAGCATTTGAGCCCCTGTATATTGCAGGATTTAACTGCTGTGGGAGATGTACTCGAACACCACCACATGGAGGAAAAACTGTATATCAAGTAAATAACTACCAAATGTACCCATGGATGTAAGGCAACCGAAAAACATTGTCTTTGTTTATAATGCATCTTCAAGATAACTGCCTTGATATGAATCAATGTATTTTAGTAAGGATCTGAGGTTAACTTTCAGCATCTGAAAATATTTGAGATAGAAGAAGGTGGCGCCAGCTCGCAAGTTGAGATATGGGGATGATGGATATACAATTTGTACATTTGGTTGGTTAGATGTGGGGATGATGGATATACAATTTATACATTTGGTTGGTGAAAGGTCTACATGATGGATGGCGACACTATAGAGAAACTCCGGTAGGAAGCAAGATTCAATCATCAGTAGGATGATAATGGACATTTCCATGAGTCAACTTTTAGTCTGACTATACAAAATTTTGAATTAGAAAAATAAAAAAAATATTTTTAATTTAAAATTCTGTATGGAGCAAGCCAAAAATTTACCTATAAGCCGTCCATTATCATCCCTAAATTCATCAAATGTTATCATTTATCAAGATGAGGACATAGAGGCATGGTATAGCCTCCCAAGAATCCAGGAGGAGTTGAACTGTATGCTATTTATACAATTATTAAGACACACATGACATGCGGTGTGGCAGAGGTCGATCTAGTTCTTGATGAGGGTTTAAAGCTCTTTAAATTTGTCCATGCAGGCTGCAACATTTCGTGAAAGTAACATAAATTTCAGTTGAAGGGTCATTAATTTGGTTGGAGAGCACAGAAAAAATAATGGGCTGCTAAGCTTGCAAGAAAGGAGAGGATCTAGAGACATAGATTGTTGGTATGTTGGTATCATCTCTCTCTCTCTCTCTCTCTCTCTCTCTCTCTCTCTGTGTGTGTGATTCAGAACCAAAATATGCATGGTAACAGTACCATGCACATCAAGATTGAAATCATGTAACTACTTCATATTCTCTCTCTCTCTCTCTCTCTCTCCCCCTCCCTCCCTCCCTCCCTCTCCCTCCCTCCCTCCCTCTCTCTCTCTCTCTCTCTCTCTCTCTCTCTCTCTCTCTCTCCTAGTTATCTGAACTAATGAACATGTCTGACTCCCTCCCTCCGTCTCTCTCTCTCCTAGTTATCTGAACTAATTATGAACATGTCTGATAGCATGCCCTAGAAAACTGCAGGTTAATATGCAACCCAACTTTTTTTGGTTTTATTTTGGAATATTGAACAAGGCGCACTAAGAACTACTCCCAAGTACAAATCCTCTCTCCTAATTAAAGAGAAGAATATTCCAAAAAGAATTCCAGTCACATTCAAACTTACAGGTTAGTTCCTCTGATAATTCTGCAACACTCCTTTCTCTTGTTTGATGACCATGAAGCTGGGTATGAAACTTATAAGATTTTTGTCAAGCAAATGTATCATATTTTTCCTTCAGGTCATACACACCCACCCAAACACATATCTCTCCCCACACAAGAAACACGTAAAATAATTGATTAAGGACATGAATTTGTCTTGTCTGTCAATAATGTAGCTAATTAAATGCTGTGGGGGATAAATTTTATAGTATCCTCAAGTTGGAAGTATAAACCCCCGAATCATAAGCTTGCTACTATTCACCTTGGAAGTTGGGAGATTACATTGCATTATTCCATAGGAATAGCCCCACAGCTTCACATGCAAACATCTTGAACTCATGTGATCATATCCCACTTCATCTAGAGATATAATAGCATGCAGCTAAACGATACCAAGTGCCAACAGCGCTAGCTAGCTAGGGCCACAAACTGAAACAAATACATGAGATTATGTTTCCCTATCAATATCTATCCCCCAACTTAAAGACAACTACGCAAGAGTAATGGCCCCTTTATCTTGAACAAGAGTGGGTCATCTTGTTGATCAACAGCTAATTGGATATGATACTGAGAAATAATTCATGATAGTCTAGACATGTGGACCAGTGGTTGATCAACTCCAGGTGAAGAAAAATAGTTTGGGGAATCGAGCCCATTGGTGCCCTAGATTCCCATCTTCAAATTATATCTATGAATCCATCAAAATTCCTCCATCATAAACTTGTGCAGGTTACATGGTACCTTCATAGTAAGTTTAGCCTTTTCTCTTTTAAATAATTGTTTTTAACGTTTTGTTGGGAACCCTAATGTATTATAACTAACTAGGAAACTTCTATTGTTGTTAGTGGCTATTTGGTTTGATGTTGGAGTTGGGATCAATTAACAATGTTTATTTTGCTATAATTTTACAGTAGAAATTACAAAATGAGTAAAATGTTGCAACTAACACCGGGGGGCGATACTCACCGTTTTACTTCAAAAAGAGTAAAATGTCGCAACATTTGACCGCAGTAGCATTTGATCATTTTTGCCGCAAAATTGTAGCAAAACAAACATTACAACAGAAAATAGAAATGTAATCAAAGAGCCGCTCAGATCCGTTTATAATCCACAATGATAAGAAATAATTTAAGTGTCCTAGTCAGGTACCTTTTGTTCCGATGTTTGAAACAGTACAGGTAAGATCCTGATTCTCAATTGAGAAGACCTCTCTTTCTCTCTCCTCTCTCTCTCTCTCTCTCTCTCTCTCTCTCTCTACTGAGGCACGCACACAAACAAAAGAAGGAAGAGACGATATTTTGGAGTGATTGATTTCGCAAATTCCTCAAATATATCAAATTCCTTCTCTTCTATAGTAATTGAGAAGAGATCACGTTTACTCAAAATTAAGTCATTACCAAAACAGACGTCATATAACCCCCATGATCATCTTAATTTATTAACTACTTAATTAAATCCTACAATCTCAACTAAAATCATGCTTAGTTCTACTGACCAATTCTCTGTATACTAACTCCAAACTGTACCTAGCGCTGCTCATATGAAACTATTTGTTAGCCATACGTTTAAATTGAGCATGTAAGTGTTGTTCGCATGTGAGTAAATTGAATCAGTATCTTTCACTTATTAAATCAGTATCTTTCACTAATTAAAGAACAAAAAAAAAAAAAAAATCACAAACACAAACACAAAAAAGATTGCTAAACAGATTCAAATTCCGATAGTAGATAAGCAATCCTTTTTAAAACCTGAATAGAATACAAATAACAAAAGCAGTCACACTCTTAATTTAAAAGACATATATAAACACACATGCACCCCCAATAACGTTTCAAACACTTTACAGACCAAACATACAGCTTAGTACTAATTAACCTTCTTCTTTTAGTAATTAATAAACCTAGTATATATATCTATACCCTAGGGATCTCAAGCATCCCTGACCTCAAAGACGTTGCGCGTCTTGACGACGATATCATACATGTGCACGGTACTTATCCTCGAAAAGTCTCTTGGGACGGTGATCAGGTGCACCGTCGATCTCTGGTGGAACTGGAGGAGGGCAGGATCGGCAGGAGGATACCTCTCCCACCCGAGAGTCGCGAGCTTGCGCTCGAGCATCTCATTCGATGTGATCACCTCGTTGGTCGGAACATGCACGAGGACTTTCCGCCTAGCTCTAGCTCCCGCCGTCTCCCCTCCTGGGTTTTCGAGCCGCACGACGCCATTCTTGAACACCCAAACCCCAGACATTGAGAGAAACTGAACTAGTCAATTCTACTCACTATTCTAGTGGAGGACGATGATGGATGAGGAGTTAAGGGGGGTTTATATAGTTTCTTTGAAAGATGGAGACAGAGAAGGAGGGA